>CM053769.1:111579774-111598821 GCA_028658325.1 Potorous gilbertii
CTCTCTGCAACGGAAATCTCCTTCACTGTGTTGCTGCGTGGCTTCCACTGTTCCAGAATTTGTCAGGAGTTCTTTTTACAGGGAATCTATGGGCTGTGGATTCGGACCTAGCAAATATGAGTCTTTCTACTCCGCCATCTTGGCTCCACCCCCTCCCTTTGTACTTTTCTTGTGTCATTGTGTTACTGAGAACAGTGGAGTCATTCACACTTAATTATCCCAGGATGTTCCTGGTACTGTGTACAATGTCTTCCTGGTTCGGTTCATTTCACTTTGCATCAATTTGTACAAATCTTTCCAGTTCTTTTCTGAAATCTGCCTGTTCATCATGTCTTATAGAATGATAGTATTCCATTATATTTATATTCTGCAACTTGTTCAACCATTCCCCAATTGATGGATATCCCCTCAATTTCTAACATTTTACATTATGAATACAGTTCTGTAAATATTTTTGTACATGTAGGTCCTTTTCCTTTTAATGATCTCTTTAGGATACAGATCAAGTAGTGGCATTTTTGGATTAAAGTGTATACAGAGCTTGGCTACCCTTTTGGGCATAGGCCCAAATTGCTTTCCAGAATGGTTTGATCAGTTCATAACTCCACCAGCTTTACATTAGGATCTCAATTTTCCCATATCCTCTGCAACTTTTATCATTTTTCCATTTTTATCATACTATTAACCAATCTCATTGGTGTGAGGTGATATTTCCAGAGTTGTTTAAATTTTCATATTTCTCTAATCAAAAGTGGGTTAGAGCACTTCTCCATATGCCTATAGAGAGATTTTATTTCTTCATCTAAATCTGCCTGTTCATATCCTTTAACCATTTATTGATTGAGGAAGGGTGGATATTCTCATAAATTCTCTATATATTTGAGAAATGAGGCCTTTATTGGAGACCCTTGCTATAAAGGATGTTTCTGAGCTTCCTGCTTTCTTCTTATTTTCGTTGCAATACTTTTGTTTGTACAAAAGTTTTTCAATTCAATACAAAGTCTTCTATACTGTTTTTCATAATACTCTCTATGTCTTGTTTAGTTATGAATTCTTCCCCTTCCTATAGATCTGACAGGTAGACTATTCCTTACTCTTCTAATTTGATTGCTTGTCTAACTCTATAGTATATTTAGCAAGATGTATTTTCCTTCCTTATTCCTTTTAATTGGGTCTATTTTTTGCTTTTACGTTGTCTAAGATCAGGATTGCTATGCCTGCTATTTTTACTTCAGCTAGAGAATAATAGATTTTGCTCCAGCCCCTTACCTTTACTCTGTGAGTGTCTCTCTGTTTCAAGTATGTTTCTGGTAAGCAACATATTGTGTGATTCTGATTTTAGATATTCTCTGTTATCTGTTTCTATTTTATTGGAGAGTTCATTCCATGAAAACTTTTGGTTGCTACCTCCATTTTCTTCCATCCTATTATTCTTCCTGTTTATCATTTCTCTCCTTTCACCCTTTCCCACCACACCAGTGTTTTACTTCTGACTGCCACCTCCTTGATATACCCTCCCTTCTGTTAGTTAACATTCCCCTACCTTTACTCAGTCTCCTCTCCTCCTAATTCCTTATTGGGAAAGGTAGATTTTTATATTCCATTGATTGTGTATTATTCCCTCTTTGAGCCAATACTGATGAGAGTAAGGTTCAAATGATGCCTATTGCCTCCCCTCCCATTTCCTCCTATACTATAATAGATCTTTCTCACTTCTTCATGTGAGATAAGTTACCCCATTCTCCCTCTCCCTTCTTTCTGTACCCATTGTACTCCTCATCCCTTTTTAAGCAGGTTTCCAAGCTGTTGACTTTTTTATTCTTAATTATCTTTCATTGCTCTCATTTCTTTTCCCAATTTTTTTCTACTTATCTTTAATTTTTAAACTCCTTTTTGAGCTCTTCCATGAGTTCTTTCTGGACTTGAGACCACATTCTGTTTTCCTTTGGGGCTTTGCCTATAGCTGTTTTGACATTGCTGTCCTCTTCTGAGTTTGTGTCTTGATGTTCACCGTTATCAAGATAACTTTCTCTGACCAGATTCCTTTTTCTATTGTGGTTACTTTTTGCTAATTTTTTTCATGATTGTGTGTATTTATGTATGTGTGTGTGTGTATGTATGAGGGGTTCCTTGCTTTTAAATTTGATCCCCACTTCCATGGTAGAAGGGGCACTGTCTCTGGATTCTTGCTGCTAGTGTCTTCAGGCCTTGGATGTTTACCTGGTGCTATATTGATGTTGCCCTGAGCCTCCCATGCATGGTGCTGCTCTGAGGGGGTGGGGTGAGCATTGACTGATGCTCCTGGAGGGATCTGGAAACTTTCCTGATGCTGACCTGGGATTCTAGTGGTAATGTCTGGAATGTGCTGAGGCCAGGTAAGGTGTTTTTTTGCATTTCCCCGTGACTACCCTGAAGCTTCCTGTTTACTCAGGGTGACAATGAAATGTGACAGGGCTAGTGCTGGCTGGCAGCTACTTATTTGCTCAAGTGTGCATAGGATTTTGGTCAACTTATTTGCTTGGGGCTATGCTGTAGTATGTGGCAGTCTGGTCTCTGCATGATGTCTAATTGCAAGGGGGCCACATTAAAGCATGTGATGGTTCACAGAGTTGGTATCTGTTGGCTCCCTTGGCTATTGGAAGGTATATGGGATTTCACCACTCCATCACACTGTGGTTCAGGAGATGCTGTTGGTTTACTGAGGTTGGAGTTGCTGCTGGCTTGCTAGGACACTTCCTTGCCTGGTGCACTCTCTTTTAAGCCCAAGTAGGATGGTCCTTTCTTGCCAATTCTCCCCATCTTTTTGCTGGTTCTGTTGTTCTAAGATTTCTTTGGCTGTATTTTGTAGTTCTTTGGAGATGAGTTTGGGAGACTTACAAAAATGTATTGCTTACTCTGTCATCTTGACTCCTGAAAGTCCTACAAACTCAAGAAAAACTTTGGAAAACTCAGTACTGGCCAACATTCCATTTACTAGTGAAGAGACCCTGAGTAAGTCATTGGAAATCCCTGCCCTTCAATGTCCTCATCCTTAAATGATGAAGTTGAACTCAATGATCTTTAGAGAAACCTCTTAGTTCAAAACGGAAAGGGATGGAGTCTCTGACTTTATTGTGGAAGGAACTCTGTGAGGTATTCTGAGGGAATTTCTGTGAGAAAATGCCCACAACCATTTCAGGTTGACACATTTTCTGAAAACTTGTTCTAACCCCAGACCACTGAGGAGTGATTTAACCAGGGTCAACAGCCAGTTTGTGCCAGAGGTCAATGAATGACTAAAGGATTAAGTGCTTAATGCATGCAAAGCACTGTTCTCAGCATTGGGGATACAAATACAAAAAAAAATTATACAATCTCCACTGACAAGGAGCTCACATTCTAATGGTAGAGATAACACATATTGAAAGTTTCAGCTGCGAGGCCAATGGAAAGGACCCATAGCCTTTAGGATATAGCAACAAAATAGTCATGCATCTTTTTAAATGTCATCTCCGCTGATAAAATATCAGTTGAGGGCATAGAATTTCTTTTCTGAGTCTTTAGTAATGATGACTATGGATGAAACGGCATAGTTTCAAGGCATAGAGCAAGGGACAGATATTCAATATCTTCCTGGAAGGCCTGTGATTTAATTATCACTTGAAGGAGCAGTTTTCAGGTGACATTTCCACATGGGCTATGTCCTAAGATGATTACGGATGGCCCTGGACTAGAAGCATTCCTGTTCTCTAGCCTCTTGGGTTCAGGGTCCTGGGTCACCTATATCAGGGTCTCAGGTAAGATGGTGATCAAGATAGTGGTGACAATGTAACTTACCTGGTATATATTTAACCCTATCTCTTCTCTAGGGTGACTTGCTACTTCAAGTAGGCTGTCCTGCCTGCCTTTTATGTGGCATTGCTTGGCATCTATTGTGAATAGCTTTTTCCATAGGCACTTCTAATGACTGTTAGTGCTGGCCAGGAAGCAGTTTAGGAGGTACTGTTACTCCCAGATCACCTGTCCCTATTTGACAGTTGGTAACAATTCATCAGCAATTGGTATTGGTGGTGACAAAGAAGGTGGTCTCCTTTCCACAATGATTTTTACCCTCAATGATAGCTGTGGGGACTGGGCTGTAAGCCCAAGAGGTAGACCTTGAACCCAGGTCTGTTTGGACCTTCTAAAATATGATCGAATCAGTGTCAGAGATGAAAGTGTTTATAGACCATCTAGTCCAATATATTATTTTTGTAAAATAGAATATATTACAACACTTTTACTTTAGATATGAAATTCATGAATGTCATAAAAGTTAAATGTCCTACCCAAGGTCACAAGGTGTATGTTTGTTGCTAAAGAAGACCATGCCATCAGACACATGAGGACATGACTTGCACTTGACTTTGTTTTGAGTGAGAGAGGGCTGTGCAGGTCACCAGCCTCACTTCTCCTCTAGAGCCATCTGAATCCAGTGACCAGCTATTCCTTAGGATGACTGGAGATGACCCAGGATGAGGCAATTGGGGTTAAGTAACTTGCCCAAGGTCACACAACTAGTGAGTGTCAAGTGTCTGTGGTGAGATTTGAGTGTCAGGTCCTGCTGACTCCTACACTGGTGGTCTATCCACTCGCAGAGCTTATTAGTAGCACAGATACAATTTGAATCCATGTGGCAATATATTCTTAAAAAAGAATCTTCTCTATAAAGTGCTGGATAATTATACCATCTTCACTTAAAGATCTACTCTGAGAGGATTCACTACCTTCTAAGAGAGACCATCCTGCCTTGTGTTAGTTCTCATTTGCCTCTCTCTAGTTTTACTCATTGACTTTGTTCTATCCTCAAGACTTGAACAAAACAAATTTAATATGCCTTCTGAGGACAGTTCTTCAAATCTCTTAACACAGCTTCCATGTCCTCCTTAAGTCTCATCTCCAGGCTAAACATTTCCATTTCCTACAAAGTTTTTTCCAGTGGCATGAGCTTGAGGCCCATCATCATTCCAATTGGTGTCTCCAATTTATCAATTAGAGCATAAGCTCCTTGAGGACAGGAATTTTTTTCTATTGTTCTTTTTCATTTTCCCCCTAAATCTTGCATAGTCCCTGGCACATAACTGGCATTGAAACATACTTGTTCAGTTAATTCCTAAAAAGTGATACTCCAAATTGCTCAAAACAGCCTTGAAAGTCATGCACTCCCTTGTCACAGTAAGATTGGCAATACTAACTGACTGAGATTTTCGGGTGGAGAGAGGCGAGAGATAGCGTTTATAGACTTGGGAAGGAGGTTGGAACCAGTGAATTCTATAACTACTCTAAGTCTAGGATTATCTAAACCAATAAAGGGAGAAAAATCCTACCACTGGAAACTTGTCCTCTTATCCTAAAATAGAGGACCTAGAAAGATGTTTTTTTAAATTAGGAACATTGTTGAAAGTCAAGTTTAAATGGCTTCCATTTCAACTGGAGCTTTGTACTCTCCCTTAGATCTCCATATTCCTGAGCAATCTCCTTTTAGAAGCCATGGGAAGATGACCTGTTGACTTTTGTGAGGGATGTGAAGTCCTTAAATAGAGTAAGACCAAAAAAGTCCTGGAAAGGTAGATGTCACTCTCCAGACAGAAGTAGGTCCTGTCATTCAAAGTTTTTCCTTTTTTTTTTTTTTACCCAGAGGCTGTATATTTATGATGTAGAAAAAAAATGGAATTAAAAAATTCCATCCTCAAACACTTTCTTCCTAGGTTTGTGACTCAAGTGAAATGATGACATGGCTGCATTGAGACTATGCTTTGAAGCATTGTCCAGTGATACAGGGGGAATTTGATACACTGAGGAACATATGTGGTATATGGACACATGATTTCATCACTGTAGGTGACTCTCAGTGTAAAGATTTTGATATTGATTGGGAGGACATCTGCAACTTACAGGATCATAGATATGGAGTTTGAAGGATTTGAGAAACCATTTAACATTCTCATCAATTTTTATAGATGAGGAAACTGAGGCCCAGAGAGTTTCTAACTTTTCCAATATAACACAACTGCTGTTTGCCTGAGGCAGTACTTAGATTAAGGTGATCCTGACTTACCAAAATTCACAAAGACATTCTGCCTTATATATTTCTCCTGTTCTTCTATTTCTTTCTGATGTGTATACCCACCTGTGTATTAATCTGATGTGATTAATAGAAATATGTATATGTGTGTATAATACATACATATATGTATGAATACAACAAGCATTGATTGAGAATTTGCCAGCTTTCGAACATTGTATTGGTGATACAAAAAGAAAAAGGAGGCAGTCTCTAATCTAGAGAAGCTCACCTTCTAATGGGGGAGATGACATAGAAACCTGGTTTGTGGGTGGAAAAACCCATGTACATGGACAGGTGAGATAGCAATGGTTAGGCATAACACAGGGCATTTCATAAGACCAAGTAGATGGGGTAGCAAAGTGTCAGGGCGGATGGTAAGGGTGAGTGATCTAACACCTTACTGGAAGTTTTTAATGAACTCTTTGGTCATCATCCACAGTGTGAACAGACATGTTTTCTCCACAATTAGTGGTGGAGGATTGCAGGGTAAGGGAGAAAAATGGGAAATAGGGATCTGGTCCAACAATTGTGCCATAGGTATGATAACAAAGATGATTCATATGTGTATGTGTGTGTACACTTGTGTGGTATGATGGAAAGAGAGCCAGCCTCAGGGTCAGACTGACATGGGCAAGTCCTTCTTCTGGTACCTAATGTATATCTGTAAGTATCTTAACCTTCCAGTACCCCAGAAAAATCTCAGATCATACACTACAAAAAACTTGTATATCTGCATTTTTAAATGATTTCCTAAGAAGGAGGAGGCAATTTCAAACCTTAAAGAGACTTTAGAATTCGTTAAGTCTAAACACCTCATTTTATAAATGAGAAAACTGAAGCACTGAGAGTTTGAGTTGCACAGTCACACAATGCAGATGGCATCATTTGAACCCTGAACTTCCTAGCTCTAAACCCTGTAGCCGAGCCATTAAACCAATTGATGAAGTCACAGACACAGATAAAGATATCTAACTTCATTCAACTATTTATGAATACCCACTGTATCTGACCATTCAATTAGTTCTGAAAAATTTCACCCATGCTATCACCTACTTAAGAAATACAAATCTCTACAAAGCCAAAAGGACAATACATATACAAAGGCTATAATGATGTAAATAAAGACCACATTAAGAGGCAACACAACTCTGGTCAAATACAATGAACACTATTAAGGTGAAGAAGTCGTTCTTCCTTTCTGTTAACAATCAGTGAACTATAAATGTAGAAAGGGGTATGTCCTATTAGTCAGAATCACTTTTATAAGAGTGGTTTTGCTTAACTGGGTCAGAAGTGATGAACACTTCAGTACATTTCCTTGTATAACGCCAAATTGTTTTCCAGAATGGTTGGGCCAATTCAAAACTAGACCAGCTGTGAATTACTGTGCCTGCTGGAATGACCTGTTTGTAACGAAACCATGCTGTCTCTTTATGAATACCACTTTCCAATCTAACTGCTCACAGATCTTTTAATAATACTCCTAGGCTGTTGCCAGAAATCAAAGTTAATGTCACCAACATAAAGCTCACAGATGCCATGCTTATTCCCTCCCCACCTCTCTCCCTTCCTTCCTTCCTTCCTTCTTTCCTTCCTTCCTTCCTTCCTCCCTCCCATTCTCTCACTCCTCCCCTCTATCTCTCTCATTTGGATTGCTTTTTGCCCTTTGTCCACCCAAACTGTCCAACTCAGTAATCTTATCCACATTTGTATATTTCCAATGTCCCCACAAAATCTTAGTGTAGTTCTAATCTCCAAGCACTTAAAACTTCACTAGAACTTTTGGGACAACTTGTTAACATAAAGCCATACACACACACACACACACACACACACACACACGCACACACCTTATATCCAGACACACGTATGTAGATATTTACACACATTTTCATATACAAGTATACGTATACACATCCATTTTATACACATATATATTGTTTCAATATTTAATACTTTTGAAGAAAAGTGTTGCTAGTATCAACATCTTTTAATATAAGCATGATTTCATGTGAAATGATAGCTGAGCATTTCATAATATCCATAGTTATTTATCCATCTCTCATCTGTCACCCTTTCAATTATCTATCCCTCCATCCATCCATCCATTCATCTCTCTATCTTTCCATCTCTCCATCTCTCCATCTATCTGTCCATCTGTCTGTCTTTCTATCTATCTATCCATTTATCTAGATCATTAGTAGTACCACCCCAGCATATTGTACTCTGAATATTCTAGCATATTGAATTCAGGATACTCCAGAATACTGCATTCAGTTCTGTACATGACAGTTTGTGAAGCTTATATTAAACTAGAGAATGTCAAGAGGAGAGAAACAAGGTTGGTGAAGAAACTTTTGTCCATGTAATATGAGAAGCAGATGAAGGAACTGGGAATGTTTAACCTGGAGAAGAAAAACTTGGCAGGGTCGTGATAGCTATCTTCAGGTTCTTGAATATGTCAATTGGAAGAATCATTAGACTTCATCATGCCTTAGGTCTGGTATTATTTTTTACCTGTTTCCTGAATTTCTTCTGTATGCACACGCGCACACACACACACACACACACACACACACACACATACACACTACACCTTTATATGCAATATATTTTTGTATATTCATGTGTATATGTGTATATATACACGTGTATATACATGTGTATATATACATGTTTATATAGGTACACATACATATATTGTAATATATGTACATTTTCTGTTGTAATATGTTTTGTATATGCATACACAAATGAGATAGATAGATAGATAGATAGACAGATAGTTTGTGAGATACTTCCATGAAAATATAACCTGTCTCTCTTAATTGATCTTCATGCATATGATCTCCAACAAGTTTCTTCAATCTGGATCTTGACTTTCCTGACATTAGCATGTATTCTTATTTTGTAAATCTCACTCCAGGATGGTGAACTCTAGAGAAAAGACATCTGAACATTTAGGCAACTCCTTCTCTCTCTGTTCCCCTGTCGACACTCTCTGGTCCCTCCAGGGGTTGACCTGCAGGTAGAAAACTAATTATAATACTATCTAATAACCACCCAAGGTGAAAAGTCGATGAGGGAATTTCTGGACGAAAGACAGAAAATGACTCCCTAATTGGCCTCAACACAAATTCTAATACCATGATGCAGTAAAAACAATGAATTGTTGCCAGAGAGGAAGGAAAGGCATGATGTGACAATTTTTCCTGTTTAAGGGCTCAGCTGCAGAATTTTTTCTGTTTGAATCTTCAGATAGATGTATCCTATTTAAATTATGACAATAAGGAGGCTTCATTTTTAATTGTATATGATTGTCTGTCAGAGGGAATCATGTATCATTTTATATTATAAAGTCATTAAAAATGTGGACCTTTGTCCTATGAAGTGGCATTACAGTAACTTAAATCTCACTTCTATGTACATATTTAATTGAATATAATTTAAAATACATGCTCTTGAGCATAAGTGTTGTATAATTATATTGTCACTATGGCCTTTCTGTTATAAATTAAATTAGACTGTTGCACAGTGACACCAACTTCACATCTTGTACTTACACATTTTTTATAAGTACTACATAGTAATTCAGTCCAGAATTAATAGTGCATTTTCATGTGTATCTTTACCTAGCCCTGTAAAATATAAGGCATTAGCCACCCTCTTTAATGATTTCAATTTTAAACACGGGTTCACTTGCCATAGTTTTAACATTTCATCTGTGTGTTTAATAGGCTAAGCAGATGGATTCCCCAACACTTCCAGTGACTGACTCATATAACCAAGGCTTCATTCATCTACAATGTCAAAAAAAAAATGGAGGACTGGAGGGGGTTTGCAATCAATTTCCTTCTTTTGCATATCACCCATGTAGTATATTCTTTCTCAAAGTACATTGTATTTATTATCTGTGCACATATTTTATCCCCCCTGTAGACTGTGAGTTCATGGCTTTTGAAAATTCCTTTTTGTGCCATGAACCTTGCACAATGCAGTTCACATGGTAGGTGGTTAATTTAATTGAATTGTTGAATTTAATTGAAGAATTAGAGCAGACTCCAGCACTGCCATGATGAGCAGAAGGGAAACATTTTCCTTAAAGCTCCTCCCCCAAATCAGCTCTAGCTTGAGCTCAAGGTTAGCTGGTCTCATTTTCTGAATGAGTCCACAGATGCAATTTTTTGAAATGTTTCTCCTATTCTGCACTTGTCTCTTCGCATGGCTCCCTACCATCATAGCCTAGACTCTTATCACATTGTTTCAAAGAAGATGCACTATCTTATCTCTGACTTCCCCAAATCTAGTTTTTCTCTTTCCCCACCCATCCTTAAGTCATGACTTGATTAACTTTCTAGAATCACAGTTCTGGGGCAGCTAAGTCTGGAAGTGTTGAAGTCAGAAAGACCTGAATTCAAGTTCAGCCTTATATTTATACTTCACTGTATGACCTTGGGCAAGTCACTTAACCCTACTCAACTCAGTTTTATTATCTGCAAAATGAGCTGGAGAAGGAAATGATGAAACAATCCACTATCTTTGCCAAGAAAAGCCCAAGAACTCTTGGGAGCCAAGATGGAGGAGTTATCAGTAAATTCTCTACCCCTCTCCTTGTTAACCTTCAAATACCCATAAAATATTTCCCCAAGAAAAATCCTGAAATAGTGGGATCAGTCAAAGGGGCAAACAGTTTCTTAGCCCATGAGGCTAGGAAAATCGCAAACAGGGGTCCCTCTTGCTGTGGCTGAAGGGGATCCATGAAGAACCAGAGCTGTCCCAGAAAACCTCACCTCAGCAAGCTGAAGGAGATCTTGAGCCCCAGCGGGGTGGAGCCTGCAATTGCCAACATCAGGACCCCAAGACTACCTCAACACCCCAGGGGAATCAGGAGGACCTTAGCACAGACAGGTTCACCAAGCACTGAGTTTGCCTATGCTCCAGCTCAGCAGGGGAGACTTCCTGTTGCCAGACCACCACTCTGCCACACTTAATGCATCTAGCTTCAAGGTAACTGGAGAAAAACAGAAAGATGTCACCCGGCCTCTGCTTTCAAACACCAGTCAGCTCAGCAGCAGGTAAGTTGCAGCATTTTAGCTTCTAGCTGAAAGAACCAGAGGCTGCAACATACAAAGCCTCAAGTTTAAGGCACAAGGAGTATGAGGCAGAGACCTTTGTCCCCAGGAGCAGAAATCTACTTTAAAAGCCAAGAAAAGAATTATCATTATGAGTAAAAAGCAAAGTAGAAAAGACCATAGAATCTTTCTATGGGGACATGGACCAAAACACTAATACCAACAAGGTCAGCATTGAGACTAAACTCCCATATGAAACTTTAGAAGAGAATATGAACTGATCTGAAGCACAAAGAACATTCTTGAAAGAGCTGAAGAAGAATTTTCAAAGCTAAATTAGAGAAATAGAAGAAAAGGTGGCTAATGATTTTAAAAATAAGAAAAAATGAAATCACAGAAGAGTTTAAAAGTAAAATTGGACAAATGGAAAAGGAAGTACAAAATTTCACTGGAGAAAATAATTCTTTAGAGGAAAGAATTGGATAGATGGAAAAAGAGATGAAAACCTAACTGAAAAAAACAAATGGATAAAAATTGGAATTGGGCAAGTAGAAGCTAATGACTCTATGAGACATCAAGAATCAGTCAAACAGAATCTAATGAATGAAAAGATGAAGAAACCATAAAATATCTCATTGGAAAAACAACTGACCTGGAAAATGGATCCAGAAGGGAAAATCTAAGAATTATTGATCTACCAGAAAGCCATGATGGAAAAAAGAAGCCTTGACAATGTCTTCCAAGAAATCATCAAGGAAAACTGCCCAGAAGTCCTACATCCAGAGGGCAAAATACTGATTGAGAGAATTTGCCATTCACATACTCAAAGGGATACCAAACTAAAAACACCAAGGAATATTGTTGCCAAATTCCAGAACTATCAAGTGAAGGAGAAAATACTACAGACAACCAGACAGAAACCATACAAATATCAAGGAGCTACAGGACCTTGCAGCTTTTACATTTAAAGATCAAAGGAATTGGAATATGATATTCCATAAGACAAAGGAACTGGGACTCCAACCATGGATCAATTACCCAACAAAGTTGAGCCTAATATTTCAGGCAAAGTGATGAATATTTAATGAAGTAAGAGATTTCCAGTCCTTCCTGATGAAAACGCCAGAGATCAGTAGAAAATTCAAACTTCAAACACAAGTCTCAAGAGGCATAAAAAGATAGATGAGGGAAAAAACAACTTGTTGTTCAATATGGCCAAACTCTTTACATCCTTATAAGGGAAGATGGTACTTGCTAATCTTGAGAATTGAATATTTATCATGGTATATAAAAGAGATATAGCTGGATGGAGGGAGCTGCTAAAAAGTACATGATGCAATGATAAAAATGTGATTTAAGGTTGTGAAGGGATGGCAATGGGAGATATGAAAAGGAGGAGGCAGAAAATGTAAATTTAACCTCAAAGTAAACAAGAAAGAAGTTAAGGAGGTGACTAAAACTCTGGATAAGGTAAAAATGATGAATCTCCTAAGAAGATTGAATGGGAATATAAAGGAATATACCCTTTTTCTCAGAGGTATTTGAGTGGTATCAAGACTTTAAGACTCCAGGTCCAATAATCTATCCATTTCACCACCAGCTGCCTTAGTTTCTCTCCCTAATTCCATAGGGGAAAGGACCTTATAGCATCAGAGCTGTCATGATAACCCTTAGCTTTTACACTCTTAAAGAAGCAATGATGTTTTCTATAGACGAAGTCTGAGATATATTTGAAACAGGTGTTGCTCAGATATGCCAAGGACTTGGTGTGAATAATGCAATGAGAGTAAATCCTTCCTCTCTTGCAGATATTATATCTACTTTTTCATTCTTCTCCATCCCACAAAGTGAGGCACAGGGATAAAGCTTCCAAGGAGAAATTATTCAATCTGTGACTGAAGAATCTCTTGTTGGCTAGTAAGAAGGAGACAACCTAACCACACAAAAAGCATCAAGAGGAGTCTGAGACAACTAATTCATCTATATTTTGGAGACTCCTTATTCAGGAGCAGTCATTTTTATTCTGTTTATAGATAGATAAAACCAAAAGAGACCATGGTACTATAGCAGAAGACTGGATATTGAGTCAGAAGATCTGCATTTGCATACAGGATATTTGACTTACAGACTGTGATCTTGGGAAAAACTCTAAGCCCCAGTTGCTTAATCTATAAAAACAAACAAACAAACGAATAAAAATAAGATCACTACCCTAGATTACTTCCGAGACCCTCACCAGTTCTAAATCTATGACCTTGTGACCCTGTGCCTGAAATATTTCTCACCATCATTCATAAAATTACTACTGATATTCCTCTCATGACCCCACTCTCAGAATCACAGTTCTCTGAAAACACTGTCATTGGAGAAAGCCATAGTCTCCCGAAGAAGATGATCCCAAGGTTCCACACAAGGTCTTACCAACCTTGATCTGATTAAAGCGTTCAGGGAATGTTCATGTTAATATTTATCCCTTTACATTAAAACTTAATTTCTCTCCTGTTAATCTTATGCTCAAAACCTTTCAATGGCTCTCTATTGGTTATCACAGCAAGTCTAGAAATGATCACATCATTTCCAATACTCTGCGATTTTCATTTTCTTCTCATGCCAGTGACTGTGGGATAGGTTGAACAAATCCTATCCTACTTAATCCTGTTGGTATAGGAGTATTATCTGTTTTGGTGAAAGTTTTGGTGAAAGAAGGATAATTCAATAGAAAGGTTTGCTGTGGGATATGATATATTTACCCCCTTCACTTTAAGTTTTTACACAATGTCTGGATGAATATATGGGAGATGACTGTGACTGTGTAAGAAAGGAATTCTTGTTAAAGTATGTGTGTTGGACAAAATGACTTTTGAGAGCCTTTCTAAAGTGGAAATTCTGTGTTTCATTACATACATCCTGGAAATTAGAGTGAATGGGGCTTTTGTGATTATTTTAACCAATATTCTCATTTGCGGTTAAGATGACTGAGTCCCAGAGAAGTTGTATGATTTGCCCAGAGCTACCTATATAATAAGCAGTAAAGCAAGACTTGGAGTCAAAGGATCTGGGATTGAATACAGAAAATTCTAAATCAAAAAGGTTAATAGGGCACAGCTTTGACTGGTAGTTTCAAAGTCATTGAATACAACCTTCTAATTTTGCAAATTAAAACAAACTGGAATTTAGAAAACTTATATGATTTGTCCAGAGTCATACAACTAAGTAAATGTCTGAGATAGGGATTAAATACAGCTATTCCTATGTTGTTTCTATCTCTTACCCCATAAAAGGCAATTCATAATGAAGACTATGATCCCTTTGGAAAATGGAGTGATGATACACAAAGGGTGTTTCAAAGGTTTTCAGAGGTAACGGTATTTCTATATTACTTGTCAAAGATAGTGAGACTTACTAGCAAAAAGTACTATTTTGCCATACTATCAACTGGCTGAGTAATTAATATGGGAATCTTTATAAACCTTGCTCTTGGGCAGCCTGCAATAATGGCAGTCTTGGTCTTTTCAACCTGTTCTAAAAAATGAGGTAGGGGTTAACTATTCATTTTCCTGGAGGAACTAAGAAATAGGATATTATTCAAATGATGCACCATTCCTCCAGGGCTAGCATCTCTGACTTGCTAGAGAGAGGAATCATCTTGCAATTCAATGAGGAGAGCATCTATTTGACAGTTTCCTTTGTGAAATATACTCAGACTGAGTGATTTTGGCACTCCGCAGCCATCTTATGAAAATGTGAAGACTCAGGAGCAAGCAATCCGCCCATTTGGGTTATCACCTCTTTGACACAAACATCCTAGCATTCTCCCAATCAATACTATGTTCCAATGAGTTCGGAAATTGATGAAGAGCAATACTCCAAGTACTTTGAAACAATGGAGGTGTATCTGCATCCAATACTATTGCCAACCCTATTTAAATTTCCACATGAGCAGTGTTTGGCATAACTGACCAATGCTGGGAGCAAGATAAAATGATAGTTTTTGGACTCCAGGAGAGAGAGTGCATTGGGATGGAAAGGAGAGGAAAATAACTGTAGGAGTCCTCAGGCTCAGGCAATGAATCTGTATAGTGTAGCCATACCAGAAGATCCTCTTAGAACCACTCTCCCATCTACTTTTTCAGTGGTTTTATTTCTCTACTTCTCTCACTTGATTTTCAAAATTCTTTCTGAGCTCCTTCATGGCCTGCAACCAATTCATATTTCTCTTGGAGGCTTTTGATGTAGGAACTTTGACTCTGCTCTCCTCCTCTGGTTCTATGCCTTGATCTTCCTTGTCATCAAAATAAGATTCCATAGTATTAGTTCTTCTACAAAGCTTACTGATCTTCCCAGCCAAATGCTTGACTCTAACACTTTGTCATGGTAGAACTTCCACTGGGGGTGAGGGTAGGGGTGAGTGTACTATCTCAGACTTCTGGGATTTTGTATCAGCCATTTGATCTCCCACCAACTGTGAGTCCAGAGTTCTGGAAGCAGTCTTTGCCACTGCTACTGTTGGCACTTCCAGGCTGGGGCTGGACAGACCAAGCTCTCCTTTTTTACCAAGGTCCCACAGACTTTTCCCACTGATTTTTTTTTTTGGTGTTTGTGGGTTGAGAAGTCTAGAACCTACCACAGCTGCCAATGACTCAGTTCCCTAAGGCCTGCTTCAGCTATTCTGTGCTGATGCAGTCCCTGGGACTGGGCTCTGCTCACTGCTCAGTGTGAAAGACCCTGCTGGTTGATTATCCAGGTTGTCTTGATCTGGAGATCTGTTTCACTGTCATTCTGTGGATTCTATACCTCTAGAAAATGTTTAGAGTCATGTTTATTATTTGGAGGGCTTTGGAGAGAACTCAGGGAAGTCCCTGGTTTTGCTCCTCCATCTTGGCCTATCAATGGTTTTATTTTCCCTCCTGCTCTCTATTCCCCATACCCCCAAATGCCTATCCTACATCCCGTTACTTCAGTTTTGCTCTCAGCTGTCTGTCAGCTATAATTTGCTGTCAACTAAGGCATTAACTGATAAACCTTAACATCTCTCTTGGGGTGCTTGCATTTTAATAGGAAAATCTTTAAAATCTTCAAGGTCCAAAGAAATAAAGCTACAATGGTGGAGTGATAGACAATGTCGGGGATGGGGGGGGGGGTTTGTATGTGATATTTTTGGCTAAGGGGCTCTTGCTTGGCATCCCTTCCACTAAGAGTCACTCTTTATACTTAGGTTGACCCCTGAGGGAACTTGGAAAAGTGAAGCTTAACAGGGGGATGGCAAAGCAAGAGAGAGGTTTATGTAATAAATATGTATAGCAGTGGGTGAGTGAAGTGATTGCTCAGTGACAGGAATGTTAGGTGTGGAGGGTAGAGAAACATACCAATGCTGAGTTACAGAAGCATATCATTTTAGAATTAGAAGTGTTCTCAGAAGTCACTGTCTGGCCCATACTTGGAATGATCGCCCTTCTACAGCATCTTTGACATATGGTCAGCTAGCCTCTGTTCCAATATTCCCCATGAACCAAGGGATGGGGCAATGAGAATCAAGACCTATTGCTCTTTTTGACAACCCCATTAGATGTATCCATTCTACCTCTCCTCCCCTCCCTTCTCATAGTTGGTAAAATGACAAAAGTTCATCTTTGGGGATCTCCCACTTCTGCTCTCCTTTCAGTTCCCTAGTACACCTTTCCTTCCTCCAACACCAATAATTGCCTCCATTCATTCCCAAACCCTTTATTGAATACTTATATTATGAGTTATGTATTTCATTGGAAGAGAGAGAAAGAAATGGAATAAACACAAGATTCCAGGGTTGAAGTGACATTGGATGTCATCTCACCTCTACTTAACCTTTATAGTATTAGTAAAAAGTGATCACCCATCTTCCATTTGAAGACTTAGGGCTATGTTTTGGATGTTTCCCATTGTTGTGAAACTTTTCATTCATTGAATGCCTCTTTGTAAATTCCACTGATTGCTCCAACTACTGTCAAATAGGAAGTGAAGGGAGTCTGGTATGATTTGTCTTCAATGAAGCCCTAGGGACTATTAGTAATTACTATTTCCCCTTTTTATATGTTCACAAAACATTTTTTAAAAATTACATATCCTAGAATTTAACAGGAACTTAAGGAATTCTTACTGATCTATAGTTCACATTCCATTCTCTTATCCTTTCTGAAATAACAATATCCTTCTTCCTACTTCCCTTACCTCTAGAGGTATAATGTATCTGGGCCTAGTGATTTGAAATTATTGAGAAATCTGGTGCTTTCTCACTATCTTTTTCTTCATGCTGGTTTTCAACTTCAATTAAAACTACTTAATTTAATTCTGTTTTCATTATTTTAATTCTATTTTCAATCCAAAGAAAACCAATCTTCAGCAGAGAAAATAGGCATGAAATTTTTTACCATTTCTCCACCCACCATGAATGGTGAGTGATCATTCTATCCATTATCTTCTTTATTTTTCCCTTTTTAATCTTCACTTCCCTCTTTATCTTATTTTCCTTAAGGTAGAGAAAGCAATGAACAGGCTTAATAGATTTCTTTGTTTGTTTGTTTGTTTTTTCTTGTTATGACCCTTTTCAGTAATGGATACTTTTTCCCCGAGGGGGAAGAAAAAAATATATATACATATATATATATATATATATCTTTACCATTTTTATGTTAATTTATTTTTAGTTTTCAACATTCACTTCCACAAGATTTTGAGTTCCAAATTTTCTCCTATCTTTCCCCTCCTCCCACTCCAAGACAGGATTCATTCTGATATCCCTTCCCCCCAATCAAACCTCCATTCTGTCACACCCCTCTTTTCTCTTATCCCCTTTCCCTCTATTTTCTTTTAAGGTAAGATAGATTTCTGTACCCTATTGCCTTTATGTCTTATTTCCCAGTTTCATGTAAAAATACTTTTTAACATTTTTTTTTAAAGCTTTGAGTTCCAACTTCTCTCCCTTCCTCCATCCCAACCCACGCCCATTGAGAAAGCAAACAATTTGGTATAAGCTATATGTGTTTAGTCATGCAAAGCATGTCCATAAAGGTTCCCCCATTTATTTTACTCTTTTTTGATCCTGTCTCTCCTCATAGCTGTTTACTTCTAATTAGCCCATCCTCCCATTTTCCCTCCCTTCTATCATCCCCCACGACCCTAACCCTGCTAATCCTCTCCCTGCCTACTTTCCTGTAGGGTAAGACAGATTTTCATAACCAACTGAGTGTACATGTTATTCCCTCCTTAAACCAAATCCAATGAGAGTAAAGTTCACTCTTTTCCTCTCACCTCCCCCCTCTTCCCCTCCTTTGAAAAAGTTTTCATTCTTCTTTTATAAGAGAGATAATTTACTCCATTCTATTTCTCCCTTTTTCCTTATCCCAATATATTCCTCTTTCACCCTTTAATTTTTTTTTTAAATATCATCCCTTCATATTCAACCCACTGTTTGCCCTCTGTTACAAATATAATCCCTGCAACTACCCAATTACTGAGAAAAGTTTCAAGAGTTACAAATATTTTCTTTCCATGTAGGAATGCAAACAGTTCAACTTTAGTAAGTTTCTTATGATTGGTCTTCCTGTTTACCTTTTCATGCTTTTCTTGATTCTTGTGCTGAAAAGTCAAATTTTCTATTCAGTTTTAGATTTTTCATCAAGAATGCTTGAAAGTCCCATGTTTCATTGAAAGATCATTTTTCCCCCTCTGAAATATTATACTCAGTTTTGCTGAGTAGGTGATTCTTGATTTTAGTCCTAGTTCCTCTGACTTCTGGAATATCCTATTCCACGCCCTTCAATCCCTTAATGTAGAAGCTGCTAGATCTTGTGTTGTCCTGATTGTATTTCCACAATACTGGAATTGTTTCTTTCTAGCTGCTTGCAATATTTTCTC
>CM053769.1:111599321-111677444 GCA_028658325.1 Potorous gilbertii
CAGCATTTTTTTTGGGTCTCCTTTATCATGGTATTGACCTGTTTTTCATGCTTTTCTTGCATCTCTCTCATTTCTCTTCCCAGTTTTTCCTCCACCTGTCTAACTTGATTTTCAACATCATTTTTGTGCTCTTCCATGGCCTGAGCCCATTGGATATCTATTTCAGATTTTTGGGATACAGAGGCCTTGACTCCTATGTCTTTCCCTGATGGTAAGCATTGTTCTTCCTTATCAGAAAGGAAGAGCAGAAACATCTGTTCACCAAGAAAGTGGTCTTATTTTTTTTTCCCTTTTCTGGGCATTTTTCCAGCCAGTTACTTGACTTCTGAGATTCCTCTCCACCCCACCCCAGATCTGCCCAGCTAGTGCTTGGGGTCTGAGATTGAAATGCTGCTCCCCAGCCTCAGGGCTTTCAGCAGGGGGTGGGGCTGCTATTCAATGCAAGCTTAAGTTCTGGTGCTCAGGTGGGGGCAGGGCCACCTCCCAGGCTCAGTTCCCTCAGGGGGTTTATGTGGAGATGTTCTGTAATGGATCTGAGGTCCTGCTTGCTCTGGGAGCCCCTGGCTGCCACTGCCTCTCCCGCTGCCTCCAAGGGTGCCTGAGTTATGGAGATACCCCTCTCCCCTCTCAGCCAGCCCAGAAGTCTCTCTCACTGACCTGTAGTACCTGTGGGTGGAGGGACCTTTGTGGCCACTGGAGATTCTGTCCCTGAAACCTCCTCGGATCTTCTCCTTTCTGTGCTGCATGGCCAGGGAAGGGCTAGGCTCTGCTCCCGTCCAGTGCGTGATGGACCTTTGGGATCGGTTTTTCAGGGCTCTCTGGAACAGAAATCTCCTTCACTCTGTTGCTGTGTGGCTTCCATTGCTCCAGAATTTGTTGGGAGTTCTTTTTACAGGAAATCCATGGGCTGTGGGTTTGGAACTAGCATACGTGAATCTTTCTAGTCCGCCATCTTGGTTCCTCCCCCCAATTCATATTTTTCTTGGAGTCTTTGGATATAGGAATTTTGACTTTGTTGTCTTCTTCTTCTGATTCTATATTTTGGTCTTCCTTGTTACCAAAGTAAGATTCTGCAGTCTGATCCTTTTTTCAGTTTTTTGCTCATTTCCCCAGTCATTTACTTGACTTTTGAAGTTTGTCTAGCTTGTTCCCTGCTTCCATTGGTGGTGGGGGCATATACTGTCAGCTGCTTGATCCCCTACAAGCTGTTGACCTAGGCCTCCAGAAGTAGTCACTTATGCTGCCCCTAATATTTCTATGACAACCATTTGCTCCTTCACCCCCTCTACTACCCTTGGTAGCTGAGGCAAGACCTCTCTCCTCTCTCACATAGGTCAAACAGGTTTTATTCCACTGGCCTTCCAAGTTGTCATCAGCATTTTAAGGTCCAGAAATCTGGAAACCTCCCCAGGTGCCAGTGATTCTTGCCCTCTGAGGCCTGCCCAGGTTCTATCTGTGCCCATGCAACCCACTCTTGACTGTGCTCTGCTCCTACCTCAGCACAATAGATGCTTTCCATTGACCTTCCAGTCTATCTTATGCCTCACTTCATCATTCTGTGGGTTCTGTAGCTCCAGAATTTGTTTAGAACCATTTTTTAACAGATACTTTACCACGTTTGTGGGGAGAGATATAGTGGTCCCTACTTTTACTCTGCCATCTTGACTCCACCTTAGTAATGAATACTTCTGATGAAGTTTCAATTTGCCCCTGAGTCCCAGGCTCCTAAACCTGGGAGGCATTGATGCTGGTTGTAACTAGAGAAAGCAATAGAAAGTGTCTTGAAAAAGAGATGAGATGTAAAAAGGTTCATAATGACTGATCTGGAATGGTAGGGAGAAGGAGGAAATGCCCCCAGAGTAAATAGTTATTCATTCAACTTCATCTAATTCCTGTCATTGCTAGCAGGATGTACATCCATTTGCTTATGACAGCCCCAACTGGCACATCAGCTTTGGTCAAGTCCTGCTACAGCTAATACTCCAGAAGTCACAGTAGTCCTACTGTGATATCAATGAAAAATTGAATGGAGAAAACATTTATGGTCCAAGTTCTAGGTAAGTGCTCAGGATACAAACAGAAAATAAAACAAAACAAACAAACAAACAAACCTCCAAACAATCACAGTGTTCAAAGAACTTTCATTAAAATAACAGAAGATAACATTTAAAGGAGGTTTCCCTAGCAAGTCATATGGAAAGGTCCAGTAGTCTTTAGGGCAAGGGGCAAAGTATATTGCATATTCTTAGTGCCATTTCAGTTAATAAATCCAATTCCATATGAAATGCAGAAAGATTCAGTGTATACATTGAAGGGAAGGAACATATACCAGACAAGCCCCCTTCTCCCTAGATAGATATAGGATATAGAAACACATAAATAGATGTGTGTATACATGGGTGTGTACATGTATTTGTGTTTATATATCAAAAATACATGCATATCTATAGATATAGACTTTTGAGCATTCCCATATTATTTTAGTTGGCAGCATCCATAGGGCATATACTAGATTTAGGGCTTGAAATTTTATTTCAAAGATCACCATCTTGAGAGCATAGCTCTCAAGTGTGGGGATTTTATCAAAGACATGTCACCTATGCTAAAGATGAATAACGTCTTTTCCTGTGGACAGACCTAGAAATGGAGAGGGACTCTCAGTCTGGAAGTATTAAGGATACAGCCTATTGTAATTGTATGACCAATGGAAGAGCTTGCCCCAACCTTTGTGGTAGGGTAGTTGTAAATGGCTTTCTTCCAGAAACATGACTTTACTCTCTCCAAAGTAGGTTTCTCCATCTTATATGATCTTTTTATGTGCAAAAGTCCCCTTAGACTACTTCAGCCAAAGGATTCAAATGTAGTTTCTAAAATGTTCATTAGTGATAGTTCCAAGAAATCCTCATAGGTAATAGAAAGAAGATGAGTGCCTTCTGGGAACATTAATTTCAATTAATCTATCAATTGAAAAACTACTACATACTACATACTACTACTACATACATTGAAAAATTTACTACGTTTTCGCTATTTGTCAAATACTGTAGTAAGCACTAGGTATCCAGATATAAAGAATGAAATTATCCTTGTTACATGAAACTTACATTCTAATGAAGCACATATATAAATATTTACAGAATAAATATAAAGTGAAGAAATACCCCCACACACATAGATATATGCATACATTATATATACACATATAAAATTCTTACACACATATGTGCACATATTTATATATACATATACATCTATATACACACACATACACATGCACACACACACATATATATGCATATGTATATGAAACTCAGGCTCATCTGAGCATGCCCACTTTGCCTAACATGAAGGACTTTTTGTGCCCTACCATGTTTGTGGAGGTAGGCTCTTTGATTGGCTGTCCATATTTTTAAACCTGGTGAGACTAAGGTGGCATCTCTCTTCTCTAATTTCTGTCCATTTTTGTCTATTTCTTCCAGAGGTTGAAGATCCTCATTCATTCACGGTGAGGATGCTTTGACATTAACTGAATTGACAAGTGGGAAAAGACTTTCTCTTGTTCTCTTTTACTTCTTCTTAGAAATGGGCCCCAGGGACGTTTTTGTTTCTGTTTTTGTTTTCTGTTCTGTGTTATTTTTCTTCTTCACTTTCAGATTTTGGGTGTGATCGCCATGGGACCCAGGAGGTAAAGGCATGCAACTTTAGAATCATGATTGCAGGCAGGATGGTACAGTCAGTCAGAACTCCTGGAAAATGTGAGAAGACAGTCCCTGGGATTTAAACACAAGGTATGGGTTAGAATAGGAACTGGGATTCTGATTTATGGGAACTGAGTTTAGCTATGAATCTAATTCTCTTTCCCTGTTCCAGGGTACTGAGATAGTACAAGGGAAAATAGTATTATATTTATTTTGAGTCATGTGAAATTGAAAAGTTATATCCCACTTTATTTTATATTATTTTACCACTGATTGAGAATTTTATCTAATAAGTGTTCCAACATTTCTGGATCAGATTTAGACTTGACTCTCTAGGCTTCAGTGGTAGAGTTTACCTTCCCTATTCCTATGGGTTGTAGCCTCACCACAAAGACTCAAAATGTGTAAGTTTTTGAAGGGAGGAGGGTGAAAAGGTAGATGAGTCAATCTGGTTTTAGGATGTTTATCCACCATGGGACTTTCTAGGGAATGTGAGTCAACCCTATGCTTTTCCCTGTTGTCCTGGGTTATGAAAATCCTCTATCTGAGTCAAAACCTATTCAACATCTCTATATGACCAATCACAGCCTTAGTTTAGCTTATATAACAGCTACTTTATGTCACCAACTTTATAAAAGACTTGTATTGCCAATCAGAAGGGTTTCTGGTTACTGAGGAGCCTTGGATTCCATTTATTGACAAGTGATAGCCTTGGTATTAAATTGATCATTCTTAGAAACATATACTTCACTTTCCATTTTATCATAGGTTTCTTTTATCTTTAGTTCAAGAAATAAATTTATAAATTTGTGATTGTAGCTCCTAATGTAAATATTTCTGTATAAAAGCTAATATTGTCTAAATTGAACTGGGGTACAGAACATCCTATAATTGACTGAACATCATCATTGAATCCTGGAGCCATCTACAGATATCCTAGACAACTCTCAATACCAAAGAACCCTGAGGGGAGAATTGAAATGTTACATATATGTCATTTAAGTAAGGGGTGGGGTGGTACAGGGAAGGTTTCTTTTTTTACATGTACAAAGTAATTAAATAAAAGTAAGATCCTATGAAAGTGAATTCAGGCCCTAAAAATCAAAAAGCCACTATCAGAAAGCAATCCAGAGATTTCCAAGCTGAATGTATTACTTCTCTTTTATAAGGATTCATCATCAAACAGATTTCTGGAGTCATAATATTAAAAACCAGAAGAATTCTGGACTAGTGAAATGGCAAGCAAAGTAGAATCTTTTGCTGTTTTTGTTTTAGTATAATCAAGTGCTTCTGATTGAATCTTGTCTTTTTTAACCAAGAATCTTTACTAGAAATAAAGTACAGAAATAAGAGTTTCTTTAACATAGAAACAAAATATGTATTTGTATTGTTAATTATTTTATTGTGAATAAAGAAGATTTTCCCCACCCATTAATGGGTCTGAAAAGATTTGTAAGAAGGCCCACACCTTTTATTAATGAAGCACTGGTTCTCAAGGATTATGATGCCCTCTGGCTCTGAAAAATGTATAAATACTCTAAGGTGAGGTTTTGCTCTGGGGTTTACTCCTTGGAAGTGTTTGGCCGAATGAGACTCTGGGCAGTCATTTAGCAGCCCTCCTGGCTTTGAAAACCCAGATATTGATGTTTCCCTCTCTGGAAACTATGTATATATAGTCAGCCAGTTGCCTCTGTCTGTTGATTTGTGATGTATGTATTGTTTCCTGTCAAACAGTTTAGAAGCACTGGCTGTTGATTTAGATTTCTCTGTATTTTCTCTGAAGTTCAGAGTGCTGACTTTTCCCCCTGAATCATACATGTGCTTGATTAAAGTGAATTTTGACCCCTAAAAAGTTGTCTTTCCTTTTAGAAAAGCAGAAAAAAGAATCTGTGATAGCAGCCCCACCCCACATGTATGTTGGGGTGCTTGGTTTTACAATTGGTGGAATTTCAAATGTTTTGCCAAATCATTTTGACTGATTCGGTTTAGATCTTAAAAGTGTCATTTTGCTCAATTCACTGAAGCCCAGAAGTGCTTGACCAAGTGTCTAGGGTCCAGCAATTTGTCTAAAAATGCTAAAAACAAAGCAAAACAAAACAAAAAACTATATGTTTAATAATCCCCTGACTTATCTCTTAGAAGACTGGATCTAATACCATATTTCCCTTTTTGATATCACATCTCATTTTCCATGTCATCATACACACATACACTTGTACAGACAAACATATACACAATCAAAAATTAAATATTCCAGAGATAGCCACAAGCAAAGCTATGTCCTCTCTGGGTTGCCAGATTCATTTTGGTAGAGGAAAAGAATAAAAGTTAGCTAACTTTCCAGATTTGTAGTGGCTTCCAGAACTATGTTCAGCTCAATATGTGCCATATTCTGTGAACAGATAAAGTCAGAAAAAAATGTAATATATAGAATAACAATATTAAACAGCAATAATTTACAGAAAACTTTACAGTAGCAAAGTATTTTACAAATATTTTTTCATCTTATCCTCTCAACAAGGCTATTTTTATACTCATGTTACAGATGAGGAAAATGAGGCAGAAGAGATTAAGACATTCAAACAAGTAATTTTTTTTCAGGGCTTTAGGCAATTCACTTGCCTGGAAGTTACATTGTAGCTGTCTATCTGCTGTGGTAGAAGGAGTTTGCTCATCTGGGAATTCCCAAATCTCAGATTTAGTTCTTATTGCTATAGAGATATAGATAAAGGAGTTATCAATGCTACTATTGCTAGTAGCCTTTAAGGAGCTTTGTGCAATTGAATATGCTCTATAAATGCTAGTGTTAGTGTTACCATGAGCACTACTATGGTGAAAGTAACAGGAGCCAAGAAAGAATGTAACAAGGCAGGGATGAGACCACAAAACTCTCCACTCCACTTGCTTCAGTGTCCTAAGTGCTTTCATTCTTCCTACCAGGACATTTCTGCACATAGGGTAGGCTGAGTTCCCAAGGGACTCTTAGTTACCATTAGTGTTGCTCCAGATCTGAGTAGATTAGCAGTTTCTCTCCCAGCACTAGTTAGCAAAGTGTTCATATTTCAAAGAACTCCTGTCATTCTGATTGGCAGACCAATCACTCACATTGACCAAAGTGGAATTCTCCCAGAAGGCAGGGAGGGAAGAACATGCTAAGAATGGAGATACATAGCCTCATCTGGGCCAGTTATTAGGGTGATTGGCACTGGCATAATAATATTAAAAAACAGCCACAGTAACAATAATGTTTCATTATGAACTTATGTCTTCTTAGTCATAGACTCTTTCATGTTCCTGTTGCATGATGATGACAATGATAACTGAAGAAACATTTTTCTGATTCTTCCAATTCTTAGTGCTCTTTTCTTAATACACCCACCTTCACCACCCAATAGAGTTTCTTTACTTTGTATTTGTTGGCCATTTAAGCTCTGGGTTCTTTCTCTTCATTTCCACTCACACTGAATATGGTCCTGCAGAGCAAAGCTGAAGGTAATAGCTCTCCCCCAAGGCTCTCAGTGTGTACCCGAGCCTGAGTAGGTCTCTTCTCTAAAGCCATCAGCCACAGTGGTTATTCCATTCTGTTCTGTGCTCTGTACCATATCAGTTGCAGTTAGTATCGTTCCAAATTATGAATTAACTTAATGATTAGTACCCCAACATCATGTCATTGACTAACTTTACCTAGTTTTTATAAAGAAATATTTAATGAGAATCTATAACAGGAACAGAAATTAACTCTCCTCATCCCCTCCTCCATGGGGATATGCCAACATTATCAATGAAACGGTGACTAAACCTTTTCTGTCCAGGATTTAACACTGAGTTTCTTTCAAGTGCCAAGTGTGGCATGGCCAATACATGAAATTACTCCAAAAATAGCATTTCTTTTTTATGCAGAGACTGATTTATTACAGGACTAGGTCAGGTCAGTTAGTCCTTTGGGTTACACTGGCAACAATCATTGGCCTGGAACCTAGTTCGTGGATCTTTCATTATCTCACATTTGTAGCCTAATTCATTTTATCTCCAAACACTCCTTTACTTAGGAAGAGGAAGAACAGACACATATAGGCAAAAAAACAAGGGTACTGAGTCTATTGACGGATGCATATTGGCCCAGGTAAAGAGACAAGCAGTTAGCAAGAAGATGAATTTCACTGTGTTCCACTTCAGTAGAATTAGGAAGAAGCCTGACTTCATTCTGAGGGTCTAAGATGCTCAGAAATAAAAGTTGTCCATTATATTCCTCCTTTCTCAATCCCCTTCAATTACCAGAAGGAGTTCAGTGTACTCCCACTCGATGAAACAGAGTAAGCTCAGCCACCCCCTGGTGTTTCTGTTTTTCTGTAATGTCTGACATGTGTCAAATGACTGTAATACACAGTGAAGTAACCACAGGCTGGGGCTGGGATGATGCTAAAAGCACAATCAAAATTGATTGGCATTTCCCATGAAAGGGAATAAACTGAATAGAGCTCCATAAACCAGTAGGGTCCCAAAGATAAGAGGAGACAGAGCCATGATGTTGGAGTAAAGGCAAGGACTCTGCTGAGATCTCACCCAAACCCCTACAAATACCTGGAAATAATGACTAAACAAATTCCAGAGTGGCAGAAACCACAAAAAGATAGAGTGAAACAATTTTCCAGCCCAATACAACTTAGAAGGTTGGCAAGAAAAGCCTGTTGCACCAGGATGAGAGAGGAGCACAGTCCAGGGCAGGGGCCAGCTCAGACTGGGCCCCAGCAAACCAGGAACATGCATTTAGTGACTGAATAAGTGGAAGAATTGGTGATTTCCAGACCTCCAGCCTACAGACTCCAAAGAAAACTTAGAAGGGAAGCAAGAAAGGTCTGTGACAGCTGTGTGAGAGTGGAGTTTAGCCCAGCATAGGCTGCCCAGTAAAGCAGGAAGAGACCTTGGGAGCCACTGAATCAGCAGCAGCAGTGACAGCTTCTGGAGTCCTCAGCTCAAAGATGGTAAGAGGGTCAAACAGACCAGTAAGAAGGAGATGACAGGTGTTTCTTTGCTGGAACTAGAAGCAGGACTCTGTTGATTTACCCATACTTGGATCCAGGTGGCAGTCCCAGGGTGAGAAGGAGGACTAGCATAGCAGAGCTTGCAATAGCAATGGAGGGGAGATCCTCTTCTTAGTTCTGGGGCAGAAAAGATTCCTTGTGGTCATTCATAGACCAGAATAGAGGACAGGAGAGTAGTAAACACCTCTCCTTAGATCATGCCATCTGATCTAAAAACTGAAAACTTACAGATTCCTAGATGTATCTCTGAAAGCATCTGCATAAAACCCCTGAAATATGGAACAGTACACCCTCTACCCTGGAAGCAGATCCCTATTTTAAGAAAGAGTTGAAAGCTAGCTAATATCTTGGAAAAATGTGTGAACAACAGGACCAAAAAAACCAAAACAAACAAAGAAACCTCTGACTCTAGAAAGTTTCTGTGGTGACAAGGAAGATCAAAATACACTTAGAAGACAGCCAAGTCAAAGTTCTTGCATCCAAAGCCACCAAGAAAAATGTGAATTGATCTCAGGCCTTGGAAGAGCTCAAAAAGGATTCTGAAGACCAAGTAAGAAAGGTGGAGAGAAAACTGGGAAGAGAAATGAGAGCAATGCAAGAAAATCATGAAAAAATGAGTCAATAGCTAGGTAAAGGACACACGCATGCACTCACACACATACGCAATACTGAAGAAAATGACACCTTAAAAAACACACAGTCAAAAGCTAAAAGAGGTATAAATAGTCAATGAGGAGAAGAATGCCTTAAGAAACAGAATTGTAAATGGGAAAAGAGGAAGAAAAATTCACTGAAGGGGGAAATAAAACACTTAAAAAGGAGAATTGACTAAATGGAAAAAAGAGGTACAAAAGCTCACAGAAGAAAATTATTTCTTAAAAATTAGAATCAAGCAAGTTAAAGTAAGTGTAACCCTTTCACTAAATCCACACTTCATAGAAAAGAATCCCCTTAATAAAATAATTTGTTCTATAAAACTTGGGCTAGGTGAAAAGGCCACACTCAAGGGTCTAGATGTCCACATATCGACATGAGGCCTCTGGTTCCTCATCTGCAAGGAAGTCTTCTGATGCTTTAAAAAAATAGATTTTAACAAAATAAACTACCAAGGCATCTTTTTTCTAATATTGTTATTATAATAGGTATCATTTGCATATTTTTAGGTTTGCCAAGACACTTCATAGACATTATCTCAATTGATCTTAACATCAGTTGTTGAAGTATGTGCTCTTATTATCCACATTTTATAGATGCTGAAAGACCTTCCTCACTCCAAGGCTAGTGCTCCATCCATCCTCTCATCACTAGACAACTCCTCAAAGGCAACTGTTTATCAATTATGTGATCAGGTACTAGAGACATGGTACTTAGAGAGGAATGAGGCTGCTCTGAGCAAAATTATTTAGAATTCATTATCTTTCTCCCTAAAAGCATGTTTTCTTCCAAACTTCCCCTTACTGTTGAGGGCAGTTACATAAACTTCATAGTCATCCTTACTCCCCACATCCAATCTGTTGTCAACTACTGTTTCTACTACTACATCTCCTGTTATATATGCCTAGTTCTCTACACTTACAAGCCACAAATCTTGGTCAGGCCCTTATAATCCCATGCCTAGAGCACTGCAGTAGCCTATTGGTGAGGCTACCTGCCTCAAGTCTCACCCTATTCCAGTTTCTCTTCTACTCCATGATCAAATTCACCTCCCTAAACCATAATTCTGACCTTTTCAATCAGTTATAGTGACCCCCTATTATCTTCCAAGTAAGATATAAAACCTTCAGCCTGGCATTCTGAACCCTTCACCACTTGGCCCCTTTTGCCTTTTCTGGCTTCTTAGAATTTTCTCCACCCATCTCCTGAAGGACTTTGCAACTGGGTGACACTAGATCTGCTTGTTGTCCTTTACTGGTCATTAGTTGTCTTTAGTGACTCAAAAGTCTCCCTCTTCACTGCCTCCTACCTTTCATTGATTCCTTCAAATCTCAGCTCAAATTCCACTTTCTTCATGAGATCTTTTCTTGTGCTCCTCAGTGCTAACTCCTTCCCTCTATGATTACTTCTAGTCTAGTCTGTATTTATTTTGGTTGCACATAATTCTTTATATATTAACTCTTCCACTGGAATATAAGCCACTCAAAATCTAGGACCATT
This sequence comes from Potorous gilbertii, assembly GCA_028658325.1. Classification (NCBI taxonomy): domain Eukaryota; kingdom Metazoa; phylum Chordata; class Mammalia; order Diprotodontia; family Potoroidae; genus Potorous; species Potorous gilbertii. The sequence continues at coordinate 111,610,216 of CM053769.1, forward strand.
TTCACTTTTCACCTTTCACAGTACCTCGCACAGAGCAGATGCTTAATAAATTCTTATTAACTAATTGGCTGGAATATTAAGAGGTATTTCATAACTCTGATACTGGGATCATAGGGAAAAAATGAGGAAAATGATGTGTGTGTGTGTGTGTGTGTGTGTGTGTGTGTGTGTGTGCAGCTTCCAAATGAGTGGCTGTGAGAAAAGGAGAAATTAAAAGACAATGGATGACTGGAAGAACAAAGTCACCTTTGCTTTGCAGAATCTATAAGAAACTCTTTTGAGGAAGCTATTGATTTATCATGCAGTAAATAGTTTCATTCTCCAAGCAATCCTGTAGGTCCTACAGCAATTATGCAGAAATCTCTTATCTAAGCATCTCCCACCCCTCAAAGCATCACAGCTGCTTGGATATCTATTCCCTGATCATAAGTGCACATCTACCCTTTAATAACTAATCACCCAGAGAGACTAGGGACTTCTTGTAGCTGCTGGCACTGACCCTCCTGCCTTTAAGCCAGGGACAAAAAGAAGAAACAAAAAGAGATGTAGCTGAATGGGTCATCACAAGTGAATGAATGAATGACAAAATGACAAATCCCTCTCATCACCCCTCCCCTGTGTAAAATCAAAGATAGGAAGGACTTTTTTTTTCTTTACTAAATAAGAATGAGAAGTGACAGTTAGTTTAGCACAATAAATCAAGTACCAGGCTGTCAAAAAGGGAGAGATTACTTTTGCTCTCTGTGTCTTAAATGACTCTCTAAAATTTGAAATTTATGAGAAAATTGGCAATCTACATGAGTAGAGAGAGTTTTCATATTTAGAGTCCCTCACATCGCTGAAATCTCAGGTCCAGACCAAAGCAATTAATCAGTCAATAAATTGACAAGCATTAATTAAGTGCCTTCAACGTTTCTGATACAGGAAGTGCTAAGCAAAGGAAGGAGTTTACAAATAGTGCTGCTATGAAGATGTATGTTAGACCAGGCTGGTAGGAGGAAGTGGAGGAACACCAGTAGACACAAGAATACAGACACTTGGGTATCATTTTAGAATGAAGACTATTTGAAATGGAGCATCATTTGGCCACAGGTTCTATGCCCCAGGTTAATCTGTGGACTGCTCACAGGACAGAGTGAACGGTGACAGTGGTTATCCCTGACTCTTTTTCTCTCCTCCTTCCCTCTCCCTAAATTGTTTATTGGTCACTGATTCTGAACAGCAGCTTTTTGGGTAATGACAGAGCAAGGGGGACAAGAAAATGCTAAAACTCAGTCAAATAAGTGTTAATATGTGCCAGAAGCTATGTTAAGAACTCCATTATAAAATTTTACTATTGAAACTATTCTTAGATATCATAAGATCATGTTTTAAAGGTAGAAGGGACTCCAGAGGCCATTTAGTACAATCCTCTCATTATACAGATGAGAACTCTCAGGCTCAGGATATTTGAGTTACCTGTTTTTTTAACAGTAATTTCATGCTCTATAAATCTCTCATGTGATTTCTGGTACTCTCTTCATCTACACTGAGTAGGTTAGCTGACTTAGTGAATGGGCATCTAAGCTTTGTGTCAGGAAGACTTGAGTTCAAATTTGGTCTCAAATACTTATTAGCTCTTTGACCCTGGGCAAATCACCCTATATGCCTTGGAACATAGGAAGCACTATGTAAGTATTAGCATTGTTATAATCACTCCTGTCAGTGCATAGAGTTCTGGATTTAGAGTCAGGAAGAGCTGTGTTCAGATCTAACTTCAGACACTTCCCAGTTGTATGGTTGTGGGTAAGTCATGTCACTTCTGTCTATCTGAGTTCCTCTTAAAGGGGCAATGGTGTCAGGGTCAATGAGATATCTTTAAAGAGTTTTGTAAAATTTCTAGCACTTATATAAATGCTAGCTATTTTTAATTTAAACACATTGGTGCATCTCTTGCCATGAAATTCCAGCCCTTCAGAGTATCCACCTGAAATAATGGAGGTCTTTTTCTGGTCCAGTTAATGTTATGTGAATATTAAGTGAAATCTGGGCTTTCCACCCATGATCTGTCCACCCCACTAGGCAACTTGACCTAACTAGTTTGTTCATATTGTTTAAGATGATGTCTTGTATAACTATTTTTCTCTCAGACTTTAGCATCAGCAATATGCTCCCATGTGCTACTTATACCCAACATGCATTCTACCATTTGTCTTTCCAGGGTACAAATCCCTCAGGGCATCCTGACTTTGGGCAAGGTCACTTCACTGCCCTGGGTGTCTGCTTTTGCTTTTGTTCAGGTAATTTTTCAGTCCTGACTGACTCTTGATCAGCCCATTTGGAGCTTTTGTTTTTCTTTTCCAGATACTGGAGTAGTTTGCCATTTCCTTCTCAAACCCATCTTATGGGGAAACTGAGGCAAGTAAGGTAAACTGACTTGTCCAGGGTCACATAGCTAGTGTCTGAGGTCATCTTTGAGTTCAGAAAGAAAAAGTTTTCCTGACTCCAGGTACAGTGCTCTATTTACCGTACCACTTAGCTGTCCAGTTTTCTTTCTACCAGTTGCAAAATGAGAGATAACCTACATTTACATATAGTAATAACATCTGCAAAGCACTTAGCACCATTCTTGCCACATAGTAGGTATTAAATTAATGTTTTTTGCCTTCCTCACCCCCTTCTCTTTACAGTTTGCAAAGCACTGTCTTTACAGGAATTCAGATACATGGAGGGTCCTGAAATGGTCAGCCTAGATAACTGAATAGCTATTATTAATGCTATTGTTAAAACATTCGTTGTAGAGATAGATCGATGGTGGTATGAAATTCAGAACATTACTTCCCACCTATATACTACTTACTTACATACCCTCCAGATACAACATAAGACAGCACTGTTGGCTGACAACTGGCTCCTCAACTACACAATATTCCATCCCCCACATCTGGCAATTTGTGTGACTCTTCTCAATGTCCAGAATGCTCTCTATTCTTATTTTCATCTCTTCATATGCTTAGCTTTTTTCAAGCCTCAACTATCTTCTTTAGGAGACTTGCCTGGGCTCCTCCAGTGGTGAACTACCTTCTCTATCTTTCATTCACTCTGAATGCATCTTGAAAGTATATATTTCTGTACACATATTACACTCACACAAACATATATATGCATATATTATATTTATGCATATACATGTGTATATTCACATATACACATGTATATATTATATCCACACACAGATATATATATATATATATATATATATATATAGATAGATAGATATCTGTATCTATAGATATATACAAACATATACCCGTGTTTTGTCCTCTTCATCTGAATATAAACTTTGTAGAATCTGGGATTGTTTTTCCTTTTTTTTATTTTGTAATTTCTTGGGCTTAGAACATAATAAGTTCTTAATATATGATGGCTAATTAATTGAATGATACCTACTTCAGGATGCTGTAGTATTCTGCCTTCTCCCAATTATTTTCTAGCTATGGAATAAGTATCTGTTGCAGGTTTGGTTTCTACAAAGGAAAAGTTAAATCGTTAATCTTTGTTAAGAATGATTTGTTAAAAAAAAAAAAAGAATGATTTGTTGATTTGTAACTAGGAATTGTGTTGCCTAAATCAGATTCATTTGGGAGGTGGCAGAAACCTAGAGAGAGTGGGGGTGGGGGTGGGGGTGTGAGTGTGAGATCTCAGATTACTTTAGGGCTAAGACTGCAACCCAGTTTGAGGATGATGATGTTGGAATGAATAAGAAAGTGTAAGTGGCCATGGGCTAGCTAACTCGAGATTTAAGTCTTTTGTAATCTACCTTGGCTGGCAGGTGCTGGTCTTTACTTTTATTAGGTATTTTTCAACTAAATTACTCAACTATTGGGTTTAGTAGTACCATTGGAGTGGTAATTCAAGCCCCAAATGGACCATCCTAGACCCTAGACCCCTGGGAGGATATGAAGATGGGCTTTAGAAAAAGAACATGGTAATATGACCTTGGAGATGTCAGACTCTGAACAAGTGAGGGAGTAGGGGTAGTAATACCACATGGCATGGAGAAAGAGGACTCCTGGGCAGGCAGACTGGAAAATTGTAATAGGAAGGAATTATTGATCGTCACTGTGATAGAGAAGAAGAAAAGACCTGTCCTGTGAGCCAAGAGATCAGTATTTTCTACCCCAGTTCTGTCTTAAATCATCGGACATGTACATACAAATGAACACATGTATATGCATTAACATATGTACATATACATTTATATACATACATAGAGTTTTCCCCTCTCTTCATCCTTCTATAATCTTTAAGCTCATAGGAAAATAAAAGACTTGAAAGAGATGATCTCTACATTTTATTTTTTAGTTTCATTTCATTGCAAAGAGAATTTGGATTAGGGTTGTCCCTTGACTTTCATGACAAAGGATAAAAAAAAAATGACAGCTCTCATTCTCTGTACATATCCAAACAGGTACCAAATCTTTTCTTTTTTATTTTTTCTTTTCTACCTCCAAAACAAATCTCACATACATTCCATTTTCTCCAGTTACACAATCACTCTCTATTTTGGACTCTCATCTACTTCTCACTTGAATTATTGTGATAATGTCTTCATTATTCTCATTTCAAGTCTCTTTGCAATTTATCCTCCACTGTGAAAGATTTTCTTAAAGAATCGATCTGATCGTGTTCCCCTTCTAGTCACAGGATCATAGATTTAGAATTGGAAGGGACCTTAGGGGTTAGCAAGTCCAACCCCTAAATGACACATGTAAAAAAACTGAGGCTTAAAGAGTTAAAGTGGTTTCCTCAAGGTGACATGCATGCGTGAAACATGTCAGGGGTGGGATTTGAAACTCCGTCTTCTTATTCCAGAGTCAGAGGTGCTCTTTGAGAGACAGTCATCAACAGGTAGAGCAGAAATCCAAATAAGAAATTACTTCAGGTCATGGGCTCTTGTTTCAGCAACAAATCTGTGAAGGAGATAGCCAGCAAGAAGTCAATATAGTCCATCCCCTGTAGGAACAATTAAGGACCTTCACAGAGAACTGATTTAGATGTTGGTTAAAGTACCTTCTCCGTCTAAAACCCAATTCATTATATGATCGATCTCCCCTCCAGATACCACCTTTTCAAATGCAAATTTTCTGGCAGAAGGAGAAAATAGCAAGCAGACATCATTGAGCCAGGAGTTACTAGCAGAAGTTTGAATGCAGGTTTTGCCACTTAGTACCTGTGTATGTGACTTCAGGCAACTGACTCCAACTCTGGTCAGTTTCCTTATCTGTAAAATGAGGGAGGTGGACCACATGGCATCCAAGGTCCCTTCTCCTTCTAGGTATAGGAAATAGAAGTATCCCTATCAAGTCCTGAAGATCTTAGGAGCAAAGAATTTGTCAGATGGCTTTCCACCTTTGGAAGGAACACGGACACACACACATACATGCACACACACACACACACACACAATGTCACTGGTACATCTTAAGAGTTCATGGTACTGGTAGGGAAAATGTTAAGTTTCTCAAGGCTAAATTCAGGGGCTTCCCAGTTTTCCCAATTCCAGCCATTGAAGAGTATACATAGGATAGAGGAGAGAGAAATTGTCTGAAAACTGAGAAATTTCAGAGACTATTAAGCACACTGAGGACTGAGAAATGGCTACAACTTGTTCATTCCATGCAAAAAAGAAGGGGACCATGGTGGAAGGGAGGGAGGGATTTACCTATTGCAATGAATTCTGGCTAAGGGGCTTAAATGAGAAGCCAATTGTCAAGTAGGATAATTAAGGGGCAATCACTGAGATACCATTCAGAATATTTCCAAAAACTTTAATCAGAAACAATTAAAAAATTATATAGGTTTTGTTAAATCTTATAGCTCCGTTCTGTGTCTCTCTGTAAAACTGAACGACAGACTTCAGCACTCTAATTTGAATCAGATGAACTAAATTTGATTCAATATGCTTGGAAAGCAAGAACATGAGTGTAAAATGACTTATTGCATGATGATAAGATGAGTAACATCACCTCAAGTGAAGCCTCCATCTCCTCAATTGCAAAATAAAGGGATTAGATTAGATGATATCTCATGTTCTTTAGAGATTCATTGCTCAAGGAGTCAGGAAGTTCTGAGTTCAAATTCAGCCTTAGACTCTTGCTAGTTGGGTTTATCACTTAACTGGTTACTACCTCAGTTTCCCCAAGTGTAAAAATGAAGATAATTATAGCACCTACCTTGCAGGATTTTTGTAGAATAAGTTTCTGCCACAGAAATTTCCTGTCTCTGAAATCATGGATATGGTATACACACACACACACACACACACACACACACACACACATAGAAATTATACCAATAAAGAAAACCCAAAATCCTTTGGTCTCTTTGTTTTTGTTTATATTTAGCACATTGCTAGTCACATGGAAAGTACTTAATGAATGTTTATTTAACTTGACTTTGACCAAACTAGAAATTAATTTGATACCTGAACTAAAATAAATACTTCATGAAATTTTCTGGGGAAATAAAATATAATCATTTGATGATTAAACATTCATAATATGAAAATCAGTAGTTTTGTACATATATACCTTCATACCTTTTTTCATCTTATACCTGATATCTGATCTCTCATCTTGTGGCTGATCTCAGACTTTGTGACTGAACTCTCTTTTTGTCCTTGACTTTTTAGCCTTGTTTGTGCCTAATCTCTGGATATTTGTCCAGAAAACTTTGGCTCTTTTTTTCTGTTCTAATCTTAGGTATTGTGTCTGACCTATGCCCTTTCGTTTTATTTTATCCCTGTATCTGACCTCGATCCTTGTGTAAGATATTATATCTCATGTCTGATCTCATGCAAGTTGTGATACTTAGATCAATATTGTGTTATCTTGTTTCCCCTTGCATGGGAACTTGTCACAATAATTGGTATCATTTCTTTTGAACATAAAACAATCTTTTAACAACTTCCTTGCTAGGTTGAAAGACTATATCTATTTCTATAACATTTATATATCACCTATATCTATCTATCCATCCATTTATCCATCCATCCATCCATCCATCTATCTATCTATCCATCTATCTATTTATCTATCTTACTAGTGCATGCCTCATTTTATGCTTTTGGCTTTGAGTCCATGACTTCATTGTCAGGAGCTCAGAAGCATGTTTCATCATCAGTTCCCTAGGATCATAATTGGTCATCATATTCTTGCAAGGTCTTTTCTTAACAGTGTTCTTATTATTGCATAAGTTGTTCTACTAGTTTTGCTCATTTCATTCTGCGTTAGTTTATCCTAAGGTTTTTTTAAATTATTTCTTCTCATACTGTAATATTACATTAAATTCATATACCATAATTTGTTCATCATTCCTCAATTTCTGGGCATCCTCTTAATTTCCATTTCTATGATAAAATATAGCTAAAAATAAATATTTTGATGCATGTAGGTCCTTTCCTTCCTTCTTTATTCGCTTTTCAGTATAGGTTTTATAGTAGTATCTTTAGGTCAAAGGAAATGGATTGCTTAGTGGGTTTTTTTTTTGTGGGGGGATGGTAGTTCTACATGCTTTTCCGAAGTGGCTTGAGTAATTCACAGCTTTACGAATCATGCATTAGTGTGCATATTTTGTAGGGCTATTCTTCTATTATTTTAGTTGTTGTTGTTATATTAATCACTGCTAGATCTTGGAAATGTACATAAGTTTGGGATAGATATATGAAAAGGCAGCCTTAAAGTGGTGGTGGTGGGGGTAAGAATCTGGACATCTGTTGAAGCGTTCTCTCTCTCTGTCTTTCTTTCCCTCTCCCCCCATCTCTTCCAAAAACAGGGATCATTTCCTGTTACTTCCTGTAAGTGGCTGTATCAGTAAGCACCCCAACATACAGCCTGCCATCACAGCTTCTTAGATTTGCATTCATAAAAGGAAAGCACCTTTTGAGGGGTAAACAATCACTTTAATCAAGTATATGTTTCAATCCTTTAGTCAAACACATATATTTCATTTACCTAGGTTAGGGTGTGTGGGGGAAGAAAGCACAAACCCCCTTACTGAAATTGACTGCTCAGAGACGTCTCAAGGTAAAAACAGAAAATCTCCTTTATTTGGTTCGAGAACCAGGCAGTCCCTTCACCAGTACAGCTGGAGTAGGGAGGCACCTTACAGAAGTAGAATGGTAATTTATATAGACCCTGATGGAAAATCCCCCTCCCACCACTGACCTTTATTCTCATTGGCTGAGAAGCAAGGTCTTACATTCTAGGTGGAAATCTAACCAATTCATTTTGAAACCTAGTTCAAATTTTCCGCTACCCCAGATATTAGAAAGCCCGCAAAACTACATGTCATTATATGCAAATTAGGCATTGAAAATATATGCAAATGAAGCATTGAAGACTCATGCATATTGGGCACTGAGAACTTATGCAAATCATGTGGACCTATCCAATCATTGATCCTTAAGCAATACATAGCCTTATATGGAAATCACCCCACTCTGGAAGAATAGAAACCTGGGCCTAAGGTCTTTTCCACTCCAGGGAGAAGACTCCATATTCCTGAGAAATCTTCACTATATCTGTTCCCATTCAAGAGGACTCAACATCCTGAACCCTGAGGTAATCAACAGACATGGCTTCCTCTGTCTGACCATAATTCAATAGATAGACAGCTATCTGATCATAATTACCAGAGAGAGAAACAAGATATCTCGGTTCTCAAAGCTGGGAGTCTCCTTAGAGCTTCCCAGAGTCCTCCTCTGGCACTCAAACGTTCTTACCCAAAATCCCAAAACAAAACTTCGCCATCAGAATATTTATACACTTTTTTAGAGTCAGAGGGAATAACCTGATAGAAGAAAATAAAAAGTACTTGGGACCCTCCTGCAAAACAATTGCCCTAATCAAGTTTCCCACCATAGACAAGTCCATCAATGAGTGGGAAAGATCCTTCCCAATCACATTCAAATAGAGGCATTATACTTCTTGATTACACTAAAACAAAAACAACAAAAGATCCTATTTTACTTGCCATTACAGTGCCCTATTCTTATTCTTCCCCTTCTGCATCTAAGAGAATAAGCTATCATACAATACACACATATTTTGTATTCATTTATCCATCTATCCATTTATTTTTAATATTTATTCATTTATCTGTGTACATGTTTCTATTCAGGGGCTGTTACTTGAGAACAGGACTTTTTTTTTTTAAACTTTAAATCCTTAACATTATCTGGCACAATTCCTGAAACATAGTAGGAGTTTACTTTAATATTTACTAAATGAATGAACTTCATTCATTTATCAAGGGTGACAGACAAGAGTAAAGAGTTAAGTAGGTAGTTTATTGAAAACAGTTCTGGGAATGAAGTTGACGAGATAGGAATTCTAATTCTGTCTCAGATATTTGCTAGCTATACAGGACTATGAGCAAGTTGTTAATCTGTCTAGAGTCAGTTTCCTCATCTGTAAAATGGCAATAATATTGACACTTACCTCACAGTTGTAAATATCCATTGATATTTACAAAATGTTTTATAAACCCGAAATTGCTACATAATTGCTAGTTATTATTATTGCTAGCTATTGTTGTTTTTATAGAAGTAATGACATTCACATTAGTTTCCAGCCCCTCTTTCCTGCAGAACGTAAATGCTGATTAGTAGAGTTAACTCACTGGGATGAATCATGAGAATGCCCTCCAGGTATGGAGCCCTTGAAAAAAGCAGAAATAAACCTATCTTTTCACTTCATAACTCCCATTTCTCCAGGACTCCCATGGCATCAAGCAAAGCAGGTGAAACTAATTTAATGGTCTATTTAAATCCTTCAGGTAATTTTCTTCACCTAAGCAAAATATCTCATTCAATAAAGACAGGTCAGGCATTCCAATGATAGCCAGGTGAAAAGTTTGCCTGCATTGATTAAGAAACTGAAAGTATTTTATTTCTCCCAGGAGATCTGGAACTGGTTTCAAAAGACAGAGAAGTAGGTTTCTGTTCAGAATCAACGATAATATTCAGTCCCCCCACCCACCCAGGCCCCATCACCTAGTGATCACAAAATGCTTTGTAAGTGTTTCCTTCATGCCAGGGCCTCTCATTTTGTATCTGGACAGGATGACACTGTGACATAAGCAAGCCTCAGATTTTTCTGAGGGCAATTCTTAAAAGTGTTTTTTTTCTACTAAAGTCTCAGTAGATTTAGATAAGGAATATTACTTTTGTATTGTCCAGGATAATGGTTTTAATGAGAAGAGTTGGGCACACTCACTTCTGATCATTAGACTCACTGGCTAAACAAGGTGATTTTGCAAAGTAAGCATCGAATCCCTGAAGTCAGGATTTGCCCAGTTGCTTAGGAGAACGTGCTGCATAGTCAACTTAAAGCATGGTCTTCTGAAGACAAGCTTATGGTTTCCTGGTCCCATTTAGATCCCCTTTGTCCTATAAACAGAAACTACACACCTAATCTTGCTCAGATTCCCTGTAGTTTGATCAATTATCCAGAAGGGACTGGGGTCAGGGAGTTTCAATGAACAGATGCACCCTCTCTATTCTGCTGAAGAAACAACTTTAAAATGCATATTGCACTAATAGTGAGTCAATAAATATCTCTTCCATATATAGGATGATGTTTATTTTTTTTAAATAAGGGAGGTAAATGGGAGTGGTTAGAGTATATACATATAGCATTGGATAATAAGCTTCATCTAGGTTCTGTCGTTTGAATGATGTCATATAAAATAGAATTAATTCTTAGTCATCTTGCATATCTATTCCATCCTTCATTTATTAAGTGAAAATTGATTTTGCACCCACTAAAGGGGTAGCTAGGTGGCACAATGAATAGAAGGCCAGGTCTGAAGTCAGAAAGACCTGAGTTCAAATCCAGCCTCAAACACTTACTAGCTGTGTGACCATGGTCAAATGACTTACCTCTTTCTGTCTCCATTTCTTTATTTGTAAAATGAGCTGGAGAAGAGAATGGCAAACCATTCTGGTTATCTTTGCCACAAGAACCTCAAATGGGGTCATAATGCGTTGTACATAGCAGAACAACATCATACGTCCATGGCAATACAAGCAGGAGGGAATACAAGGCTGACCTTGGAGTTAGTAAGGTGTGCGTTCAGGTCCCACATCTGACATATACTAGTTAGGAACTTGGAAGAGGATATTGGCCAGATGTAATTTCATTACATGGCAAATTCCCACATAAGGAAAGCTTTTCTGCCAACACAAGTAGTTGACTGTGTGGAGTACTCTGGGCTTTTATCATATATAATTAAATCAGTTTTCTGGATCCTGGTAGTCAAGGCTGGGGATTATACCACACACTCTACTACTCACCAGGTAAAGACTATTTTAATTCAAATCAGTTCAACAAGCATTGTGTACAAAGAACTTTTATAGGTCCTGAGGATACAAAGATAAAAAATAATAAACAGCTCCTGCCCTCAAGAAGCTTACATTCTTCAGGAAAAATGAAATATATAAAGCAATATATTGATACCAACCTATGCTGGTTAAAGAAAAGGAATGGTAATTTTCAAAAATGCTGCTTTTCTAAGTAATTTGACAATCACTTAATACTTTGAGATTCATAAAATAATTAAATACATTATCCTCACTCTTTTCTAATTTTGACCCAGGACTGTCTTCATTTAAAGGAATCTATTCATTGCTATAAGCCCTCTTTACTTAACCACATCTAAGATTTAATATTAATGGCTAACGGTGGCACATATTCCATTTGGTCCCATGTCATATCTCTGGCTCTTAAACATGTTGTGATCATGACAGAATGAACTAACAACAATACATATTGCTTAGACACTCAGGTTGTTGTTTGTTTTTGTTTTTTTTTGTTTTGTTTCTGTTTTCTTTGTTTTTCTCAAGTTGTTTGAAATGATGTGTGTCTGGTTAAAAAAAATTCCTCTTTCCCCACACTCCATTCCAGTCAAAATAATAGATATTAGCGATGTTGGAGGGAATATACTGAAAGTGGGTGACTAATGTGTTGTTTATACAGTTGTGAACTAATCTAATCATTCTGGAGAGTAATTAGGAGCTAAGCCCAAAAGGCTATATAACTTTGCCTAGCCTTTGATGCATCAATACCACTATTAAGTCTATGTACCAAAGAAATTTTTTAAAGGGAAAGAACCTACTTGCACATACACACCCTTCCCTTTCCCCACACAAATATTTATAGCAGATGTTTTTGTGTTGACTAAGAAATAGAAAATGAGAGAATGCCCATTAATTGGGAAATGAGTGGAAAAGCTGTAGCATATAAATGTAACGGAATGTTTTTATGCTATTAGAAATGACAAGCCGGATGATTAAAAAAACCTGGAAACATTGCATGAACTGATGCAAAGTGAAGGTAGCAGAACGAGAACACTATACACAGTAGTAACAATACAGTATGATGAGCAACTGTGAATGATTTAGGTATTCTCAACAATACAGTGATACAAGACAATACCAATGGACTCATGATGAAAAAGGCTATCAATCTGCAAAGAAAGAGCTGGTAGCATGTGAATACAGACAGAAGAATTCTGTATTTTCTCTTTCTCTTCCTTTTTTTCCTTTTCTCTTTTCTTTCTTTTGTTTTGTTTTGTTTTATTTCCTTATTCCTTTCTGTCTTCCTATCTTTCTCTCTCTCTCTGTCTTCTTTCTTTCTTTTTCTTTCTTTCCTTCTTTTTTCTCTCTGTATCCTCAACACTTAGCACAGTATCTGGCACATGGTAACTACTTAATATTTATTTGAGTGAGTTTCATAGCAACTCTACCAAGTATTATTAATAACCTTGTTTTACATAAATGTGGAAACTGAGGTTGAGAGTAAAATGACTTACATAGACTAAAACATCTTAGAAATGTCTGAGCAGGATTTTAACCTTCTTTCTGGTTCCGACTCTAGGACTCTATGTTCTATATAATATGTTGGATAGAAGAGAAGTTGTATGTAGGATTAAAATATTCAAATTCCTCTCAATCTCCTGGTGATTTAGCTAAGCTTTCTTGAATTGGGTAGAAAACTTGTAACTGACTCTTCTACTTCTCTCTCTTCACCACTTATTGAGTGTCGGGTGGGGCCCTACATGGCTTAGAATAGATATTCTCTACTTTTCCATTTCCATTGTACTTTTAAAAATGTACCATTAGTGAGGAAAGGACATTATTCTGCAGTATGAGTTGAAATTCCACCACTTATGACACTTTATAGTTGTGAGTTCTTCAGTAAGTTACCCTATCTTCATTTGGTATAGTTTCTGCATCTGTAAATTGATGGAATTGAACTAGATGATCTTTGAAACCCCCTCCAATTCCATATAAGTGATCTCATAGGACTCTTTATATGTGTTTTTGTGGGACTTGTAACATGTTCCAATATCTATCCTTTATGCTTGATTGACTCTCTCTCTCTCTTCTCTGTTGTATAAGATTCTATCTCTCCATACACACACAAATGTATAGTGTATATGTACATATATGTATGTGTGATTTTTTATGTATGTTAACATGTTTATACACATTTATTGAGAGACAGAAGGAGGAGGAGGAAGAGAACAAGGAGGAGGAGAGAACAATAGAGGAGAGGACAGGAGAGGAGAGGGGAAAGAAAGGGAGTAGAGGAGAGGGGAAGGGAGAGGAAGAAAGGAGAGAATTGTTTCTCTCATGTGCTAGTACAGTATGCCCTTTTGAGCTATGTACCATCTCATTTATGGTTTCCTTCATGGTTGTTAGGCTCGTAGAATGTCCTTTCAAAGCAGCTATCAGCAGTATAGTCTATGGAACTCTGATAAAATAGTGTTAGATAGTCTGGGATCAAACAAAGGGATCAAATCCATACCCTTAGTTTCTCTAGCCTGGAACCCTCATCATGAGAGTGGTACAAGAGGCAGCAAGGGAACTACGTACACTAAAGCTTGATTGAAAGGAAATTGGATGTTGAATGAAAGTTCCAGTCCTATAACCCTGAAGAAATAAAGAAAATGCTCTCTATTCATTACTAGAACAGAGAGAAGGCCTAGTTCCTTTAGGATTTTCCATTTTAATACACTCAATAGTAGCCTAGACACAACAACAGAAAGCTAGACTGAAAGGGAAAAAAATAGGAGGAGGGGGAGAAACACAAAGAAGCAGCTAAATCTGACTGGCCATTCAACCACATTTTAGTAGGTGGAGATGATGATGGTACCTACTGTGCATCCAGTCTTTCTCCTGAATGGATGAGGAAAAGAAAAGAAAAGAAATAGAATTTATTGTCTCTACACTCAAAGTCTTTTCTGTGTAGCTAGGTTTTCTCTAAATACTTCATGAGTAGCATACATTTTAAAAAATCATCTAGTTTCTAATGTTCATTTTAGTCTCTCTAGATACTGTGATTACTTCTGCGTTCCTCCTACCTAAGGTTTTTCATCCTCCTGTGTGCTCTTTGTATCTGCCCTCTCCACTAAAGCCCTGTTCTAAATTGATTTTATTCTGACTATATTTCTCAATATACTCCATCTATTTCTGACCTCCCCTGTACTCTCTATTCTCCCTTCCTTCCAAATAGTCTCCGCAATCCAGCAATTCTTCCTGTGTTGTCCCTTGTAGTATCATTCAATACACTGACTCCATGATCTTCCCTGACCATTTTATATGACTAGTTTATTCTTCTTATCTGCTTCTTGAAAATCTCAACCCAATTTCTACCTTTTACAGGAAATTTTTCCTAATGAGTCTCTCCCACTCCACACTTTCTAAACTGCTAATTCATCTCTCTGAGATTACTTCCAATTTGTACTGTTTTATCTGTTGATGTGTGTGGGATATTCAGGAGGACTAATTCCTCTGGTGGGAGGGTTTGCCAAATCCTTTACAGGGCTGTTCATGAACCTTTGTATCTATTTTCACCCAATACTCACCTGTGGCTCCAAGAAGCTCTAGTATTACAACAAACATGCCTTCAGTAAAACCATCTCAGCAGTCAGGCTAAACCAGGTTGTGGGTAACTGATGGGCTCCAAACCCACTATTGAATTAGTGTATATCTACCCCAAGCATGGGAAGATTCACCCTGAGGAATGGACGGATGAGAAACCTTGTTCAAATGTCCTTGGAGGCAGTTGAAGAAGGCAATGTGGAGCTTAGAGCTTGATCAGACATTGAGGATGCCAAGGTCATCCACTGCATCTCTGGCCATCATCAGGCATCTTGACTTTTCTCTTACTGCTGGGCTTATATGACATTGGAAGAGAAAGCGAGGCTGAAAACTTTGTGCAACTCTGCCTCAATTAAATCTAATTCATGAGCAAGAAAGACATCACTCCAAGATGTCATTGATCCTTGTCAAAACAAAGGACAAACAATTATATTGGTATGTACAATTCTTTGAATGCTGTTTTCCCCTATTACAATGTGAACTCCTTGAAGTCAGGGATAATCTTTTTTTGCCTTCCCTTTGTTCCCCAGTGCTGAGAACAATGTCTGGTACATAGCAAATGACTGACCCAACTTGGGGTGGAGTGTGTGGTTAATTGAATTCTAAGTGTCCTTTCAGCTTTAAAATTTTGGTATGTGATTTGAATTCAGTAATCAGTATTCAGAAATGAATTATTTTATACTGAAATCAGTGGGAGATGTTTTGTATTTAGCTTCTAATAGATTTTCTTTCTTTCCACTCACATCCATTGTGCATTGTTGCTGCACACAGTAGGTTTATCAATCCCATTTGGTGACTGAACTCAGAAATTTCTTCATTTCTACTTATGGACAAGCTTGCAATGGTTCAGGTCAAATCTGAAGTTTCATATTCTAACTAAAGATCACAAGAAGTCACAGACTTGAATGTGTGATAACACTTAAAGTTGTGATGCATGAGGTCTTTCTTTTTAAGAAAAGCCCTTTAGGATATGTTGTATGAAGGCATTCTTTTACCCCACCTAGTGCCTTACTTGTGATTCTTGTCAACATATTCGTCTTTATACAGCTTATGTTGCCTTCTGAGCTTACTTCAGTTTGTATGACAAGGAGAAAAAACATGACAATTCAACTCAAACCCCAATATCATCTCAGTGGCAATATAAAAGGAGGCATTTTGTATTTATTCAGGCAACAAATATTTATTAATTCCTTATTATGCAGCATGGGCTATATTTTTAAGGGAAAAATAAAGTTTTTGGCCACAAGGAACTCAAATTCTAATGTGGGAGAGAATATGCAAATAGCTATGTATATGAAGGATATATACGTTGTAAATGTATTATAATTCCAGAGAAATGGCACTGAAGGGTAGGGGAAGCAGCTAGGAAAGGCCTCTTATAGAAGCTGGGACTTTATTTGATACTTGAAGGAGGACAGAAGAGACAAGGACTAGAGAGGAGGGATAGTATTCCAGGTAGATTATTAGCTTTGTATAACATCAATGAACATAACATACACAGGAGGACCTGTTGCATGGGTTCTTAGACCTGTTTTTTTTTCTTAAAGGAAAGGCAACTTTTGAGGGATCAACAATCTACCTTAATCAAGCACATATGTCATTCACTTAGCTCAGGGAAAAAAGTCAATATCCTGAACTTCAAGGAAAATACGAACAGAAATTAAAAACAGAAAGTCCAACAGACAGGGCTTCCAACTGTCTAACCATGAGCAATATAGAATCAGTCACAGATCAATAGAAAGATTCAACTGTCTGACCATTACATACATACCTACTTCTCAGAGAGAGAAGCACCAATAACTGGGTTTTCAAAGGGGGAGAGGGACCCCAAGCAAAAATCTCATCTCAGAGCATATTATATACTTTTCAGAGCCATAGGGCTTCAGGACTCTTGAGAATCAGTGCTTCATTAGAAATTAACAAAATGTGTGGGCCTTTCTACAAGACAAATATCCCCTATTCAAGCTTTCCTTAATGGACCAGCCCATTAAAGGGTGGGGAAGATCTTTAACTCTTTAGAAATTAGCAAAAGGTACAGGTTTTCTGACCAAACAAGCCTCCCCTAATCAAGCTCTCCTTAATGGGCTCCACCATAGGCCTATTCATGGGTGGGAAAGATCTTTAATGACTAAGCTAGCTGAATGGAAGGGATGCTTTCTCCTTCCCTGTAGTCTCTGTGGCCCCAAGAAATTGGCTTGTGACTTTTGGTCTGTTTAAATTTTCCTTAAGTTGAGTAGCAGACAATGGAGACCCAGGAACTAAAATTGTATTTACTTTGGAACCAGGATTCCAATCTGGATATTGCTATCTACCCAGCAGGGAAGTCTAAAACGGTCATCCCTCTGAGGTAGAGTAGGAAGACTTTGGACTTGGAACTTTGTGGAACTGATACTACATGGGATCTGGGTTAAGCTGTGAAGAGTGCTGGACCTGAAATCAGAGCTATGTTAAAATCCTGTTCCAGATACTTACTAGCTTTGCAACTTTAGGCAAATGGCTTAATCTCTTCTTGTCTCAGTTTTCTCAACTTTAAAATGAAGATACTAATAGCACCTACCACCAAAGTTGTTGTAAGTATCAACTGAGACAATATTGAGGAAACTGATAACCTAGCAGATAAATAGCTGAGACTGGAGTCAGGAAGACATGAGTTGAAATCTGACCTCAGACACTTATTAGCTGTGTTTCTCTGGGCAAGTCACTTTCTCAGTGACATTTTGCTACCAAATAGGGATAGTAACAGCACCTACCTTCAGGGATAATGGGAAGATTATATGAACTAATATTTGTAAAGTACTTAGAATGGTGTCTAGCCCAGGGTAGGTTCTTAATAAATTCTTATTCCTTTCTCGTCTCTCCTCTCCAGAAACTGAGCATGTTATAGGGGGTTTAGCCTGTGGGTATTTGAGGTAGGGATATATAATTGTTTGTGGTACAGTTTTGAAGTAAATGCTTTTTTACAAAATCTAATCTAATCTAATCACTAAGTGGTTAATGATACTGGGGAGGTTTGACCCCTAAAATTGAAGAACACAATAACTAGGGGAAAGGGGTTGCGAGAATGATAGAGAAAGACATTGCCCTTAATGCTGCTAAACAATGCTGTAGGAGGGGTGAAATGTAACATATCTGGTTTTCACATTGTGGTGGCTGGAGTCACTATTACACAGATATCTTTTTGTTTTTTTCCTATGAAGGATTAGAATTAGGAAACAGATTGTCAAATGGTAGGAATAAGTCGAAGATGTGTAGCATATGTGGATGAGAATAAGGAAAATGAAAACTGGAAAGGTAGGAAGAGCAAATCCTCAGAGGACTTTATAAGCCAAACAGACTCACAGATTTTGAGTCACTTCCGCTTATGGAGAACGATATGAAATAGTCAGACGTGATTTAGGAAAATCACTGGCAGCTGAGGAGAAAGTGTTTTAGAGAGGAGAGAGATTTGAAGCTGCCTAATCAGAATACTACTGTAACAATCCAAGCAGGAGGTAATGAAGACCCAAGAAGGTAGTATTGTGATTACAGCATCAATGCCTGGGATGGTGCCCTCCACAGGAATAATTCTATTTAAGATATATTGACTTGGAGACATCTATGGGTCATCAAATTCAATGTGGTCAAGGTTAATTTGGAATATGAAATTGGATCTCAAAAAAGAGGGTAGGGATAGCAATCTATCTCCATCCATTTTGTAAACAGAGGTTGACATAAATACAGATTCACATCTATAGGTATCCAAATATCTATAGATATAAATGATGGGTGGAAAGATAGATAGATATATAGAGGAATCAATTGCATAAATAAGAAACTTCATTGCCTACTTTTGGCCAACAATTTTGATATATAGAATGATTGATGTCTCCTGACCTCAAAGTAGTAATAATCCAGTTGGGGAGAAAATGACTATGCACATGACACTATTGGAAAATCAAGCTGTGAATAGGAAAGTTCCCTTGATCCAGGGATTATTCAATTTTTCCAAAAAGGGAGACAAAGATTAACCTCATTTGTATAGTGAACTCCCATATGAAGTAACTTCCTTTATGAAAGTCATCACTTTCCCTCCATCTTATAGAATTTCCAAGATCACTAAAGGTTTAAATGATTTGTCCAGGGTAAGAGAGTCAGTATCTGTCAAATATTTGAATTCAAGATTCCTGGATTTCAGGTTAACTCTCTCTCCATATGGAAAGTTCAACATGAATCATAAGACTTAATTATGGGAAGGGCTCATGAACCAAGAAAGCATAAAAAGTGTACATTGAACTAGATGATCTTTAAATCTCTTCCATCTTTGGAAAACTGTTAGTTAATGAAAAGGTGCCAGACCCATTTCATCTTTCCTTTATGAAACTACTCCCCAGGAACCGCTTGCAGGCAACATTTCCCTTTGGTCCCCACTCCATTGAAAGATGAGGCTCTGGTTACCAAAGCCAATTCAATGATCTCTGAGCAGCAGGAGCAGAAGCTGTTTCTGGTGATTAGCAGCATCTGCATAGAAAGTGAGTAGAATCGGTGCAGATGTTGGTGGAAGATCATACCCTTGTATTGGCAGCTGGTTCTCTCTTCAAACAAATAATAAAGAATTTAATTCTGCAGCTTATTCCTTTGTTATTTGTTGGGGGTATTTCACTGAAACACATTATGCATTTGATTTAGTTATAAAAATAAGAAAATCAGCAGTTCTTTCCACCTTAAGAGATGGCATCATCAAGTTCTTGAATTATTTGAATGACTAGGGTTGTCATTATACATAAGATAAATAGTGAGTGGCAGAACGAGTTGGTACAAAAATGTCTTAACATTATAGTTATATTGAAATGATACAGTATTGAACAAGTCCTAAAATAGTAGAAGGAAGACTGAGAAATAGCATGGATAACAAAATAAATGTGTATTAGTTTTTTTACTTAAAAGGTATAGCCACAGATCTGTCCCACAATACTACCTCTTAACACAGAGGTAGTCTGCTTCCCTCTCCCTATCTCATTCCAAAAGAGACCAATTTACACAGGGGATAGTTCAAATCTCCTGTCTTCCAAGTTTTATATAAACTCACATTACATCATTCCAGCTGCACTTACTTTCCAAAGAATCAAGACTTATTCTGAGACAATAAAGTATTTTGTTGCTCTGGCAAAGGGCCAAAGACTTGTGGAATTTTGTAGCTGGGAGAGTACTTAGAGCACCTACAACTGAATCCCACTACTTTAGATGAAATAAAGGACCTTAAGTTGTAAAAAATGACTTTCTCAAGGTCACATACACTAGTCTGCACCAAATCCAGAGGGGAGAAGAATCTTAGAGACCATCTTTCCCATTCTCTGCTCAGTAGAATTATAGTTTCATGGATCAAGAACTAGAAAAAGGCATCTGTAAATATATAGTCAGATTCCCTCCTTATATAATTGGTGAAACTGAGACCCAGAGTGGAGGTGACTTGCCCAAGGTCACAAAACGTGTCAGAGGTATGAAGTAAGGTATTCTGGCTCCAGAGACACTACTCTTTACCATGATAGCCTCTTAAAATGTAAACTCCTTGAGGAAAAGACCTAGTTCATTTTTAACTATTGCTTTTCTGTACTACACATGACATGTAATAAACATTTAATGATTTAAAAAAATATTACAAACCCCTAATTTTAGAGATGAGGAAACTGAGGCTTGGCATAATTATTTCTATCTATATTTAATGATGATTTGTCCAAAGACTATTTAGGGAGCAAGTAGCAGGTGCAGGATTTGAAACCTAGGGTTTTTTTTTTTCCAATTCAATGACTTTTATGCCATAAGAACATTCAAATTTTTTCTGAATTTTTCAGTTCATCATTCTTTTTCTTATACTAGAGTGACTTTTATAAATTTAACTCTATCTTAATGTATGATCTCTGGGCCACACCCATCTTCTGAATATGGAGCCAAGAATAAAGCCAGGTTAGAGACATATGATACAAGAAACATGCAAGGTTAGATATACATGTTTCTATTAATTAATCTCAATACGTGAATTTAAGACATCTAGATGGTGCAGTCAGCAAGACTCATCTTCCTGAATTCAAATCCAGCCTCAGACCTTTATTAGCTGTGTGACTCCAGACAAATCATTTAACCCTTTTGCCTCAGTTTTCTTATCTGTAAACTGAGCTAGAGAAGAAAATGGCAAACTACCCTAAGTATCTTTGCCAGCAAAACTCCAAATGGGGTCACGGGGAGCTGGATTCTACTGAAATAACTGAATACCAGCAAAAATGTTAATATTGAATTATGAGAGAAGCAACTAAAGTATTTGAACATGGATGTAGTATATCTAGAGTGCTCATAGTTTCACAAAGTACCTCATATTATACGGTGTCTTATTTGAGAGTTACAGGACCTGTGAGCTAAATTCTGTCAATATCATTTGTTCTATCTTTTAAATGAGGATACTAAAGTTTAGAGAGACTTGCCCATGGTCAAGATTCAGAAGTGATTTGAACCGATATCTTTCTGGCACTGAATCAGTTGCTTTATGGGTAAAACAAGGGTATTTTATGAAATGAACTGGAAGGTCTCGTCTAGTTCTAAGTCTATGATTCTACGATATACTGTATAGATTAACATGGGTCCCATGGACCTTGTCAATCTTCCACATGTATATTCCAGAGTTCAAAGTTGGGCAAGGAGAGTGCAAGATGAATATTTAAAAGCATCGACTCCAATGTACTTCTAACTCTCCAGGCCACCACATTTTTGCCTATACCCCACTGTCTTCTCTGCAGAGAAAGTCTAGTGATTTCTTTTGCCAAATACACTTCAATGCTTTAACAGAAATTCACAGTGACTTCAGGCAGATCTTCTAACAGAGAAATCACATTACCATTGAGGACAATACCTTTGTTCTTTGATTTGCTAATTGGATTTGTAGGTTGCCATTCTCTGAGGGTTTAAGTCCCTGCTTGAGGGTAAATTAGGTGTTCAGGGAGATGCATTAACCCCACCAAGACACTAGGGAGGCAGTTAGTGCTCAGTAGGATTGACATAAGCATTACATTATCTCCTCATTGTTTCCTTCTCTGTTTACTGCTGGTTTTCCTTGTAGACAAGTCACAGAATGGTACACTTTTACTGAAAGTGCCCAGTTGAGGTATCAAATGTGCAGAAATTAAGGCAAAGTAACTTTCCAAGAAAACTTTCCTCTGAAATTTCTTCACTATTTTCCCCTTCCTTTCATGACAATCTAACATTTTGACACAGCAATTTCAAAATGATCCCTAAATTTCTTCCTGAATTCCATTGAGAACCTAGCCTCAGCTTCTCTATTTGTGAAATGGTGGAATTTAATTAGATGATCTTCAACATCTCTATGAAAACTAAAATTCTGTCTCAAGGCCAGAACTTATTTAAAATGTTATTGAAGTCAAAGTTTATATTTCATGTACTTATTTTATGCCTTTCCTCATTCAATAAATTACCATAGATCTCTATATATACTGTCAAAAGGTACTATGGGTATGGCATTGATCATTTACACCTCAGCGTTTACTTACGCCATTTGGATCCCTATCTAAAAGTTTTTGTATTTGCAGTAATCTCTTATTGTGAAGAGCTTTCATTGGTGTAGAAGGGCATTAGGTATGGGTAAGCATAGGAATGATAAGACTTAAGAGCTCTGAAATCATACCATGCTGACAATCATATACTTCAAAATGCCTATAGATCTAGCTTTTGACCACCAAAATATAATAAGTACCTTTTGGAGTCAGAGTCCGAATCCATCCCAGTCAGGAATTTCTCACTATGATGTCAGTCCCACAAATAGCTTTCTAGACTTAAAAAATCAGTAATTTTCTTGAGCAATTCACTGTGTATCTTTTGGTCACAAATATAAATAAACTTTTTTTGAGTCTGCTGATAGGAGATTTTAAAATTGAGAATGGAACATATCCAGCATTCTAAACAGGTTGATGTACAAGATACAAAATGTAGTCATAGAATCACAGAAAGGGTATCAGCAGTCATCTAGTCCATCTCATAGACAAATGCATTCTCCCAACAATTTTCCTTGTAAGTATCTGTCTGTCTCCTACCTAAAATCTCTACCAAAGGAGGGTATACAACCTCCTGAGCTAAGTAATTCCACTTTTTGACAGCTCTAATTATAGGAAGTCTTTCTTGACCTCACATCACTAATGACTCAATACCATTCTGGAAATTTGAGTAAATCATGGACTTTTGGGGATAGTATTGTGTTGTTTCAAACTCATGTCAATTATTTGAATAGAAGCATATACAACATGCTCAACAAATTTGACAGAAAGCTGGGGGGAATAGCTAACACACTGGATGATAGTACTCATAAAATTTTCAACAAAGACATGGGTCTATATTAAGTGACATTATATTTTGGGCTAGTTAAATTATAGTCTTAGAGTTGGGTTTGAAAATTTAACTTCACAAGGATCAGATGAGACACATGACTAAGGAGCAGTTTTTTTGGGAGAAAACTTTTTGGTGGAAGAAGAAAGGTCTAGTACATGGAGATCTCAATGATCTCTGTCTTATTTTATGACTCACATTCCTATACTGTACAAGTCAAACAAACTAACCTTTCCTCTGATCCTAACACAAAGTACCCCATCTCCCATCTCAATCCACTTTTATTGGTCATTTCTATTCATGGGATGGGCCTCTCCTCCTATCCCCTGTAAAATACTTCTCTGCCTTTAGAATAGGGTTACAAGGGGTGTTCAGGGAGAACTAGCATCTCAGATATGAAGACCTGCTGAGCATTTTTCAGGGAAACTCACTTATCTTTAATGTCACTTATCCTTCAACTTTCACCTGTTTCTCCAAGAAGCTATAGCCACATTCTGGTGAAACCATCACAGTTGATGGACTAAACTGGGCTAAGGATAACCTACTAGTCAATAAATGAGTTCAAGGGGTAGATTATGTACCCCAAGAATGTGAAGACGTTCACCAGTGGAATGGATGGATAAGAACAATTTGTTCCAAAGACCATTAAAACAGACAAAGCAGGTACTGTGAAGCATTTAAAGCTCAGTCAGACACTGAAGAAACTAAGGTCATCTACTGTACTCCAGGCCATTATGGTCATCCTGCCTTTTTGTCTTGCCATTGGACTTTGATGACTCTGAAAGAGAGAGTGAGACTAAAAACTCTGTGCCTCTGATTCATTTAAATCCAATTCACATCATTTGATATCATTGGTTGTCTTTGAAAATGAAAGAACAGCAACCTTCAGATTGTAGCTTTATTACTACTATAAACAAAACAAATCTCCTGATTCCTCTTTCCCTCAACTGCTAGTATCTTTCTTTCCTAACTACAAATTACACATTTTCATTCCTTCTTTTTTTATTCCATACATATGTGTTCATAATATACACACATATATAAATATGTATATGTGTACATACAGATACACACACACACACTTTATTTATCTCCACACATAGAATATAAACTCTCTGAGAAGAAGAATTATTTACTTCTTTGTCTTTGTATCTCTGGGACTTAGGATAGTCGCAGACATTTCTTGGTTGCTCAATAAATGGTTGTAGAATGATAGAAAGATAAGCAAACTTGTAATAAAGAAATTCTATGTAATTAAAAAATTACTATCTTATACCTTAGTGAAGGATTTATCGTTCATGAGTATGAGGTCATATTTGTATTGTATTCTGACTTCCTTAGAGCAGTTACAGAATACGATGTTCATTCTGCAAGCCACATGTTAGAAAAGACACTGATGAACTAATGACTGTCCAGATGGAGAAGGAGTTCAAATTCATGCCATATGATGATGTTTTGAAGGACATGGGGATATGTAAGCTAAAGAAGAAAGACCTAAGGACCTAAGACTGATACATTTCTGTCTTCAAGTGATATGACTTCTTTACATTTTGAAGAAGGAATGGACAACTTGTTCTTGGTTGCAAGAAAAGAATTGGGAGCATATGATGGAAGTTGAAAAAAGGTAAACTTATTATTGATAAGGATAATAGACATGCTAGCATAATGGATACAAGTCCATTCTTGAAGTCAAGAAGATATAGGAAAATTTTGCCTCTAATTCATATTAGCTGCATGACTATAAGAAAGTCATTGCCTTCCTCACCATCAGGAAAGAGAGAAAAAAGTACTTCCCATAAGAGTCTGATGTATACATATTTAGTGAGATCTCACTATTACTCTGAGCTCTGGGAAAAGCCTACTACGGAAGATGGTATTTGACTTGAATCTTCAAGAAATCAGGGAAACTAAGAGGTGGAGGAACAGTACAAAAACATTCTCTGCAAAGAGGAAAAAGAAGTGCAATCATGTAAAGTGGGAGGTTGAGTGTTGCGTTATGTTTCAAGCAGGCTAATGTAGATGGATTGGAGAGTAAGTGAAGGGGAGTAAAGTGGAAGAATTGCAGAAGAATAGAAAAGGTCATGAAGGACTTTAAGTGTCAGAGAATTAAAGGATGCAGACTCACAAAATGGCATCAGATTTGGCATCTAAAAGATCATTGGTAAATTTAGAGACAACTCTTTCAGTTGAGCAATGACATCAGAAGTCCCATTACAGAGGAAATTACACAGAGTGAGAGGAGAAGTAGAGACACCTTGTCTAGATTGTTCTCCTAATGAGCTTAGGAAGGAAGAAGAGGAACTACATATATCATAAAGAATGAGACTGGTCCAATTAAATGATGTGATATTGTATGGAAGGAAAAGAGGGGAGGATATCTATTGGTAGAAGGCAAGTAGGTAGCAGATGGGGGAGACTGATGGTTAGGGAGAGAGATTGTACTTCTTTGACTTCTCCACCATTATCTCACCTGATGTAATTCCCCTCCTCTCTCTTCAGTTTTCTTTGCTTGTGTTGTTTTCCTCCACTAGACTGTCATTTCCTTGAAGGAAGTGATTGTCTTTTTTTTTTTTTTTCTTATTTCTATCACCAGGAATTAGCACAGTACTTGGTATAGTAACTGACACAGAGTAAGCACTTATTTAATGTTTGTAGACTGTTAAACTCTATTAAGATCATTGGGCAGGCTAGATAGGATAGGATGAGGTAAAGGGTCACATAGTGAAATTAGTGTTGTTAAGGAAAAAGGTCACTCCTTCATTCAAGAGAAGAGTGAAAGAGATAATGAAGAAAGATAGCCTAGTGGGTGGGAAGAAGAGGGAGGTCTCACTGAATGGCCTAGATTTTGTTGGGTTTTTGTTTTGTTTTTTGAAGCACAACACAAGGTGATATCAAAAGATGATGATGTGGGAGAACTGAAGAGATACTGAATCATTTCGAAGTCACTTGTGGAGGGTGGGATAATTAATGAAATAAGGGGTAGTAGAAGGGTTGCTTTGCTGCAGTGAGGACCAAGTTAAGACTAGACAAAAATAATTTCTACTGGAGTCAATTTGCATAATGAAGTGAAATCCTTCCCCTGCACAAAACAAACAAAAAACAACAGGTGAGTAAGAGTTAAAGATGTGACTGGTGG
This sequence comes from Potorous gilbertii, assembly GCA_028658325.1. Classification (NCBI taxonomy): domain Eukaryota; kingdom Metazoa; phylum Chordata; class Mammalia; order Diprotodontia; family Potoroidae; genus Potorous; species Potorous gilbertii. Next base: position 111,636,642 of record CM053769.1, read on the forward strand.
GAGTAATACAAGATGGGAGTTTATCAATGTGATATCAATTTATCAGTTGTTGATTTAAAAAAAGACAGGAGGAAAAGGATTTGTCAGTGTGTAGAAGAAAATATATGCTTCAATTGGTCCTTCAAGGGCTGAGATAGAGTCAATAAAAGCTCTTAGAGTAATATACTAGTACCTTATTCCTTCTATTTCCTGCTAGATGCAGTGTATTGGAGATTGAGTGGAGGGGAGTAAAGTGCATGAAGTTTAGAAGGGTAGAAAGGGGACAGATCATGAAGGACTTCACATGCCATTGAATTAAAGAATGAAAACTAACAAAATGTCATCTGAGGAAAGGATGCTAGGCGTTGCATTCACCCATCTTCCAACTGCCCCAAAGAAACCACTTTCATCTGTGCCAGCATAGGACAGTTTTCACCTCTTGGTGCCAGTATAATCTCTCAACTGAGATGTAGAGAACATTTGGTGCAAAGGAGAGGAACTGTCCCTTTGACTTCAAGCCTATCGTCTTCTGTTGCATCTTTCCTTCGAGGATTGAGGAGAGGCACCCTCAGTTCAGTGATGATATTCTCATACTTATTAATATCCTTCACATTACAGTGAATCTGAGCTTGTACAGATCATTATCCAATCTCCATTTTATACTCAATTCCTCCCCCTCAACCCTCCCATCCCAACGTTTCAATCTAACTCCATCCAGTCCTTCTGCCTGTTCCAGAGTCAACACATTTTTCCTCTATCATATCTTTTCCTCTCCCACTTTTTTCCATCTAATAGTTCTTTCTGAAACTTGACTTCCTCCTAATGATGCAGATTCTCTGGCCATCTTTTCCAGTATTGACTACAGATACACTTTCACTCATTCTCCTTGACTAACTGGTAGAGGTAGGAAAGTTGGAATATTTCTAGCTTTATATCGACACTTCTAGGATCTACCGCTTCCTCCAACACTTGATAAGCTCTCTTTTTCATTTTCATTTTTTCTTTTTTTAGATTCATGCTATTCATATCTACCACTCAATCAAAATTAAAAATAAATTTTAAAAGACTGTAGCTATTAGCTATGAGTCACTTATTTTCCTTTCTGAATAAGTTCAATAGTAGCTCACACTTTTTTTTCTTTCTTTTCTAACTCCTTCTCTCATAGTAGGGGGCTTCCACATACATATTGATGCTACCTCAAATACCCTAACTACTTAGTTCTTCAACTTACTCATCTCCCACAGACTACTGATCCACTCTATCTTAGCCATACACAGATATACGTATGCTTGATCACTCACATATGCATCATTTCTAGGTTTGAGAATTTTGAAATTCCCTTATTTATCTGTAAACTATTGGCTTTTCACCTCACTATCTGCTTTGCTTTACTAAACCCTGTTCTTTACCCACACTTTGTCCTCCAGTCCTTTGACCTCTAACTTCTTTTCCAGAACATATCCCCTACACTAACTACTCTTTCCTTTTCTTTCTTTGTTGACCCATTGACGAATCAGATCATCCCTTCACTGATCTCTTGTCACTATCTTGACACTATCGCCTTGTCATATCACCAATTACACTTGGATGAGCTGCAGCTTTGAATCACTGTTACTATTTGTTACCTTTACTCTTACCCACATACCACTGTACAAGGGTCGAGAAAAATCATGCGAATATTCTAAGTCCACTGCAAATCTATGCTACATAACCTCAACTGGGCCATCACTGTTACGACCCAATTCTCCTATTGTTGCCATGTAATCACTTTCAGATGTTCCCAACCCTCCATGACTCCATTTGGGGTTTTCTTAGTTTTCTGTCAAAGATACTGGAGTGGTTTTCCACTTCCTTCTCCAGGTCATTTTACAGATGAGGAAGCTGAGGCAGACAGGGTGAAGTGACTTGCCCAGGGTCACAAAGCTATTAAGTATCTGAAGTCATATTTTAACTCAGGAAGATGAGTATTCCTGACTCCAGGCCCAATACTCCATCCACTCTGCCACTTTAGCTGTCCCTTCCTTATCAACTCAATATTTCACTCTCCACAACAGCTCTTTCAAACCTTTTATCCCTCCACAAACCTTCCATGGCGTTCTCTACTCCCACTGTCTCAGTTCAGAACATTTCTTCATATTTTACAGAAAAAAATGAATTCCTTTTCTCTGAACAATCTCTTCTCCTATCATTCAGATGCCTTCTCCCACTATTCCCTCCTTCATCCCATCTCAGATGAGGTGGTCTTATTTCTCACTAAGGAGAACTCCTCCACTTTATCAAGCTATCTTATTTGATGTTGTCTCCAACATAATTGATTCCTCTGCTATCCCCCTGCTTTCATTTATTTTCATTCTCTCCCTATCTTTGGCTTATTTCCTACAGTCTACAAACATGTCCATGTCTCCCTTATCCTGAAAAAAAATCCCTTACTTGATCCTACCATCCTCACTATATCAAATATTTCCTCTGCCCTTTGTAACTAAATTACTCAAAAAGACCATGTGACATATACATTGCATATTTATATTAATTTTTATGTGTTTTATATGTATTAGTTATAGTAATATAATATTAACAATTATATTATATTTATATAGTTATCAACAATTGTATATAATACACTTTCTCGGCTCTCACTCTGAAGACCTTGCAATTTAGTTTTTGACCTTGTCATTCCACCAAAATCATTCTCTCCAAAGTTACTAATGATTTCTTAGTTGCCAAATTCAACAATCCTAATTTCCCTTGACCTTTCATTGGGTCTCTTGATCTTTGACACTATTGACTACTTTCTTTTTTCCTGATAACTTCTTACCTTTAGATTTTCAGGACGCCAGTCTCTCCTAGTATTCCTCCTACCTATTTGATCTCCCCTCCTCTGTCTCTTTTGCTGAATAGTTTTTTTTTTCAGATCACACCCTTTAATCCTTAGGATTCTGTCCTTATCCCTTTTCTTTTTTCCATATAGAGTACTTTACTTGATAATTTCAATACCCATGGATTTTATTACCATCTCTATGTTTATACTTTTCAAATCTACCTTACCTGCATCAATCTCTCTGCTCACCTCCAAGCTCACATCTCTAATTGTCTTTCCAACATCTTGAACTGGATATGTAGTAAACCTATTAAAATCAGTATGTCCAAAGTAGAACTCATTAATTGTTCACCCAATCCTGACAACCCCTTCAGGATTACAATCTAGGAGTCATTCCAGAATCCTCATTATTTCTCACCACCACCTACCCTCCATCTTGTCCAAACTGCTCCAGGGTCTATTTCACTTTTGTAACTTTTCTCATATAAGTACCCCTCTCTCCTCTGATACTGTCCCCATGCTGATAGAGCCCCTTATCATCTCATGCCTGGACTATTCTGGACTATTGCTATAGCCTTCTGGGACTGTTCATTTCATGTCTCTCCTCACTCCAGTCCATTTTCTCTCCAGGCATTAAAGTTATTTTCTTAAAGCACAGCTCTGATCATGGCATACCCATGCATACACTCAATAAACTGCATTGACTTTGTATTTCCCCCAGTGTCAAATATCAAATACAAAATTATCTGTTTGGCTTTCAAAGCCCTTTATCATACCTAGACCACTCCCACTTTTCCAATCTTTTTAAACTTCATTCCTCAGCATATAACCTGATAGAGCAACATTAGATTCCTGTCTATTCCTTGAACAAAATTCCACTCCTTAACTCTGAACATTTTCTCTGACTTTCTCTCACAAAAAAACATAAAAAACTTTCTTCTTCTTGCATTGTATTAACTTCCATGTCTTTCTTCAAGTCTTAACTCAATTCCATCCTTCTATAAGAAGTCTTCCCTAACCTTCTTAATTACAGTGCCTTGCCTTCTTCAGTTAACTCCTGTTAATCTGGTGTATAGCTGACTTTGAATATGTTTTTTGCATGTTGTCTCTCCATTAGATTGTAAGCTTCTGGGATACACAATCTGTCTTCTTCCTGATTTTGAACTTCAGCTCTTATTACAGCATTTGTCTCATAGCCAGTACTTAATAAATTCTGATTGATTGATTGAGGTAGAGTCAAAGTAGTATGGCCAGTAATGAGGGTAAGTGACTTGTCCTCGGTTGCAAGGTAGCAAGTTGTATAACTAAGATCTTTCCCCAAGTTCTCTGACTTCAAATAGAATTGTCTTTACACCACATTCTACTCAGTACTTCTTTCATTGGTTCAAAATCTCATTTGACCATCAAAACAACATTGATAGACAAGTATTACAAATATTGTCTTTATAAGGCTAAGGAATTATTAAATATAATATTCTTTATGAATTATTTTGGCAACATTCAAGCACTATATAAACACAAGCTGCGATAGTCATTTTGTGACATTTTTACAGGCACCCAAGCAGTCAATTTCAAAGTCAAGATTTAAACCCAAGACTTCTTTATCCCAAGTCTAAGATTTAATGCACATAACAGGAAACAAATATGTTTCCTAAAGAGACTATAAGGATGAGTTACTAAACACCAGGGTTCATGGATTACAAAATTTTAGATTATCCTCCTTAGATATTCTGGCTAAGGATTTGGTGACTTTGCGTTCAATATCTATGAAATGAATTGGATGTTTCATAGACATAATTCCCCTTTTACAGTTAAAATACTAAAAAACTCCACCTCTTGGGAGAACATTGGTTAAATGATGAGTGACTATTGCTTAAGTTCTGCTTTAGTAAACAGATTGGCACCATCAGTATTATTTAACAGCGAGAGCCTACAAAATACATTTTTGTCTCATTTTATTTGTAGAAGAATGACACAATTATTTTCAGAATAATTAACTCCTCAGTTTAGTGACAATTAAATTCTATTATAATAATTAAAATCACACCCTGCTATTTGGATGAGCTGAATGGAATAATGGTTTCTTAGGGGAAGATTTAATCACATCATTTTTTTTCTCTAGCATCAAAACTAACATCGTCTATAAATTGTTTCGAGCCTGTGCAGGGAAGCTCAGGGTTCAGTTTGCTTCTGATCCCATAGAAAGGTCTGTTCCTTTCTGACTGTCAGAATTTAATTCACCACTGACCTACTTTTGCTGTCACTTTAGGGTATGGTTAAGCAGAGGCCTAGACTAGCCAGGAGAAATCAGGGCTAAGAGTAATCCAAAATGTAAGCAAATGGGAAGATCTATCCATGAGAGTGAGTGAAGCTGAGATGGAGGTAAGAGGCAGGAATCTGATAAAGGATCAAAGAGTCTAGTGAAGTTATCCTGTTACTTTAATGGATAAGAAAATGGAAGCCCAGAGTCTCATGGTCACAAATGAAATTAGTAGAATTGGGTTCAGGCCCTTATTATTTCTTGCCTCAATTACTAAAATGACTTCTCACCTCATTCCTCTGCTTTTACACTAGTCCCTTGCCAATCCATTCTGAACACACTTTCAGAAAACATCTTCCTAAAGCATGAGCCTGACCACTGGGAAGAGCAAACTCTGGTTATGTATTTAGCTTTACTCTGTGATTAATTTTGTCCCGTGACAGCCTATGTCATGATTTTTTTTCTTCTAACCTTGGTGCAAAAATTTCAGTTGATCCATAATGAGTTAAGTATAGACGTCTAGTTTTCCTGTTCCTTGATGTTCTTTCATTGCCTTCAGGCATTCTTCCATAGTTGGTAGACACCAGAGTCTGGAGAAATGTATTTACACTACCAAGGTATTCTTCAAGGATATCTAGCTTGCTAGTCAAAGAAGTTTGACTAAATGACTTTGGACATTGCTGATAGATTAAAACAATTATTTTTTTTCTTAGTCGCAGGAGAAAGAAGGGTCTTATTGTTAGCCATCTAGTGGCTAGCCCCAAGTTCCAATTTCCAAATCAATCATATTGTCCCTCATTTCTCAAATGTGTAGTCAGTTGTTGTCGGGTACATGATCTAGGTATAAAGATTGATACCACAGACAAACTGGAGGAGCAAAAAATAGAGTATTTATCAAGTTTATGGAGAAGGTAAGAATTTTTGACTAAAGAAGAGATAGCATTATGAAATGCAAGATGGATAATTTTGAATATATTAAACTGAAAAGTTTTTACACAACCAAACCCAAAGAACCCAAAATTTGGAGGGATGTTGTAAATTGGGAAAGAATTTTTTCAACTAATCCCGGGGATAAAAGACTCATTTCTAGAATACATAGAGAACTGAGTCAAATGTACAGCAATACAAGTCATTCCCCAGTTGATAAATGGTCAAAGGATATGAATAGGTAATTTTCAGAGGAAGAAATTAAAGATATCTATAATCATATGATAAAATGCTCTAAATCACTTTTGATTAGAGAGATGCAAATCAAAACAACTCTGAGGTACCACATCACATCTATTAGATTGGCAAACATGACACAACAGGAAAATGATAAATGTTGGAGAGGATGTGGGAGAGTTGGAACACTAATTCATTGTTGGTGGAGCTGTGAGCTCATCCAATCATTCTGGAGAGCAGTTTGGAACTATGTCCAAAGGGCTACAACAATGTGCATACCCTTTGACCCAGCAATATCTCTTCTAGGATTGTATCCCCAAGAGATCATAAAAGTGGGAAAGGGACCTCTACATGTACAAAAATATTTATAGCAGCCCTCTTTGTAGTTGCCGAAAACTGGAAATCAAAGGAATGCCCATTAATTGGGGAATGGCTGAATAAATTATGGCATATGAATGTAATGGAGTACTATTGCACCATAACAGAAGATGAACAAGAAGACTTCAGAGATTCCTGGAAGGACTTATATGATCTGATGCTGAGTGAAAGGAGCAGAACCAGGAGAACTTTGTGTATAGCAACAACCACAGTGTGTGAGAGTTTTTTCTGGTAGACTTGGAACTTTGTAACAACGCAAGAACCAAAAAAATAAATGAATGAATGAATGAATGAATGAATGAATGGATTCCCAATGGTCTTCCAAGGCAAAATGCCTTCCTCACTCAGAGAAAGAGATATGGAATTCATTTGGAGGATGTAGCAGATCATTTGTGTGTGTGTGTATGTGTGTGTGTGTGTGTGTGTGTGTATTATGTTTTGATTTGTTATATGATTTCTTCCATTTATTTCAGTTCATCTACACAGCATGACTATAGTGAAAATGTATTCAATAGGAAAGTATTTATAGTTCCTATATAGAATTGTATGCCATCTTGGGGAGGGAGAGGGGTGGTGGGGGGTAGGTGATAGGGGAATCTATGTTTTATGGTAGTAGTTGTAGAACATTAAAAAGAAAAACAATGTTAAAAAAGAGTGTGTGTATGTATATACGTATATGTACACATCCACCTCCTCTGCAGAAATGGTTATTAAACATTTACCAGCACATCTATGGTTCTAAGCATATTGGGCATGGTTTTAGATGAGATCTAAATTCAAACCCTCCTTTCACTGATAGTTATTTACTCTCTGACTCCCATGGACAAGTTAATTAATCTCTCTCAGGCTCTATTTCCTCATCTGGACCATAGGAATAGTAATATCTGTAAATTTACCTTGACGGGGAAATTGTAGGCCAGAAATAAAATGTTGTACATAGTATGCCAGATCTACAGCTAGAAGATTCATTTTCCTGAGTTCAAATCTGGCCTCAGATACTTATTAGTTATATAACCTTTAGCAAGTCACTTAACCTGTTTGCCTCCATTTCCTAATTCCCGATATACCTTGAGCTGGAGAAGGAAATGGTCAACCACGTCAGTTTCTTTCCCAAGAAAACTTCAAATGGGGTAACAAAGAATTGAACACATCTGAAAGGATACAACAAAATATTGTGTTGATGTGAAGTGTGATGTAGTGGATAAAGGACCAGCCTCAGAAAGAAAATCACCTGGGTCTGAGTCCTGTTTTTGAGTGATTCTGACTGTCTAACCCTGGGCAAGTCCCTTGACATCTCAGCTTTCTAGGTAACTCTGTAAGACTAAATCAAAGAGAAGATGCATCAGAATAATGTGTTTCACCAAAGATGAGTTACCCATTGAAACCACAGGTCCAATCCTCATTCCTTAAAGTTTCAGCAATCCAAGAGGCATTTTAATAATGGATTCCTGGAAACTGAGAAACCTTCAACATTTCACTTTCAACATACCAAAGAGATCTTTTCAGCTTGTCAAAGGCTAAAGGGAAGGAGGAAAGAGACAAGGATTTTAAGCACCAAATATATGCCAGATATTATGCCAAATGCTTTGAAATCTTTTCTAATTTGATCTTCACAAAGTCCACTGTTGCTCGGTGGTTATTGATGTTATTATCATTCCCCCTATTACAGTTGAAGAAACTGAGGCAGAGGTTAAATGACTTGCCCAGTCAAATAACTAATAAGTGTCGAAAGCAAATTTGAACTCAGGTCTTCCTGTATCCAGATCCAGAAACATTTATTCTGCATCTGTCTTAGAATTTATGACCTACCAAAGCTTTGAGGTAGTTACTTAAAACTGAGTTTGTCCTTCTGACCAAAGAAAGGTTAGAAAACCTATGTTCTAGCCTCATTCCCTTTAGCAAGAACAATAGAGGGAAACAGGAAATAAAACATCTGCAAAGCCAGGCAGCTCAACTCAACTCAGAATGTAAAGTCAGATGAGTATGGAAGGAGTTGACAGATTAATGGACCTAAACCACTATGAGAGTCAATGTCCAAGAAAGCAAAACAAGAGAAAGAGAGAGAGAGAGAGAGAGACAGAAAGAGAGAGACATATACACACACACACAGACAGAGAGACAGCAAGAGACACACACTGACAGGGAGACAGAGTCAGAGACAGAGAGGGGGCAAAGACAGAGAGAAACAGAGACAGAGAGAAAAACAGAAAGAGACAGAGAGAGGGAGTCAGAGATAGAGAGGGCGAGACAGAAAGACAGAGACACAGACAGAGAGAGACAGAGTAAGAGACAGAGAGAGACAGAGACGGAGAGAGGGAGTCATAGTCAGAGACAGAGGGAGAGGCAGAGGCAGAGAGATAGAGAGAGAGATAGAGGGACATAGACTCTGAGAGACAGAGACAGAGAGAAACAGAAAGAGACAGAGAGAGAGAGGGAGACAGAATCAGAGACAGAAAGAGAGAGAGATGGAAATCCAGGAGTTGTAGGCAGGAAAGTATGCTCAAGGCTCCATGCTAGGTGGTAAGAATTAGTAGACCAGACCCAGAGCAGGATAGGAAAAAAAACATAGGCTGGCACTGGAGTATGCAGCCTGGGTGCTTGTGGTGGGCATATTGACTTCCCTCAAGTTCTTTTTGATAGAATGATATTTTTAGGTTACTGGCCATACTCAGTGCCAGGCTTAGGCATGTGTTATTTCATTTTCTAAAGCTTGTAACCACTTAACATGGCATCCTCCATTCCTGACAGACCTCACTGCTTCTGCCAGTGCCTATCATTAGTCTCTAACTTGCCTCCAGCTAGTGGAAGAAAGGCACTTTAATTGAATTCAAAACAAATATTTATTTCACTCCTTACATATTATAGAATCATAAGACCCAGAGACTGATGGTATCTCAGAGTTTATCTGGACTGACCTCCTTGTTTTAGAGACAAAGACACTGAGCCCTCTAAGGGTTAAGTGTTTTGCCCACTCTCATACATGTAGTGATGAGCAGATCAGCAATTCATCACCTAACTCTTTTGTCTACAATTTCAAGGCTTTTTCATGATGTAGGGTCGGAGAACATGGGCTAAAACCTCATCACGGTCTTTTGTCACTGGTCTCTGTCTCTCTCTGTGTCTCTGACTCTGTCTCTGTCTCTGTCTCTGTCTCTGTCTCTGTCTTTCTGACTCTGTCTCTCTGTCTCTCTGTCTCTGTCTCTCTGTTTCTCTCTCTGTCTCTCTTTGTCTCTGTCTCTCTGTCTCTCTCCCTATCTGTGTGTCTCTCTCTGTTGTGTGACACCAAGATCAAGTGACTTGATCTCTTTGATCCTCATCCATAAAACGGTGGAGTCGAGTCAGTCAATTTCTCAAGACAACTTTTACAGTGCCTTACAATATTAAATCTAGACTAATAGGATGAGCATAATAAAATATAATGAAACAGGAATCAATGTAAAAAATGGATGTAACAGGAAAAAGAGGGAGGTAGAATAGGTGGATAGGAGTTTAATCTGAAAAAAAGTTTTGTGGGTTTTAGTGGTTTGCAAAGTCGTAATATGATCCAACAACAGAACATGGTAGTCAAAAAAAAGGCTCATATGATTTGAGAATGTATTCAATTTAATGTATTAAGCCCTTATTATCCACTTCTTGCCAATCAAAGCCCTTTTCAACCTGATTCCCTCTTATATTTCCAACCTTCTCATGCTCATCCCACTGTACCCTGAAATCTAGTGACATTGGCTTCCTTGTTGTTAGTCACGCAAGATGCTCTGTTTCCAGACTACAGGTATTTTCCCTGGCTTTTGCTCATACCTAGAATTCTATCCCCTTCATTTCTGGCTCCTGACTTCCCAGATTTGCTTTAAGCCACAACTAAAGCCCCACCTTCTATGAGAATCTTTTCTTGATCCCCCTTAATGCTAGTGCCTTCCCTGGGTTGGTTGCTCCATTTTACTTGTCTGCATAAAGTTATTTGTATTTTGACTCTTCTGTTAGATTTCCCTGAGATCAGATATTGTTTTTGCCTTTCTGTCCCTAGGACTTACCTCAATTTGAGTGAGTAAGGGCTGCGCAAGGTCAGCAGCCTTACTTTCTCCTCTAGAATCATCTGAGTGCAGTGACCAGAAATTCAGTAGAACAACTGAAGATGGCCCAGGATGCAGTGGGAGACCCTGACCATTTTAGGCTAAGGTATTTTTAGATTTCATTTTGAGTGAGGTACACCCATTCAGTGAATAGGCCTCTTTAAGTAGTTACTCAAGGGATGGCCACTTCAATTAAAAAAAAAATCAATCTGGGAGCAGAAAACCAACAGGCTTCCTGGATAAAAGAGAAACACTTACTTTTTATTATTTACATTCACTCTGTGCTAGGAAGGCAGGGGCCTGTTGTCCAATCTATGAGCTCCAGAGTGAATTGGGTTTAAGGCTTAGTCTTTGGCTAAGGAATCTAGCCAGTAAACCCAAAGTGTAAAAGGGAACTTTTGGCCCTGGAACTTTACCCCACCCAGGCAGAGCACTCCAGGTAAGGAGAATAGAGGAGGGGAGAGGAGAGACAACTCACTCACAGGTTGTGTTTGTCCTTCACTCTCAAGGAGGACCATGCCATCAGGGAGATGAAGACATGACTTTCAGTTGACTTTGATTTGAGTGAGGGAGGACTGTGGAAACTCACCAACATCACTTCTTCCTCCACCCTGGGTCCCATCATCTGGGTCCAGTGATGTGGCCTGAAGATGGCCCAGGATACAATGAGTGAACCCATTATATTATATTTAGTAGTAACTATTTCTCTTTTGTCCAAGAACCCTGAGGGTCTTCCCCTCCCAATTAGATTTTTCTTTTTAATTAAAGGAGCCATCCCTTTTGTAATTATTTAATGAGTCCTATTCACTGAATGGATGTATCTTGCTCAAAGTGAGAGTCTGAAAATGCCTTGGTCTAAAATAGTCAGGGTCTCACGTTGTATTTGGTCCATCTCCGGTTGTCCCAGTGAATATCTGGCTTCTGGACCCAGTTGATTCTGGAGGAGAAAATAAAGCTTTGCATAACCACACTGGTGGACTGCAAGTCATGTCATCATTTCCCTCATATCATGATCCTCTTTGAGAGTGAAGGACCAACATGTCAATACAAGGATTTATCTCAGTTCCTGGCACAGGATAAATGTTTACTAATTGCTTATTGAATGACTGTTATTAAACACCTACTATCTACCAGGAACTACACTAGATGTTAGTGATAAAAAGGCAATGATTTTTGGGAAATTGTGGTCTCAAAATCTTTAAACTAGGCATTGTCATCAGAACTAAGGGTGAAATGGCTTCATAGTCTTCCCTTCCCTGCTAAGATAAAATTTACTGTATTATGTTCAGTTCTGGTTACTATATTTTAAGAATGGTACTAATGAGCTCAGACCAGCCAGAGAAAGATAACAAAAATGGTAAAGGTCCTCCAGATTGTACTGTATAAGACTATCATCCAGAGAAGAAAAGACTTTAGGAGAAACACAAAAGTCAACTTAAAGCAATTAAAGGTTTGGTAAACAAAGGAGGGGAAAGATTTTCTCTGCTTAGCCCCAGAGGACAGAATCCTGTTGCAAAGAGGCACAATGAGAACTTTAAATAACTAGAATAACTAGAAAGTAGAACAGATTTCAAGCAAAATCTTTATCCTCTTCTCAGGGATTTTACAGAATGTTCAGTGATAAGGTAGGCTACATGTCTACCAAATATAATATTTTGTGATTTTGTAATTCTGAGTCTCTCATGACATGGTGGATGTAATTTGATCTAACACAGAAATGGAATGATCTCAGAGCCAATCTGATCAATGAATGAGCCACGGTGACCCATATGAAGGGTGTGCTGGGAAATGATAAACAACCTTTTCAAGTTTAAGTGTTTTTGACATTTTCCCCATCACTTTCTTAAGTCCATAAATCAACAGAAAAATAAGCCAAGCCCTAATTGGTGGCACTTTTCTGATATGTAAATGGTTACACTTATTACACCACCTTAATGACACAGAACCATTCTTCTGGGGGGGAGGGACCTAATCATCAAATGTCAGATTGATTCATTCTACAATAAGCTTGTAGATATTGAATGACATTTAAAATCATTACATCCAACTTCTTTCCTTTACTGAAGAAACTAAATCCAGAAAGTTTTAAGATTTACCCAGAATCACGCTATAAGGAGCGGAGCAGTAATTCAATCCCAGATCCCCCTACAATTCCAGACTTTTCTCTTCTTAACAACGTAAGGTTTTTTTTTAAACACCTCCTAAGTGCCACAATGGAGAAGGAAATGGCAAACCACTCCACGATCTTTGCCAAGAAAACCTCAGATAGTATAATGAAGAGTTGAGTACAATTGAAAAATGACAGAAAAGCAGCAAGCAAACAAAATACATATGAAATAATTACAAACTCAAGTCATTGTGTTGAATAGATATTACAAATACCCTGAGGTAGAAGATGGAATTTCAACTCATATATTTCCTGCTGTGACTGTAGGTCAGTCATTTAATTGCTTTCATCCTGCTTCTGCATCTATAAAATTGGGTTAATGAAAGGATTATTGTGAGGACCAAGTGATATACTATTTGCAAAGTACTTTGCAAAACTTAAAATGCCAGCTATAAATTCTAAGGATGGCGAAGAAGATGCTGTTGCTGCTGCTGCTGCTGATTGATGATCATGATGAAATGCTTAAACAAGAGCACAAAATTAGCTGTACATTTTCTGTAGAGTGACAAGGTTTGGAGGGAGAAGATATGGGTTCAGATCCGAATCTACTTCATAGGTGATTCTGCATGTATCACTTAATGTTTCAGGATTTGTTCCCCAGTCTGCTAAAAGGGTGTTTGAGTAGATGACTTTTAATGTCATTTTCGGACTGATAAGTCATTAATATCATTTCCCAGCAGCATTGGACCTAGATTCAAGAAGATCTAAGTTGAAAAATGCCATGATATCACAAATGGACTGTGAATTCAAAGTATCCATAGAATCTGAAAAGTGGCATCAAGGGCAACTAGGTGGCACAATGGAAAGAGTTTCAGGCCTGGAATGAGGACCACTTGTTTTCTGAAGTTTAAATCTGATGTCAGATACTTCCTAGCTGTATGACTCTGAGTTACTTCACCCTGTTTCCCTCAGTTTCTTCATCTGTAAAATGAGCTCGAAGAAAATCGCAAACCACTCCAATATCTTTGCCAAGAAACGTCCAAATAGGATTATGAAAAGTCAAAGACAACTAAAAAATAAGTAAATAAATCAGTTCTATCTTTAAGTCCATGATTTTCTGATTCCTTTCCTTCTCTCTTCCCCCACCCCATAAAAGAAATACTAAATAAAAATGTAATCTGATCACCTGAAAAAAGTGCCCTTTCCTAATACATTTATGCCTGAGGTGGGAGAACACAGCCCTAGCAGGCACTGGAGCAGCAAACTATGAAATATTCGACACATTAGATTTGTATTTCAGTATTGGAGCTTTGTCACAAGTTTTGCACCTAGGGATCTGGGCATAAACAGCAGACACAATGATATATTGTCTCCCGGCTATCATATTTGTTATGCCTCTGGCGTAAGTGCCGGTCAAGCGAATCAATAAGCCCAGAATATATTAGCCATTGTATGAGGAATATGACTGTGGCCGCTATTTGAGCACAATCACCAGTGCCTCTGACCTCCCTGACCCTCTCTCTTTCTCTCTTTCACTTAATCACTTCAGCACATGTTATCTGTCTGGGATTTATATAGAAATCCTATCTAAGGAAGGGCCCAGGCTAAGAATCCACTTACTGAGTATTCAAAAGTCCCTGTGCTCAATTCCACTTCAACACAGAGGAGGGATATGGACACAAAAAAAATTATCATTTAGTTAATGCAATTATAAATGAATATCTTATAATGAAGTAAGCTGACCCACTTGTAATCTACTTCAGGGAATTCTATAACATCTCTGTAGGAAGAAGAGTGTGAAAGCTTTAAATTCAGTTCATCTCAATCTGATGAATATTTCTTAAGTGTCTCCTATTGGGTGGCCTGAAATGGAGATATTAAGTTGTCCCTATTCTGAAGGACACACACACACACTTATATATGTATATTTATATATATATATGTATGTGTGTATACAAATCTATATGCATGCATTTATATACACACTAGCATACATATATATCTCTATGTACCTGTCTCTCTGCTTCTTTCTCTCTTTGTATGTATATATCTGTGTGTGTGTGTGTGTTCATCCTCCATTGCCTAAGAAGACCATACCATCACAGAAATGATGACATGACTTGAACTTGACTTTGTTCTGAGTGAGGGAGGGCTGTGCAGGTCACCATCCTCACTTCTCCTTCAGAGCCCTCTGGATCCAGTGGCCAGATATTCATTAGGAGGACTGGAGATGTTCCAGGATGAGACAATTGGGGTTAAGTGACTTGCCCAAGGTCAATATATGTATTTATATATACACATATACATATATGTGTATGTATATATGTGTATAATGTATGTGTATACATATACATACATATGTCTATGTGTGTGTGTGTGCGTAAAACAAGGCTAAGGGAGGGATTGATGAAGTCCGTGGTGAAATACTCTGTGCCTGAAATGAATCCCCACTTCACTTCTGTGTTTTAGAAACCCTGACTCCTATCAAGGCTCTGCTCATGTATCACATCATGCATGAGATGCTTAACTATTAGCATTTTCTCTCTCTTCAAATAATCTTGTACTTTAAAAATAGTCAACATTTACCTGGCTCTTTTTTTTAGGTTTACAATTCATTTTAAATGCATTATGTCATTTTCACCTCATAACAACCTAGGAATTAAAGAACTGGGATGACACTGCATCTGTGATTTTGGTGGTATAGAGAACTCACAGGTGAGGAAACTGCATCTACTGATCAAGTTCAGCATATGCTTTGCAACTTATAGACTGAGAATAGCAGTTCTCCAAATGTGATTCTGGGATTCTTGGTGGACCCCATGACCCTTTTAGTGGATCTACAAAGTGAAAACTATTTTCACAATAATTTTAAGATGTTTTAATTTCTGATACCTAAAACATTAACAGCTATACCCACACAAGTAAAAACCCTTTCGGAAATTCATTAATTTTTAAGAGTGAAGAAAGAGGTTCCTAGACATTTTAAAAAGCCACCATCTTCCAATTTTGGTAAGGCTTTGAGAGGTTAAGTTACATGGCCAGCGTCACACAGCCAGTATGTGCCAAAGATGTTCAAACTGAGTCTGTGAGTATTCTCCTATCTATTGTGCCATGCAGTCTTTCATCAGGAATATATTAGTTAAAGGACTATGGAAAATGCCCAGCCTTAGTTTTCTTATCTGAAAAATGTAAATGACAATAGCACCTATTGCACAGAGTTTGGGGGAGAATCAAATCATATACTAAAAGTGATTTGAGGGGGGTGGAACCAAGATGACAGAGTAGAAAGATACACATATGTAGGCTCTCCCCACACAACCCATAAAATACCTGTAGAGAGGGACTCTCAACAAATTCTGGGGCAGCAGAAGTGGAGAACAGCAGAGTGGAGGAGATTTCCAGCCCAGGGTGACCTGGAAGGCCCACAGGAAACATCTGTTGCACCTGACACAGAGTAGAGCCCAGCCCAGCCTTGGCCGTGCAGCTCATGAACATCCCTTGAGGGCAGAATCTCCAGTCACAGAATCCCCAGTTCCAGTAGCAGGGGGTTCGCAGATCCCTCAACCCACAGGTGCCAAAGGTGAGTAACAGGGTTTTTTCAGCTGGACAGGAAGGAAGAAGGACCTTCCCATAGCTCTGGCCTCAGGCTGCCTGAATGGCAACCCTGCCCCCACAGCTTAACTGAATCTCAGCCCCCCAGTGCTGGCTTGGCAGAAGTGGACACTAGGTGGCTGTGGAGAGGAAACTGCTAAGATTCTGGGCACAAAAATATCTCTCTGTTCCCAGACCAATGTATGTGCTTGATTGTGCCACCTTGGAGGAACTGAGATCTTACAGATTTCCAGAGTATATCCTACTCTTGACAAAGGACCCAAAAGTCAAATAACTGGTTGGGAAAATGCCCCAAAATGGGAAAAAAATAAGACTATGGAATGTTACTTTTTTGGTGAACAGATATCTTCTCCAAAAGTGATTTGAAAATGTTAAAGTCCAATATTAACGTGAAGTAGTAGTAGTTAGAGGTAGTAGTAGTAGTAGAGGTAGTAGTGTACTACTATTAATAGTATTTGTAGCATCTCTCTTCTATAGATGAAGGAGATGTGAATCAGCCAGGTTAAACAATAAGTAAGCATCAGAGGAGAGATTTGAGCTCAAGTTCCTCCTGATTTCAATTCACAAAACTCTGCTCTCCATAATCTGACTCCACTTACATTCCCATGCTTATTCCTTCTCAGTTAAAATACATTCCAGCTCAAATGACTTCTCTGCATTAGCCCCAGATCTCCCTTCTCTATACTTTCACCTAAATGAAGGACACTGTGCCCTAAATGAGTTTGATCCTTATTTCTGTGTTATGGAAGTTGTGACTACTATAAGGCTTCAACTCCTGTGTCAAGTGATGCATGAGATAATTACTGTTAGTGTTCTTTCCTTCCTCAAATAACTTTGGATTTAAAAAAATCTATTTACATATTTTTCTACCTGTAGTAGAATATAAATTCTACTGTAAATATAAATAAAAACTTATAAATATAAATATTTATAAATATATATTTATAAATATAAATTCTTAAAATTAATTGCTATCATTCTCTTTTGCTTGAAATTGTATATCCAGCCCCAACCCTGGTACCTTAAATACTGAGGGAGCTTAATCAATGCCTATGGCATTGAAAGGTGGAGCCCTATCTTATAGATCATAATTGAGACTTGAGTCTTGACCATGGTCAAGAGGCAATAAATGTCAAAGGCCAAATCTTCCCAAATGACATTCAAGAATGTCTGCAGTTCTGTCTAAGAAAAATAACCACTCATTTCAAGGGTTCAAACTCCTGAACAACAGTGAATTAACACAGTATAAGGCACATAGTAATCACTTAATTACTCCTTACTGAAAAAATGAATTCACAGTTTTAAGGTTGGTAGTATTTTCTCCAAACTCTACCCAGAGGGTTATTAGTCACCTCTTGGAAGCAGATCTCTAAAAAAATGACATTTCACGGTTTCCTGTGATAATATATCCCAGTCAATCCTACACTAGGTGATCTTCAAAGTTATTCAGGCAGATCATGGTAACGGAAAAATGAATCATCAGGATGAGAGCCAGAAGAGAATTCAAGGTATTATCTTCTGGATAGAGTGCTGGGTCTAGAGTCAGAAAAACTCATTGTCTTGAGTTAAAATATAGCTTCAGACACTTAGTAGCTGTGTGACCCTAGGCAAGTCACTTAACCCTATTTGCCTCAGCTTCCCCATCTGTAAAGTCATCTGGTGTCTCTGCCAAGAAAACCCCAAATATGATCAAGAAGAGTCATGACTGAAATAGCTGAACAATAACACAGAATTCTCTCATTTTATAGTTTAGGAAATTGAAGCTCAAAGAGCATAAGTTACTTGCCTAAGGCTACATTTGTAAACATAACAGGGCTCAAATTTGAACCCAGGACTTCTGATTGCAAATCCAACATCTTTCTTGCTATACCATTGGAAAGGGTGCTAGTATTGGAGCCAAAATACTGGGTTTTCAATCCCATCTCTTGTACTAGAGCAACTTGCCAAGTCACTTACCCAGAGTTGGAGTTTTCATATCTGTAATATGAGGGGTTTGGACTAGGTGACCTATGACGTTCCTTCCATCTCTGAAAGTATGACTGTTATCTAAAAGAGAATATAGACTGATTGGTTTCTAAGGTCCCTTCTAACACTAATATTCTGACACAAACATGTTAGCATTGTTTTGAGAGTCTGTTTTTGTCTGTGTTTGTCTGTTTTTGTTCATGTACCTTCTGATTCCCACTGAAAATTTCCAACTATCAACCACAACACACTGATCCTTCAAACAGAATCTATACACTCTGAAAAGGTTAAACACACAGGCACACGTATACATGTATACATATATTGTTTCACACACACAGACACACACACAAACTTCATTATTTTTTGGTCCTGATTAAGTATTAATCCAAAAACTCTCACAAATGATGATTAGACTTTTGAAACTGATTTGGATAAGGCAGTAGTATAGTGGAAAGTGCCCTGGTTTTTCAATCAGAGACACTAGGTATGAATTCTGGTTCTACAAATGGGGCGCTTTATGTCAGTCACTTTAACACTTTGGATATTAGGAAGAAGGAAGGAAGGAAGGCAAGAAGGAAGTGACTTGTCAAAGATCATACAGCAAGTACCACTTCTAGAATAAAAGCTAGCCAAGCCCTTTTCAGGGCTCCTCACCTACCTTTTGTGTCCACCTAGACCCAAATATTACCTTTGACTGCAAGAAACTGTAGCATTCACAGTGACCACATTGTCTTGCAAAGGACTAATTGAGTCTGAGGGTAACTGACAGGCTTCTAACACATTGGTGAACTAGGGTAAGATGACTAGCTCAAACATATGAAGATTTCCCCTGGGGAAATGAATGGATGAGAAAAAATAATAATTTTTTTTCCAACGGATGTGAAGGAGGTTGATGCATGTGTTGTGGATCTCTTAAAACTTGGTAAGACCTCAAAGATGTCAAGGACATCCTCTGCATCCCTGGCCACTACCAGTCATCCTGAGGCTAATGACTTTATGTAGCTCTGCCTCACTTAAATCTAATTGACATGCAAGTTTAAGGCATCACCACATGATATTATTGATTCTCTTTGAAAATGAAGGACAAACAACAATTTAAAGTTGGATGTGAATTCTGTTCTTGCTGATATTAGGCTAACTTTCCATACCCTGTGGCACCCAGGAATCTAAGTTTCCCTTTCTGTAAAATGTGGGAATTACAAGGTCAAATTCAATTCTAAGTCTATGAACCCATGCCCTCTTACTTAAGCCCATATAGTGTGTGTGTGTGTGTACATAATTTATATTTATGTTGATATAAACAGAGATTTTAATTATTCCAGAGAGATGGAAAGACGTTTGTGGCTGGAAATTATGTTTTACAAACAATCACAGATTTAGAAAGAACTCAGAATTAATACCGTTGTTGGGCTAGGTGGCAGTTAAGGTTTCTTCCAAACCTAAAATTGTCATTTTGTTGTTCTTTTAATCCATACTCTCATTTTTTAATGGAGAAAATTAAGGCCAAGAGATGTTAAATAAGTTGCCCAAGGCCACAAAGAGTAGCTAGCAAGGCCAAGATTCACATTCAGATTTTCTGAAATAATAGCCAGCATTATTTCCACACAGGGAGATTTTTGAAGGAGGGAGAGGTATTGTTTGATTCCCATGGGAGTGGGTCTCCATCTATGCCTGAAAGAAGATAAATGATGTTTTAATGTGCTGTGTACAGTACATTTGTAGTACAATACCCTATAAATAATGAATATCCAGTAGTACTTTCATCAGCAATGTAATTATAATCCTAGAGGCCAAAGGAAATTATGGAGGACTGCCTTTGTAGAAGTAAGGCATGCCTCATAAATGGCTTTAAAAGGAATGGGCGGGGGAGAGACAGAGCTGTGCCAAAGTGAGTTTTAAAATCCATCTAAGCCCATGAGTTGGGCCACAAGTATACACTGGTTTGGGCTTCTGACTCAGAGATAAATTTTGAAGTAGAGACCCTTGGCTCTGTTCCCTCTCTGGAGCTGCAAATGGGCACATGTGTACATGTTGAAGTATTAGGATTGGGCAAGAGTGCCAGTGTATGGAGGTCAGCAAGCATTAGAAAGACTGTTCCAATGTTTTGGGTCCAACAGACCTTCAGATATCTTTGCCAAGAATCCGTTCCCTAGGTGGATAAGGGAAAGTGTGGGCCAAGGATAATGAAAACCTTTTTGGATTGCAGGGGAGTCCACTGTTTATGCCTAGGCAATTCATAGCTTGGCTCTGGAGATGACTTCCAGATGATCCTTTTTATGTTTGACCTAATACAGTGATCTTGACAAAGTCAAGCTGTTTCTAACACAACCATTTGGGATAAATTGACTCCATCAGTGCATTCAAAAGTCAATCAATTAAATCAAAGAAAATGTGACTGATTTCTATTTCATATGTACCAAAATTATTTATTGAACACATTCATTTCGTAAAAGGCCCTAACCAAAGTGCTGGACGAATACAGAGAAAAACACTTAAGGTCTGTTCTTCAAGGAATTGCCAATCTGGTATGTCACAGTATCTCATAATTGAAGCAGTCCTCAACAATCATCTAGTCCAACCCTTAGCAGAGAAAATAATTCCCACTACAACATACCAGACAATCTTTAGTCCTCTAACTTTTCCTTGTTGACTTCCAGTGAAAAGGTACCCATTGACTCCCAAAGAAAGTTTTGTTTTCATTGTTATTTTTTTGCTTTTGCATAACTCTATGTCTTAGGAAGTTGTCCAGAGTGGGGTGCAGTGAAAATGGTGGAGTGAGAGCAAGTACTCACTGAAGTTCTAGAACAAACTCTTTCAAATACCTCTAAAAAGAGAATCTGAACTAATTTTAGAGTGGCAAAATCCACTGGGAGACAGTGTGGCAAATTTCCAGTCAGGACAAGTTGGAAGGATCTGTTGCATGGGGCTAGAAGAGCACACACAACACACAAGCTGTATTAGTATGGGCCCCACCATGGCAAAGCCAAGCGGGAATCACTGGGTGGTTAGAAGCAGCAGCAGCACCGCAGAACCTCAAACATATCAGCCCAGGATGCGACTCCAGAGGAACTGAGTGAGAGAGAAGTGCAGAACCCTAGGTAACAACAGCAGCCTCTCCTAAGATTATCAGCCCACAGATTAAATGTCTTTAAGTCACCTACTTGAACTTCCAGGATCCAAGATAGTGGAGTGGTCTGTAAATGCTCTCCCCCTCCCCTTGTTGACCTTGAAAAACCCAGAAAACATTTCCATAGGAAAAATGATGAAATAGTGGAATTAACCAAGAAGGTAAACAGGCTCTTAGTCCATGAGGCTAGGAAAATCACAAAGGAGGGTCCCTCTTGCTGTGGCTGAAGGGGGACCAGTGCAGGATTGGAGCCATCCCAGACACTCCTACCTCAACAAAGCAGGAGGAAATCCTGAGCCCCAGGGGATGGAACCCATAAACACCAACACCAGGAACCCAGGCATGCCTTAGCACAGCCAGGGAAATTGGAAAGACACTAATGCAGATGGGGCTCACCAACCACTGAGGCTACTTGTGCTCTAATTTAGGAGGAGGGACTTCCTATGGACAGACCAACCCTCCCCCACACTTAACACAACTAGCTCCAGGACAGGAAAACCCAGAAAGACTTCACCCAACCTCTGCTTTCGAACATCAGTCATTTTAGCACCAACTAAACTCCCATCTAAAAGCTCATAAGAGAATATGAACTGATCTCAAGTTCAAAGAGCATTTTCAGAAGAACTCAAGAAGGATTTTAAAAGACAAATTAGAGAGGTAGAATAAAAATAACTAATGATTTTAAAAATATGGAAAAATAATTAACTGAAGAGAACAACTCTTTAAAAATGAAAAATGGACAAGTAGAAAAGAAATGAAAAAGTTAATTGAAGAAAATAATCTATTAAAAATTAGAATTGGACAAGTAGAAGCTAATGACTCTATGAGATACCAAGAATCAGTTACACAGAATATAAAAAATAATAAAATAAAAGAAAATATAAAATAGCTCATTGGAAAATCATTGACCTGGAATATAGATCCAGGAGAGAAAGTCTAAGAATGACTGATCTACTGGAAAGTCATAATGAAAAAAAGCCTGGACAATATCTTCCAAGAAATCATTAAGGAAAAGTGACCTGAGATCCTAGATCCAGAGGGCAAAATAGTAATCAAAAGTATCCACCAAGGATCAAGGATCAGCAAAATTGAGCATATTTCTGGCAAGGAGATAGAAGTCCAGTGAAATATGGGATTTCCAGACCTTCCTGATGTAAAAAGTCAGAGCTCAGTAGAAAATCTGATCTTCAAATAGAAGTCTCAAGAGATGTATAAAAAGGGAAACAGAGGGAAAAAAAACAAAAACAAAACTTGTTATTCAACATGAGCAATCTGTTTAGATCCCTATACAGGAAGATGATACTTGTCAGTCTTGATAATTGTATATTTATTATGACATTTAAAAGGGATTTACATAGAGAGAGGGAGTGAGTATAAATTAAATGATGTGATTTTAAAAATATGATTTAAGGGTGTGAAGAGATTGTAACAGAAGATGTGAAAAGGAGGAGGTAGAAAAAGTTAATTAAATCACTGGAAGAGACATAAAAGCAAATTTTAGTACAGGAGAAAATGGTGGGGGAATGAGCATTGTTTGAGATTTGATTTGATTCATCTGATTTGTTTCAAGGAGGGGTCTAACTACTTGTATAGGCAGTAGGAAGGAAAATCTAACTAGAAATCTAACTAGCTCTATAGGCAGAAGTGGTGGAAAGAGGAAAGAAAGAGGAAGGGAGGCTAAAAGGGAAGGAAAATGTAGTAAAGGAAAAGGGGAATAAAAGAGAGGGAATGTGATAGAAGGGGGGGGGAAGACTGAGGGAGGCAGTCATCACAATTAAAAGTTTATTATTGAGGAGGAAAATGGAAAACTAAGAATATAAAGGGGAGGGAAATAGAACGGAAGGAAAGACAGATAGTAATCATAACTGTGAATGTTAATGGGGTAAACTCACCCATAAAACAAAGGTGGATAGCAGAATGGATTAAAAATCATAATACAACAATATGTTGTTTACAAGAAACACATTTGAAACAGGAGGATATACACAGGGTAAAGGTAAAAGGTTGGAGTAGAATATATTATGCTTTTATTAAGTAGAAATTGATCTAATCAAAAGATACAAAGGAAGAAACTACATCCTGCTAAAAACACCAGAGACAATGAAGCAATAGTTTTACTAAACATATATGCACCAAGTGATACAGCATCCAAATTCTTACAGGCAAAGTTAATAAAATTACAGGAAGAAACAGACAGCAAAACTATACTAGTGGGGGACCTTGACCTCCCTCTCTCTGAAATTGGTTAACATGACAAAGAAGAAAGATAATAAATGTTGGAGAAGATGTGGCAGAGTTGGAACACTAATTCATTGTTGGAGCTGTGAGCTGATCCAACCATTCTGGAGAGTAATTTGGAACTATGCCCAAAAGGCCATAAGAGTTTGCATACCCTTTGACCTAGCAATATTGCTTCTAGGTCTATATCTCAAAGAGATCATAAAAATGGGAAAGGGTCCCACATGTACAAAAATATTTATAGCAATTCTCTTTGTGGTGACCAAGAAGCAGAAGTTGAAGGGATGCCCATCAACTGTGGAATGACTGAACAAGATGTGGTATATGAATGTAATGGAATACTATTGTGCTATAAGAAATGATGAGCAGGAAGACTTCAGAGAAACCTAGGAGGTCTTATATGAACTGATGCTGAGTGAAAGGAACAGAACCAGGAGAATATTGTACACAGTAATAACCACAGTGTACAAGGAATTTTTCTGGTAGACTTCACCCTTCTCAGCAATGTAAGGAACTAAAACATTTCCAATAGACTCTTGAGTCCAAATGCCTTCCACATCCAGAGAAAGAACTATAGAATTAGATTGCTGAATGAAGCAGAATATTTTCTCTTGTGTTGTGTTTTGTTTTGCTTTGGTTTTTCTCATAGTTCCTCCCACTTACGTTATTTTTTCTTTTTAACATGACCAATATGAAAATCTGTTTAATAAGAATGTATGTGTAGAGCCTATATAAATGGAGGGGGAGAAAGTCTAAGACATATAGATGTTATTGTAGAAAAGTGAAAACATTAAATTAATTTAAAAAAATTAAAAAAGGAAGTTATCCTAACATTGTGTCTAAAACTTTTCAACTTTCACCCACCTCTCCTAATGAGAAATAATGAAAATAAGACAAAAAAAAGATCTGGTACTGACATACTATTAATGGAACTTCCTTATCACTCAGAAATATTTCTGATAGGACCATAGAATTAGAGTGGATGGGACTTTATCTTTTGATAGGGGTAGAAGGTCCACAAGTGTTATATATTACCTTTTGGTTGTATTGATCAGCTATGCTGATTCCCCAGCCCCTTCTTTCATGTCATTTTCCTTAAAATTGGTATTTGTTATGTAGGATGGCTGTCTGGGAGATAGAGGGAGAGGGTTATTTGACTAACTTATGGTGATGCAAAAAATTGAGGCAAATTAATTTGAATCATAAAAATAAAGTAACTTTTGGAATTCCAAGTGGCAGTGGCCAAGAGATAGTACAACCAAAGGCTCAAGGACACTGTACAAAGCCAAAAAGACTGGGAATTTATTGCTCAGAATAAAGATCAGAAAGGCCAATTTGGCTGGACTACAGAGAGAGATAATGTATAACATGACTGGAAAAGTAAGTTAGAGCTAGGGCACGAAAGGCTTTAAACACCATTCAGTTAGTCCAAAAGTATTTTTTTAGCACTTTCCATGTATCAAACTCTGTGGTAAGCACTGGGAACAAAATAAAACAAACCAAACATTCCCTCCATCCTTCTAACCCATTAAGCAATGAAACCATCTCATTTTCATCTTTATATTTCTACTAAAATTTGCTCTTTATCCCAATTCTTCATTTAATTATTTTCTACTCACTTTTTAATACTTAAGCAGTTGGAAGTGCTTCACCCATACATTAGCTGAGAGTGCTATATTACAGATTATCAATGACTTCTCTATCACTGAATCCAATCCAGCTTCTTCATGATGATATTGCTGAGGTTATTGATATTTCTTTCTATTTAATTGTTTTGCTCCTTTTGTTTTCTCTTGAGCCCTATCTCTCTGTTTCCTTAATCGGTTCGCCTTCCTCATCATGGTGATTTATAGTTTCTGCAGATTCTGCCCTTATTTCTTACCTTTTCACTCTTGACACTCTCCCTTGGCTCTCTTCTACTTTTCTGGGAATATAATTATCACTCCTGTAAACTGGATGGTCAGTTTTGCATCTCTAATCTAATCTCAAACCTGACCTTTAATTGTCTTCACTTGGACACCCTTGTAGCATCACAAGTCAAACCGTCTGAAACAGAACCCCTAAGTTGATCCTCCCAACTTCCCTATTTCTGTCCATAGTACTTCAACTAATTGAATTATCTACTTTGGAAATCTTATCTTTGACTCTTCCTTCTTTCTAACAAATAGTAATCATTAACTAATTACTAACCAATTTAATTTTCTGGGTGTAAGGTATTTTCAGGGAAAACTAATACTTCTGGTATGAAGGTTGCTGAGCCCCTTTCAGGGCTGCTTTCCACTTTTGTTGTCTACTTAACTGATCAAAACCTTTGACACTGTTAGTCATTACAGCTTATGGAAAATTATGTCAAAATTGGGGTGGAGAAGTTCATCAATATCGTACATCAATTTCATGATAGCATGCTTGCCTGGTTTTTGGATAGTGGATGATGCTCTCTTGCTTTGCCAGTCATTAATGAAATGAAACAAGTGTGTTTTCTTGGTCCCATGCTTTCAGCCATGTTGTCAGACACATTCAATGAGGATAAAAAAAGCATCAAGGCCAGCTACTGCATTGATGACAAATTATATAACCTGAAAAAGCGAGGAAGAACTGATGCATGAGTTTTTGTTTCCAAATGTTTGTGCACTCAATGCAGCCTCTAAAGCTGAGATGCAAAAAAGTAAAGATCAAGTCTCTGCTGCTTGTGCTAACTGTGATCTAATATTTAACATCAAGAAAATGCAGGTACTCCATCAGCCAGCATGACAATATGCATATATGGAACCATCAGTTATAGCAAATGGAGTTTTGAGTACTATGGGTGAGTTCACTTACTTTGGCGGTATACTGTCTAGCCATGTACATACTAAAATGAAGTTGATGCATGCATTGACAGAGATAGCCCAGTGTTTTGGAGGCTCCAAAGGAAAGTGTGGAAGAGAAGCAGTATTAGATTGACTACCAAATTGAAGATCTGTATACCCATTTTGCTGACCTCATTGCTGTATGCCAGTGAAACCTGGACAGCATACCACCACCATGCCACGAAATGAAATTGCTTCCACTTGACTTGCCTTAGGAAAATTCTGAAGATCACCAGACACTGAGATTTTTTTCTCAAATTAACCTGCCAAGCATTCAAATGCTTCTGCAGAGAACTGCGTCCTATGGGCTGTCCATGTTGTGAGAATACAAAGCCTATGCTTACTTGAAAGACTATTTTATGGAGAACTTACACCAGAAAGGTACTCATGTGATACAAGGACACTCTCTGGATCTCTTTGAAGAACTTTGGTCTTGATTAGATGACATGAAAGTCACTGACACCAGATTGCATGCGAGGTGTACCCTCATCAAAGAGGGCTCTGTGCTCTTATGAGCAAAGCAGAATTGAAGTAGCTCAAAAGAAACATGAGATATTCAAATTTAAAGAATCCTTGCCAAATGTTCACATGGACTACCTGGTGCAGAGCATTCTAAACTTTTATTGGCCTCATCAACCACAGTGCAACACACTATAAAAATTCTAATATAGAAATGTCCTTTTGGTCCTCTTCAAGGACAAAAAACGACCACCAACTTAAACTTTTATCTTTTGCATATATCAATTCCTATCCACTCTCAGTGCTAATACCATTGTATGTCTTTCAAAACATCAACCTGAAACGATGAAGAAAGCTTCTAACTCACCCTTTATCATGGTACCCTTCCTCTCCAACACATGTTACTTCATGTAACTACTATATTTTGATAGATCTATAATTTCATAGAGGTAGTTACTCTTTCTAACCATGGAGAATACATGCTTGTTCGTCTTGAGGAACTCTTTCATCAGATCCTTTTTAATCTTATCTCTGTACAGTCAACAAATCTTGATTTGAACTTTTATGCAAATAATGTCCAATTCTATATTCCTATATCTCCTAAGTTGTAATAATACATCACTAATTAGTAATATATCCAGATGAATGTTTTGTTTGATAGGTGGTATAAGTAATAGAATACTTGACCTGAAATTAGGAGAACTTGAGTTAAAATATAGCCTCCTTCACTTATGAATTTTTTGATTCTCAGAAAGTTATTTAAGATTACTCTACCTCAGTTACCACAAATGTAACATGGGGATAATGATAACAGTTTCTGTCTCCTTAGTTCACTCGTATAAAATGAGGAATTAGCCAAAAATATGTTGTAATGCTTTTAGGTGCTATCGAAATTCCGGCAAATATTATTTCCAACTCAACATATACAAAATGGATATTTCTCCTTCCAAAAGAAAAATCACTTCATAACTTCTTTTTAAATTTCTATTGACAGTACCACCCTCCTTCCAATTATGTAGGCACATGACTCTGGAGTCATCTCTGAATTTATCTTCTCCTTTGCCCAAGATTCATGCAAAATCAGTTGTCAAGTCTTATCCATTCCATTTTGAAAATCTGTCTTACATTCACCTCCTTTTCACTTACAGAGAAAAGAACTTAGTCCAGGCCCTCCTTACTATTACAATGGACTCCTCATCATTGTTTCTGCTTCTATTCTCTTACTTCTCTAATATATACTCTTCAAATTTCCAAATTTATATGTCTAAAGCTCATGTTACTTCCCTCCTCAAAAGCTCCATTAGTTCCCTCTTGGCTCTAGGACAAGAGATAAACTCTTTTTTGTTTGTTTTATGTACTTCATCATTTTTTTCCATGCTAGGATGCACCATTATTTTTGCCTCGCAGAATTCTTTGTATCCTTTGAATATGATCTGAATATATTCCATCAATTACTGGTGATTCTCCTTACTCTCACCCAATTACTTTGCATATCTTTTCATATTTATGCTTATGGCACATACTCTTTTCTCACAATTAAATAGAAACATTTGAATGTCAAGAACTATTTTGGTTTTGTCTCTGCATTTTTAGAATATAGCACAGTGTCTAACTCGTAGAAATACTTAATATATGCTTGCTTTTGAATTGAATTAAATATGTTCCTTTATGTGTCTGGCAGAAAGTTCACTCGTGTTGTGGGTGAAGAGGCCTTGCTCTAAATGTATAGAAATGATTTACTTTTAAATGGAATCTATACATTCTACTCCATTGGGCTACTTTGACTTCACAGGACAGCCAGATTAATTTCCTCTTAAGGCATAACTGCCTTTTCTATACATATCAAACATACTCTTAATGCAAATATGAGAAGACAGTCTTTCTTTAGATGGTTTCTAATAGCAGACCAATGGCTCACATTCATATGATAGCCATTTCTCTTCTAGGACTCTGCACTTTTACTTGGCAAATCCATTTCTTAGCTCCATGCCATTCTTAAGCAACTAAAATAATGTTATTTTCATGAAATTAGAGACCCTAAGCCTGAAGCCTACAGAACTATTTAATTCTGTTCCATTGACTTGACTCTGAGGTGATATTAATTTTATGGATTAAAAAATCAGCTCATTTCAGATTGGAATATATAAAGCTATTCAGGTCTGCTCATGGGATTAAAAAAAGATTCCCACTTTCAAGTTATAGGAGACAATAAATGACAAAGCATCATAACCTTTCTATATCTCACTAGATGTTTAATCAAAGAGGATTCACATTTTTTCCAGTCAACTGTATGGTATAGCAGGGCTTTTTTTTTCTATCCCCCCCCTTCCAATCAGATCAATTCCCAGCAGTAGCTTCAAGTTGTATTTTTCTCCAGTCAGACCAGCTCCTAGTAACTGTCTTCTTTGAATTTTATGACTTTAGCTGGACCTAAATGGAGAGGCTGCTCTTTCCTTTTCCTTTGTTCTTTTTTTCTCTTCCCAATACTTTCTTCAGGCAGGTAGACAAAAAGCATGTTTTACACTCTTACTGTGTGTCAGGCTCCATGCCAAGAACTGATGATACAAATGCAAGCAAAAAAGAAAGACTATTCCTGCACTAAAGAAGCTTAAATTATAATGGATGAAAACAACATAAAAAGAAATACAAAAGAAGCATGGGGATACCATCAAGCAAGGCATGATGGGAAAATCCATAGTCAGAAACACAGTAATGAAGCAAATGAAGCATAATCATGCTAATCCTGTCCAGAAAATGAAAGACACAAAGGTAATTCACTAATAGGAGAAGGGGACCTGTGTGGTGGAAAGGTACTGGAGGATACAAAGACCCCCAAGAGTTTAGGGAATGAGTCCATGAAGTCAGAAGCACATCCTCTCTTACTGTTTCAGGTCACTGAGTTCAGTAAATGACTCACTCTTACCCCACATAAAGAAATTTCTTGACTGACATAATTTCCAATTAATGTTTCTGTTAGATATAGCTCAGATAGGCAAACAGCAATTATCATATAAGGACACAAATATTTTGTTTTTAACAGTTTCTCAGTTTTCAATTTCCAATATCACTCAACAGATATAGTGAAATGATACTGGTAGGAAAGAAAGCATTAAGGTTAACTCACCCTTTAGTCTCCCTTGGGGTTTATTTCCTTCAGTTTTTTTTTTTCTTAGAATAGTTTGTGTTTTTCTTCAGGCATTTTAAAATTTAGATTTATATTCTTAATATTTTTGTCATATATATCTATGTTTCTGCCATTTTTACATAAGGAAAATATGTTAAAATAAGAAAGGCATATCTTACAATCATAAACTCTGATAATTAATTTGTCTGCAAAGCACTTGTTACATTATTCCTTGTCTTTCTCACAAAAACTCAGCTATGGCACTACTGTTATTACCCCCAAGTTACCAATGAAAATATTGAAATACAGAAAGTTTAAATTAATATTTCAGGGTCAGACAGTTCATAGAAGTGTGAGGTTGGATTTTAAAGCATGTCTCCTTTACTCAAATTTAAGGAAGCTATGCACCATTCCCAGCTGTTTCTCAGGAAGAACTCAGGGAAGAGATGACTGAGCAGCTAATGCCATGATCATAGCAGAGAATTATAAAAAACACCTTGGACAGCAATATGAATGATTAGGTGGAGAGAAGACAAACTAAAGATAGGAAAATGAGTGAGGAAGTGATTACAATAATACAGGAAAGAGACCACAAGTCTATGAACTACACTGAACGAGAATGGAGGATGAAGTGTAGAAAGATGCCCAAGACAGAATCTATAAAATATTACAATTTATTTTTTCTTTCTCTTTTTTCTTTTCAAATTTATTTCTTTTAGTTTTCAATCTTCATTTCCACAATATTTTGAGTTATAAATTTTCTCCCCATCTTTTTCCTCCCATCGTCTCAAGACATCATGCATTCTGAATACTACTTTCTCCAATCTGCCATCCCTTCGATCATCCCCCTTCTTTCCCTTATCATCATTTTTTCTCTTTCCTTGTAGAGCAACATGGATTTCCATGCCCCATTACCTGTATTTCTTATTTCCCAGTTGCATGCAAAAGTAATTCTCAACATTTGTTCCTATAACTTTTAGTTCCAATTTCTCTCCCTTCCTCCATCCACATACATTCCCACTATGAAGGTAAACAATTCAGTATAGGCTATACATTTGTAGTTATGCAAAAGACTTGCATAATAATCATGTTGTGAAAGATTAATTATATTTCCCTCCATCCTTTCCTGTCCCCCATTTATTCTATTCTCTCTTTTGTTCTTGTCCCTCCTCAAAAGTATTTACTTCTAATTACTCCTCCTCCCATTTTCCCTCCCTTCTATCATCCCCCAACCCACTTGTCCCCTCCTCCTCTACTTTCCTGTAGTATAAGATAGATTTCCATACCAAATTGAGTGTGCATGTTATTCCTTCCATAAGCCAAATGCGATGATAGCAAGCTTCACTATTCCCCTCTCAAATCCCCCCTTTTCCTACAATTAAAAAAGTGTTTTCTTGCCTCTATTATGAGAGATAATTTGCTCTATTCCATTTCTGCTTTTCTCCTCCCATTCCTCTCTCAACCCTAAATTTTATTTTTTTAGGTATCATCCCTTCCTATTCAACTCACCCTGTGACTTCTGTCTGTACGTATATAATACTGCCAACTACCCAAATACTGAGTGAATCTCAAGAGTTACAAATATTATCTTTCCATGTAGGAATGTAAACAGTTAACTTTAGCAAGTCCTTTGTGATTTCTTTTTCCTGTTTACCTTTTCATGCTTCTCTTGATTCTTGTGTTTTTGAAAGTCAAATTTTCTATTCAGCTTTTGTCTTTTCATTGTATTGAAGTATTATACTCAGTTTTTCTGGGTAAGTAATTCTTGGTTTCAACCCTAATTCCTTTGAATTCTGGAATATCATATTCTAAGCCCTTCAGTCACTTAATGTAGAAGGTGCTAGATCTTGTGTTATCCTGACTGTATTTACACAATACTCGAATTGTTTCTAGTTGCTTGCAATATTTTCTCTTTGACCTGGGAACTCTAGAATTTGGCTACAATAATCGTAGGAGGCTTTGTTTTCAGATCTCTTTCAGGAGATGATCAGTGAATTCTTTCAATATTTATTGTACCCTCTGGTTCTAGAACATGAGGGCTGGTTTTCTTGATAATTTCATGAAAGGTTATGTCTAGATTGTTTTTGTTCATCATTAGTTTCAGATTGCCCCCTAATTTTTAAATTTTCTCTCCTGGATCTATTTTCCAGGTAAGCTGTTTTTCCAATGGGATACATCACATTAGCTTCCATTTTTTTCATTCTTTTGGTTTTGTTTGTAATTTCTTGGTTTCTCATAAAGTCATTAGCTTCCATCTGCTCCATTCTAATTTTTAAAGAACTATTATTTGCTTATAAGTGAGCTTTTGAACCTCCTTTTCCATTTGAGTAATTCTACTTTTTAAAGTATTTTTCTCCTCATTGACTTTTTGAACTTCTTTTGCCATTTGGGTTAATCTATTTTTAAAGGTGTTATTTTCTTCAGCATTTTTTTTGGATCTCCTTTAGCAAGCTGTTGACTCACTTTTCATGATTTTCTTACATCGTTCTCATTTCTCTTTCCAATTTTTCTCTGCCTCTCTTACTTGATTTTCAAAATCTTTTTTGAGCTCTTCCATGACTTGAACCTATTGCATATTTATTTTGGAGGTTTTGAATGCAGAAGCCTTGGCTTTGATGTCTTCCTCTAATGCTATGTTTTGTTCTTCCTCATCTTAAAGGTTGGAGGAAAATACCTGTTCACTAGGAAAGTAGCCTTCTATAGTCTTATCTTTTCTCCTTTCTCCTTTTGAGCCAGTTACTTTACTTTTGAGTCCTTTGTCAATTGGAGGGTATACTGTGGGGACCTAGATGTTCTCAGTTCCTCCAAGGTGGCACAATCAAGGAAGAGGAATTTCCTCCTATCCTGGCCTGCACTCTGGTCTGGGAACAATCACAAGCTTTTCTGCCCAAGATCTGTAAGTAGATTTCCATTGCCAGAGCCTCCACTAGCTCTGCTGCACCAGTGTTCCTCCTCACTGCAGGGCCGCCATTCAGGGCTGAGATCCAGATCATCTGTGTGATTCCCCCAAGGAATTTAGGCAGAGGGCTCCAAAAATGGATGCTGCAGTGACTTCTGCAGCCTTGGCCCTGAGGTTAGTACTGTACCCTCTTCCCTTCTCATCTAGGTGAAAGAACTTTTTTTCCTACCTTTGGTGTTTG
This sequence comes from Potorous gilbertii, assembly GCA_028658325.1. NCBI lineage: Eukaryota > Metazoa > Chordata > Mammalia > Diprotodontia > Potoroidae > Potorous > Potorous gilbertii. The sequence continues at coordinate 111,669,935 of CM053769.1, forward strand.
TGGGGCAAAAAATCCCAGATATGTAGCTGCTGCTCAGGATTCCAAGTGCTCATGTCCTATCCCTGCTGTACTACTTGACCAAGGCTGGGCTGCACTCTGCTCCAAGCTCCAAGCAATACACCTTTCTTATTGGCCTTCCAGTCTATCTTGGATTGAAAATCCCTTTTATTCTGTTGTTTTGTGGTTTTGTGCCTTCTGCTGCTCTACAATTTGCTTAAAGTAATTTTTAGAGGTATTTTATGGGCTTTGGGGGTAGAGCTAAAAGCAAATCTGTCCTTCTACTCCTCCATCTTGGGTCCGCTCCTAATAATGCAATTTACTAGAGACAGGTAGTAAAAAAGGAAAGGATAAATTCTGAGCCTGGGCAGCTCAAAGTATCAACAAAGATATAGGAAAAAAGTTTGATGGTGAGCTAAATTTTAGGTTATGTTGAGTTTATGGTGCTAGCTGAAAATTAAGAAGCATTCAGAAAACACTTGGACATAACAGGGCTATTTTTTTCATGAAGATAAAGAAAAAAAGAAGTGACAACAGAAAGGGGCCGGGAGAAAATTTTAAGGGAGAACATTTAAGGAGAGAAGTAGAGATTCTCAAATAGATCTTTGTTAAGGTAATTAACAAAGACCGGAAACAGAAAAAAAAATTAGCCAGAGTAATCAAATGAAAAGGATGTCATTGAACCCAAGGGGAAAATGGTCATCAAGAAGGAAGATGTGACCAGAATGTACCAAATTTTAGAGAAATTTCAAAGGCTATTTGGACAGTGAGGGAAAATGATTTGATTTAATGATAAAGATGTCATTCATTAGCTTTGTTAAGATAATAAAGTGAAGTTTGGAGGATCTATGAATTGGTAAAGCCCTTCTGGAAAGCCACTTGGAATTATGACTCCAAATTATGAATGATACAAGGAAACAACAATAAAAACAGTCTGATGCTTCAAAGGAAATAAAGAGGAAAAGAATCCTTATGTACAAAAATATTTGTAATAAATTTTTAATGGTAATAATGGAAATTTAGGAGCTGTTCCTCAATAGAGGAATGATTGAACAAATTATTACATAAATGTAACAAAATAAAAATGATTTATTGATTTATATGAAATAATGGTTATGGTTTCAGAGAAATCAGAGACGTGTATGAATTGTATGAGGCATAGTGGAATGATTGTTTCTACAAGAGAAAATATTGTAACAACAGTGGAAAAATGAGAAACTTTGATAAAAAAAATTAAGAAATTTGATTAATAAAATGGTCAACAATGTTTCTAGAGTCCTGTTGATGAAGTATACTTTCTGCCTTTTGAGAGATAGGCAATGGACTAAATATGCAGAATGAGTTACACAATATTTTACATGATCAATATGGAAATTATTTTGTGGGGTTCTACATATTTGTTACTAAATTTTATATTTTCTTTTTTTTCCATTTGTATGGGAATGGCAGAGAGAAAACTGAGTCCCTAAAAGTTACTTAATAGTCTCTACACATTATTCAGAAAGGAAACTGTTTCCTCTCAGAATTCTTTCTTTTTCTGTCTTGATTCTATTCATTTCACTATGTATCAATTCCTGAGTCTTCGCAGATTTCTCTGAAATCATCTCCACTGCTTCTTATAAATCATTATGATTTCATTACGTTAATGTAGCATATTTTTTCAACACTTTCTTCATTGATGGGCAGTCCCTTAATTTCCATTTTTGCCACTACAAAAAAAGTTATAATTTTTGTGCATAAGAGTCCTTTTCCCCCTAATTTCCTTTGTATAATACAGTATTTTTTCTTGGAATAGGTACCTTTTATCACAAAATTTCAAAATGAGATATTCCTGATGTTACCTTGATGTAACCCTCTTTGACCTAGATTTCTCATTGTGACATATCCAATACGTGGTCAGTCAGTTTCCCCTTGAAAACCTTCATACTGAAGAAATCACCAAGACGTTCAACAACCCAAAGGAAAAGGGTTAATTTTAGGAGATTTTCCTTTGATTGTGCCTATATTTTCCTCTTTGTAAGTTCTACCCTGACCCCTGAAGGAAGACAGAATAGATCTAATCCCTCTTCCATGTGATAGGTCCTTCAAATATTTTAAGATTTTTAGTCTGTGCTCCTATGCCTTCTTGTCCCTACGCTAAATGTGCCCAATTAGGTTTTTTCCCCCTACTGATCCTAGCATGAGGAGGCCATTCTCTGCCTCATTTCTTATTAAGCCTTCATGACTAAATGAGGATTGTCTAAGTCAGACTGAGATCTGTTAAAGACCTTATCTTGGAAAAAACCAAGATCCCCCACTGCATCCTGTGTCAGCTCCAATTGAGCTGATCAATATCTGGCCATTGGACCCAGATGGCTCTGGAGGAGAAAGAGAGGTTGGTGACTTTGCACAGTCCTCCCTTAGTTCACTTGCATGTCATGACATTACCTTCCTACTGTCATGATACTCTTTGAAAATGAACAACAGACAACAAAAATGATGTGATCCTCCTAATCCTTGCTTCCCTGGTGCCTTTGGATATTATAGATCTAATACTATTTTCTTTAAGCCCATAGAAAGTCGTGTAAGGACATATTACAATATTTATGTTTCCCCACAGTTAGTACACAAATAGAGTCATCAGTCCAAAGTCTATTTTATTCATTCAAAATCTTTCTGGATAGCATTCCTGAAAGGCAATTGGAGAATGCTCACTCATTACCAGATGGTTGACTCTCACATTGAGTATGCCTAGGTTGTGCCCTACCCTCCTCCCCACTTTGATGGTTTTAAGAGGTAAACGGCCAGGGCCCAGAATCTTCCATGTCTTCATATTACAGTTTAAAATCAAAACTTATCATTCAATTCCCTCCACTGTCTCCAACCTACCTTTCTATATTGTTCATTTCAGCATTTTTGTTCTTTTCCACTACATGTAAAGATGATTTTTAACATTATTTTTTATAAAATTTTGAGTTCCAAACTTTTTCCATTCCTACCTAGCCTCCTCTCTCCTGAATATGGTAAGCAGTTTGGTTTATGTTATATTTGTGCAATCATGTAAAACCTATTTCCATATTAGACATGTTGTGAGAGGAGAAACAGTTTGGAAAACAATTAGTTTGTAAAAGGAAAAAAAAACATGAAAAAATAAAAAGTGAAAATAGTGTCTACATTATTTTTATACAGAAACATCTTCATGTAATTAGTGCTATTAGACATCAGACTACTCACCATTCTTTGAGCAAATCTTATGGACTTTTAACTCCGCTTCTTGGTTTACATTCCTCCCTGAGCTGAAAGTGTAATAGTAACTCATCTTAGTAGTATCCTATCCATCTTTCAACACCCTATTCAGATGGAACTTCCTTCATGTACTCTTCCCAGATCCACTAAATAAAAAGTAGTGTTTCTCCCCAGTACTCACAATCCTTTGTTTCTACTTCTTATTATCCTTTTCCATTCAATTTTTTATTTTTGTTGAATACAGATCCATTCTACTAGATAGGAAGATCCTTAAGAGCAAGTTTTACTGACCTTTACATTGTTCTTAATAGACATTACAGATAGTAGGAACCTCATTTTTTTTTTAATATTCCCTTGATGGAGTGTTGTGAAAGTAAAGTCTTTAGAAGACTCTTAAATGTTAGAGGAAAAAATGGGAAAAAGCAACAACAAAGATTCCAAGCTGAGGTTAAGAAATTATTACCAACTCAATATTATTCTACAACAGAAATAAGGAAAAGTCTTGCAAGAAAATTCCTTGAGGAGCTCAGCTACAAATAACTTGCTCATTCTTGATCCCAGAAGAAAAAAGTTGTATACACCTCTGAATTTTACAACACCATTTTTCATCTGTGACACAAGCTGATATCTACACCTCTCTGAGATCAGATTTCAAATGACCTTCACAGATAGCCCCGTATGCATAGATATGAAACCCCTTGTGGCCTCTACAAGAAAAGGAGATTGCATTAACTAAGAATTAATTTGAAGTCAACAGAAAAAGGGGAGTAGTTTGCATAGCTGTAGCATAAAGAAGACAGGTTCCCCTAGAGCTGTTTGTCTTTCCAATCTAGCCCAATTTCAGAGGAGTTCTTACCCTGGCTTCTTCATCTCCAAGTTGCTGATCTGGACAGCAAGCTTTCCATAACTTGAAAGAAACTGAGAGTTTGGGTCAGGTCTGCAAGGATCTCAAACAAGTGAAGCTGCTTTTTTCTTGTATGGAGTAGTGAACTCAGAACCCAATCACAGAAATCAATATGGTAGGAGGGCAGAAGGCAGTGGAGAGATTCTTCAAAAAAAATGGTGTGTTCCATTGGAATTGGACCCAATGATCCCTGTACCTGTGCAGTCTGAGATAGTGATTTGTAGGATGCCTAAGGTCATAGCTCTAGAGCAAAAAGGGACCAAAGGGATCAAAATAGTTTATGTCCCTCATTTTTACAAATGAAGAAACTGAGACCAACGGAGGGTAAATGACTTGCCACACAAGTAATACATACCAGAAAGGGGATTTGAACCCAGTTACTTTGTTTATGGAGTCTGCAATTTCCAGTGTTCCAGGATTGTTGCTGGAGTGAACACCTCTGTTATTCAATCCAACATGTATATAAGCACTACACTAGCAATAGAGAATTTAGATTTTACTATGTTCATAGATAAATGGAAACAAAATATGTATAATATATATATTCACACATACATGCATATTTATACATATATGCACATATACACATACCTATATATCTATAAATAGATAGATATAGATATAGATTCAATGAATTAATCTTTAGACTTTAGCTTCTTGTATAATAGGGCCCCACATCCAAGACTATTGAAGTTGCCTTTTCTCTGACCTCCTGTGTCTTCCCAATCAAAAGGGGGTAGGCTCTATGCATGAATAGTTTGCTTGCACTAGACTTGAGAGTAAAAATCGCCTCTCACAAATGATTCACCAAAAGGCTGTCAGCAAAAAATGATTTTTAGTAGCAAGTACTCAGAGGGCCATTGTTGTTTTAATTGCTATTAGGTGTCTGTAAATTAGTCAGAACCCCTAAAAGAGAACAGAAGGACAAGTTGGGGTAAATCGTGCCTCTTGTTGGAACCATAAATTGAGATTTGTCATACTTGTACTTGAAAATCTAAGACACTATTCATTTTGCTTTTAACACAGGGAAACTATTTAAACTCTTTGGATTTTTTTTTCTTGTTGACTTAGCTTCTGCCTAGAAAAATATCATTAGTAAAAACCAGCATGTGGAGATCATGGATTGCTTCTCCACATTCAATGTTACAAGTGTCATGGACAGCATTGCTTCGAAAAACAAGCAACCAAGTAAGACCAAAATGAACCCTGGAAGAAACAGAAGTGAAATTTGACTCCTGTAGGGACATTGGAAAGGGACAAAATGTCATACCAGGAAGAGAAGGAAGAAGAGCTAGTGAATGGATTGGACCAAACCTCCCGAGTAAGAACAAGCTTGAGTTTACTATTGAAGAGAAAGGAGCTGGATGCCGCATCCTTAGAAGAATTATCAAGAATGTCATTAGCTACTTTAAGGAAAGAGAATACTCAGTAAAAGGAAGAGGAAAATAAAAGACAAGAGTAACATTGGTTAGTGACACTGAGACCATGGTGTTAGCTGTTACCCAACAACATTAGAAATTTGTCTTTTTTTTCCAAATTAAATTTATTTATTTTCAATTTTCAACATTCACTTCAACAAAAATTTAAATTTCAAATTTTCCTGCCCATTCGCACCCCAGGACAGTGTGTATTACGATTAACCTTTCCTTCAATCTGCCCTCCCTTCTATCGGACCCCCCCCCAATCCCCTTCCTTTCTATTTTCCTGTAGGACAAGATAGATCTCTATACCATATTATCTATATCTATATCTATATGTGTGTATACACATATGTAATTTACTAGTTGCAAGTAAAAACATTTTTAACATTAAATTTTAAAACTCTGATTTTCACATTCTCTCTCTTCACCCTTTCCCATCCACCTTCACTGAGAATGCAAACTATTTGATACAGGTTATACATGGGTAGTCATGCAAAACACTTCCACAACACTCATGTTGTGAAACACTAATTGTATTTCACTCCATTCTGTCCAACCCTCCATTTTTTCTGTTTTCTCCTTTGACCAGTCCCTCTAGAGAAAGTTTTGTTTCTGATTGCCTCTTCCCATAATCTGCCATCCCTTCTCTTTCCCCCCATCTTATTCCATTTCTCCATGCTTTCCTGTAGGGTAAGAAAAAATTTCTTACTCAATTTAGTGTGTATATTATTACCTCCTGAAGCCAAATTTAATGAAAGGAAGGCTCACTCATTTTTGCTCACCTTCCCCATCTTCCCTCCATTTTAAGAGCTCATTTTTGTCTATTTTATGTGAGATGATTTACTGAATTCTGCTTCTCCCTTTCTCTTTCACCCAATATATTCCTCTCAAAATTTAACTTTTTTTTACATCCCTTCATATGTACATACATGTATCTGTACATGTGTGCATGCACATGTATGTACATATGCATATACTTATGTGTGTATATATACACAAATATATATATATATATATATATATATATATATATATGCACACACACAAACATACATAGATATCTGTACATTCCCTACAAATACTCTAATGCTGACAAATGTCTTTTGAGTTACAAATATAATCTTTCCATGTAGGAAGGTAGAAAACTTAACTTTAGTAAGTCCCTTATTTTTTCTCTTTCCCTGTTTACCTTTTCATGTTTCTCTTCATTCTTGTATTTGAAAGTAAATTTTTCTATATGGCTATGGTCTTTTCAACAAAAATGCTGTGAAACTCTCATTTTCAATGAAATTCCATTTTTCCCCTGAAGCATTATGTTCAGTTTTGTGTGGTAGATGATTCTTGGTTTTAATCCCACATCCTCTGACCTCTAGAATGTCATATTCCAAACATTTCCATCCCTTAGAATTGAAGCCACTAAATCTTGGGTTATCCTGCTTGTCTTTCCACAATACTTGAATTGTTTCTTTCCTGTTGCTTGTAATATTTTCTCCTTGCCTGGGGAAATCTGGGGTTTGGCTACAATATTCCTAGGAGTTTTCCTTTTAGAATCTCTTTCAGGAGGTGTTTGGTGGATTCTTTCTATTTCTATTTTGCCCTCTGCTCATAGAATATCAGGGCAGTTTTCCTTGATAATTACTTGAAAGATGATGTCTAGGATCTTTTTTTTTTATCATGGCTTTCATGCAGTCTAATATTTTTTAAAAGATCTCTCTTTCATCCATTTTCTAGATGAGTAGTTGCTTTCCAATGAGATACTTCACATTGCCTTCTAATGTTTTCATTCTTTTGCTTTTAGTTTATAATTTCTTGATTTCTCATGAAGTCATTAGCTTCCATTTGCTGCATTCTAATTTTTAAGGAGTTATTTTCTATTTTTTTATTTTTTATTTTAATAAATTTATTTAACTTTTTACATTCATTTTCACAAGATTTTGGGTTCCAAAGTTTTCTCCCCATTTGT
>CM053769.1:111677944-111708583 GCA_028658325.1 Potorous gilbertii
TCCAGAATTTGTCAGGAGTTCTTTTTACAGGAAATCTATGGGCTGTGGGTTCGGACCTAGCATAGGTGAGTCTTTCTACTCCGCCATCTTGGCTCCGCCCCAGGAGTTATTTTCTTTGGTGAGCTTTTGGACCCCTTTTCCATTGGACCCATGGTGCTTTTTTTAGGACATTCTTTTCCTCTTTGTCTTTTTGCACCTCTTTTGCCTTTTGGGTAACTCTAATTTTAAAGGTGTTATTTTCTTCAGCATTTCTGCGTCTCCATTAGCAAACTGTTGACTCATTTTTCATGATTATTTTTGCATCACTCTCATTCTCTTAGTTGAGTTTCAAAATTGTTTTTGATTCTTCTATGGCCTAAGATCAATTTATAGTTTTCTTGGAATGTTTGGATGCAGGAACTTTGATTCTGTTGTCTTCTTCTGGTTGTGTGTTTTATCTTCCTTGTCACCTATGACTTGAGAAAATGTCTAAGAATCCAGTCTGTTTCTTTTTCCCCTTTTGCTCATTTTCCAGCTAATTATTTGATTTTTGAGTTCTTTTCTAGGTGAAATGCTTCAGAGACAGATGCTCAGGGTTCCAGGAGCATCCATCATTTCTGCAATGGCTGCCACCATCCTGGGGCTAGGGTTGGGGGTAGGGCCAGGTCTGGGGCTGGGGCTCCACACCACTCCCCTCTCAACCAGATGTGAAACCCTTCCCACTGACCTTCAAAGCTTTCTTTGGCATTTGTGGGTTGAGAATTCTGGAAATCACCACAGACACCAGCAATGCAATCCCTTAAGGCCTGCTCTAGCTCCATCTACATTGACTCTAGCCCACACTGAACTGCACACTGCTATTAGCCCAGCACAATAGACCTTTCCTGGCAAATGTCCAGGTTGTCTTGGATGACAAATTTCCTTCAGCCTGTCATTTTTTGACTTCTGCTGCTTTTGAAGTAGTTTAGAATCATTTCTTGTAAGGTTTTGGAGGGGTTTTCAGGGAGAGATTAAGGAGATACCTGCTTCTACTCCAATATCTTGACTCTGCCTCCCCCAAAAAGTTGTTGTCTTTCAAAAACATATGTACAGAAGCTAAGTTGTACAGTGAATAGAGCACTGGCCCTGGAGTCAAGAGGACCTGAGTCCAAATATAGCCTTATCCACTTGATGCTTACTATCTCAGTGACCTTGGGCAAATCATTTAACCCCAATGTCTTGCCTCCCCACTCCAAACAACAAAAAACCCCAAAACCTATGTCTAAACAACTTTCAAAGAGTTGACGAAGGGAATTCACATTAGCCCCTGCTAGTGATTGATATGGACACAAATGATGGTGCCAGTGGAAATCTGGGGAAATCAATGGCAAAAGATTCAAGAATCTTGATGGAAAAACTGAAGTCCCTGAGGCACAGATGTTTTTATGATTGCTTCCCTTTAAGGAGAGTAAATCAAAGAAAAAAAATGCCAGCCATTTATCAATGAATCAAGAAATATTTGTCAACCATTTACTTTGTTCCAGGAAGCATAGACAATAAATGAGACAACTCCTAACCACAAAAAGCTTAACATTCTAATGAGTGAATAAACAAGGACACACACAGACAGACGCATATAAACATCCTTACACGCAGACATACACAAGGAAACATATGCACATATATACACATATATACATATGCATACATGTGGATAGATAGATAGATATAGATATAGATATATATGCATGTATATGGAACAGCACACATAAGCAGAATGAATTCAAATAAATACAAATTCATTAAATACAAGAGCATTTGAGAGGCATAATCTGAGAAGTTGAGGGAATAAGGAAAGGTTTCCTATGGATCATGTTGCTTTAGTTAGGACTTGAAGGGAAAGAGGGATTCTGTAAGAGACAAGTGAGACCAAAGTACATTTTAGGCATGGAGTATAACCACAGTGAAAAAGCACAGAGAGGGGAGGATCATGTGAGAAGATCAGAGGAAGGCAAAATTGACTGTATCAGAATGTGGAGATGGGATGTACTGTATAATGTGGCTTGAAAGACAGCCTGAAACAAGACTGCATCTTGCAAATATTCTCATTATTGATTAAAAATGAAAAGAAAGGGGAGAATGTGGCTAACATATATTCACTAATCTAGATACCATAAAACTGTAGCTTCAATGTAGGAAAAAAGTAGTGGTTGAAAGAGCTAGAAATTTACATGACACTCTCTATGAAATATGCTCCATCATTTCAAATATGTACATTCAAACACATAAAGGCAAGAAATTACATTTGTTCTCATAACTATTACTGAGACTTAGTGGAATGAAATCCATAACTGGAAACTGACTTTGGATGAATATACATTATTCAGAACAGAAATATAGGTGAGATAACATTATATATTATGCACACTGGTGGAATTGGTCTCTCACCTGGGTGAGGGGGTAGTTTGACCTGACCGCAGCACCAGCCCTAGCCCCAGGGTGGTGGCAGTCACTGCCATAGCTACAGTTGCTTCTGCAGAACCCTGCCTTCCCCCCCAGCCCATTTAATAAAAAGAATTCAACAGTCAAGTAATTGACTGGGAAAATAAGTGAACAAGTGGGGAATCAGGCTACAGAATCATACTTTCTGGATAAAAAGGCATTTTCTTACATTGGTGGTGAGATGGAAGATCAAAACATACAACCAGAAGGAGACAATAAAGTTAAAACTCCTTCATCTAAAACCTCTAAGAAAAATGTGAATTGGTCCCAAGTCCTGTAAGTGCTTAAAAAGGATTTTGAAAATCAAGTAAGAGAAATAGAGAAAAAATTGGGAAGAGAAATGAGAGAGTGATGCAAAAAAATCATGAAAAATGAATCAACAGCTTATTAAAAGAGACCCCAAAATGCTGAAGAAATAACACCTTTAAAATTAGACTAACACAAATGGTAAAAAAATGGTCTAAAAGTCAATGAGGAGAAGAATGCTTTAAAAAGTAGAAGGGATCAATGAAGTATCTCATTGCAAAAATAACTGACCTAGAAAATGAATCTAGGAGAGATAATTTTAAAATTATTGGAGTACCTGAAAGCCATGATGAAAAAAAAGAGCCTAGACATCGTTTTTCAAGAAATTATGAAGGAAAATTCCCTGATATTCTAGAGTCAGAGGGTAAAATAGAAATTGAAACATCATCTTCTCAAATAGCGGACTTTTAAGCATTCTTATTAAAAAGACAATAGCTGAAGGGAAAATTTTACTTTCAAATAAAATTATCAAGAGAAGTATGGAAATAATAAGGGACTTATTAAAGTTGAATTGTTTACATTCCTACATGGAAAGATGATATTTGTTAACTCATGAGACCTTTCTCAGCATTAGCATATTTGGAGGTAATACACACACATACACACACACACATATACATATGCGTTTGTGTATATGTGTGTATGTATGAGTACGCATGCATATGTATGTATACACACATATGTATCTATGTAAACATATTTGTATATGCATACATAGGTATGTTTATTGTATATGGTTGGTTGGTTGTTGCATTTCATTCTCAAAGAGGACAAAAATGACATCACTATGATAAAGTCAAATTTCAATGTGTCTGACTGTGGCTGATCGGAAGAATATGAGCTCAGAATTTTCTACCACTGATTCGGCACAAATTATCTATGTGAACATTTGGGGTGGATACTCTAAATTTATACATCCTGTGCTTCCTTTGAGCTAGTTCAATTCTGCTTTGCTTGTAGAGCACAACACTTACTCTGATCTGGGTACACCATATTGAGTGGTTCTGTGCCAGTGTCTCCCATGTCACACAATAAATTCTAAAGTCCTTTAGAGAAACCTTGAGAGTATTTTTTTATCATTTCTTCTGACCACTCCATGATCACTTTCCCTGTGTAAGTTCTCCATAATATAGACTTTTTGACAAGTGTATGTTTTGCATTTGAACAGCATGGTCTGGTGTGACAGCTGCTGAGCCTTTTTCAGGATACTTTCCACCTTTGGTGTCCATCTATTCCACTCGATTCTCACCTATGGCTCCATTAAACTGTAGCATGTGCAGTATCTACACCCTAGTAAGTTGTTTTGGAAGTCAAGCTAAACCAGTTTAAGGGTAACCAAAGGGTCTCAAACCCTCTAGTGAGTTAGTGGAGTATCTCCCCCCAAAATTTGGAGACTTTCCTTGGTGAAATGGGAAGATGAGAACAATTTGTTCCAATGGCTATGAAGGCAACTGAAGCAAGCACTGCAGAGTGCTTAGAGCGTGGTCAGACATTGAAGCCACCAAGGTAATACATGTATGTATGTATAAACATAGGGCACTGGGTCGGCTGAATATTAAGGGATGATATGTAAAAAATAAAATCGTGTTGAGAGGAATATGATGGAAGAAAGAGAAAGGGAGGGGTAGAAGGTAATAAATAATCTCACATACAAGAGGTGAGAAAGAACTGTTTCAATGGAGGGCAATAGGGGGAAGTGAGAGGGAAAAGCCTTACTTTCATCAGATTTGGATTCATGACAGAATAACACACACTTAATTGGACATGAAATTCTATCTTACCCTACAGGAAAGCAGGGAGGAAGAGAGAGAAGATAATGGAAGGGATGGAAAATTGAGGGAGGGATAATCAGAAGTGAATACTTTTGTGGAGGGACAGATCAAAGAAGAGAATAGAATAGAGGGTGGTACAGGATAGAGGGAAATATAAGGAGTCTTTCACAAAATGACTTAAGGAAATTTTTTGGATGACTGCATGTATAACCTATATTGAATTGCTTGCCTCCTTCTAGTGAGGGTGGATGAGGACAGGGAAGGCAGAGAATGTGAAACTCAAAGTTTTAAAAATGAATGTTAACAAATGTTTTTACATGCAACTGACAAATAAGATATACAGGCAATGGTGTGTAGAAATCTGTCTTGCCCTACAAGAAAATAGAAGGGAAAGGAATGGGGAGGGATAAAAGGGAAGGCAGAATGGAGGGAAGGGTAATCAGAAAACACACTCTCCTGTTGTGGCGAGAGGGGAGAAAAGGGGTGAAAATTTGAAATTCAAAATTTAGTGGAAGTGAATGTTGAAAAATGAAAATAAATATATTTAATTGGAAAAAAAGGACACATTTGTGAATCAAAGGAGAGATGTATGGTACGTAGCATTCTGGTGAAAACTCCTGGAGGAAATTCTTAGTGAATACCAGAGACTACTTAGGGCAGCTAGATGACACAGTGGATATAGAGCATTGGGACTGAAATTCCTGAGTTTAGTTCTGACCTTAGACACTTAACAGCTGTGTGACCCTGGGAAAGTAACTTCCCATTGTTTGTCTCAGTTTCTTCATTTGTGAAATGAGTTGGGGAAGGAAAAGGCACTCCAATATCTTTGCCAAGAAAACACTAAATAGGGTGATGAGGAGTTGGACACAACTTCAACAGACACAATAACAGGAGAAACACCTACAAAAAAGAAGAAATAATGAGTAGGTTTGGGAAAAAGATCATGCATGTGGTATAACAACTGCCATTTAAAGTTTGTAAGTGAAGAGGGGAATTAGTCATTTGGGGGATTGTTTTATTTGGAGAAGAGGAGACATTTTTAGAGGGTGACAACTGTTTGGAAATATTTTTATCTCTGATATAGGTTATACATTTGCAATCATATCAAACATATTTCCCCAAAGGGGAGGAGTAGGAGAGAGGGAGAAAAAAATGGAACTCAAAATCATATAAAAGTGAATTTTGAAAACCATCTTTACATGTAATTGGAAAAAACACTGTTATGTGAAAAAAAACTGTTAAAACCCATATGAGAAGGGCTCTGTCCAGATTTGACCAGAGAGGACAATATTAGAAGCAATAGGTTAAGGTTGCAAAGAGCCAGGTTGTTAACAATTAAATAGACCGAAAGGAGAGTGCATTATTTTCAGATATTTTGAGTTACCCATCACTGTATGTCTATAAGCATAGAGTAGATTACCACTTGTCCGGTATACTGTAGAGTCTTTTTTGTTGAAGACTAAATGACCCCTGGGATCCTTCTAATTATGAGATTCTGTAATAATTCACTGATGATGATTATTGGAAATTGATTGACTGTTGAGAATGAAGGACACTATCTCAAATATTACAAGTCAGAAAGACTGGAAGGATTCTTATGCAATTTACTGGAACAGGAAGTTAGTAGGAGAGCAAGTTTTTATTAGGGAAAGTTGATGATCTTGATGGTCTGATGCAAAATTCCAGCAGAGGATGCCTGAATGAAATGTTCCTAGAGATAAAATATTGTCCCAATTGTCAATAAATGGGGAGATGATGATATTTTTTTCTAAAAGGTGGTATGCCTGATTTGATTTTTGCTAAGATTTTGTTATGCATTATTAATAGGATGGTTTGTGAGTATATGCAAAGGCAAACATTCATCTCCATAAGTCAGGGTGGTTTCCATAAGAATAAGTCATGCCAGGATAATTTCATTCCCTTTATTTTTTGAGTGTTACCGCAATGGAAGATAAGGAGAATGCTATTGATCTACCATAAATGACTTTAAGCAAGACATTTAAATAAGTCTTCACGATGGGCTTGTGGACAGGTTGATTGCTAAAGATGTGGGCTAGTTGATAGTAAAATCGGATGGAATTTAAATTGGCTTCAAAGGTGGTGACTAATAAGTCCATGCTAGCCTGGAAGTAAATCACTGGTAGTACACCATAGAGGACTCTTCTTGTCCTTATTCCAGTCAATATTCTAAATCATTGACTGACTGAGATGAAGTCACATTATGGCATGGTTATGAATCCATGAGTGTCATAAAGGTGAGGAGAGCTAAAATATTGGATGACAGAATCAAGGGCCAAAAATATCAACTAGCTTGAATTATTCATTGTATTGTAATGAATGTAACTCACCTATTTCAGTAATTCAGAGTTGTAGTCTTTCATTTGTATGAACAGTCCTTCCACTAAGGCAGGTTGTGATTCTTTATTCCTTAAGATATGGTCTTTGTAAGCTGTTTGGGCCAAGGTTGGTCAATAAACATATAAATGCTTTCTTTTGAGCCAAACTCTGTAGTTACTGAGCACCAAGAATACAAAGAAAATTTTATGCAGATATATGTACATATATATACGTATATATACATATATGTATATATGTATATATATACATATATACACATCTAAAAGTATTACATATATATGCATAGATACATTAGTCCCTGCTTTGGGGGCCATTCATTTACCCAGTTCCACCTGATTCTGCTATCAACCAGCCCATCACTGACCAACCAACTTGTACACATCTATGTGTAATATATGTAGATGTACATATCTGTAGAAGTTAGGGGCACAGAAGGTAAAATACCAGGCCTGGAGTAAGGAAGACTTGAGTTCAAATGTGACATCAGATATTAACCAGCTATGTGACTTGGGGCAAGTCATTTAACACTGTTTGACTTAGTTTCCTCATTTTCAAAATGAACTGGAGAAGGAAATGCCAAGTATCTCCATCATCTTTGCCAAGAAAACTCTAAATACGATCATGAAGATTCAGACATGACTGAAATGACTGAACAACAAGAACCACATATGTGTAAATGATAAAAATGAACATACATGTGTGTATGTGCATGTGTTTGTACGTTAAAACTGATATCTCTGACTACAGTCACTGTTATTTATAATTTATATGCCACAAAACTCTAAATTAATTTTCCTAAATGATAAGCATAACTGTGTTACTTGGTGTTCCTTAAACAAACAAACAAATAGACTTATAAATAAATAAATGAATAAATAAATAACTTTTTTTGTATTGTACCAAGAATTATGCTTATTTATATAGATATTACACCTTTTTGGTCCATTCCTTGGAAGCAAGTTCCTTGATGATAGAGCCTGCATATATACATATATGTATATATAATTTATTTATTCATCTGTTTATTTATTGATTCATTCCTTTTGTCATTCATTGATTCATTCATTCGTTTAGTCGTTGCAACTCTATACCTAGAACACAGCCTCATGGATAATAGTCTTAAAATATATCTGCTAAATGGGTATCTTTCTCTGTAAGGTGAGAAGTGATATGATATCATGAAATAGTAGGAGGATCAGTAGTTTGTGTTGACTGTGTGTGTGTGTGTGTGTGTGGGTGTGTGTGCACAAAGGAGGAATAAGCATATATCCAGGAATCAAGAAAGAAGTCTAAAGGATGGTTGAGTCTTGGGTCCTGTACAGAAGGAGAATGGGCATGAGGCACAAGTGAAAATTTCCATTAGCAGGAGGAAAGTCATGTCTGTGTTGGGTGATGAATGAGTGTATGAAAGAATGAAAGAACTTTTATTAAACGCTATATTCAAAGCTCTGAACTAAATTGCTGGGCATGCAAATAGAAAAGCAGAAATAGTCTTTCCTCTTGAGGATCTTACATTCTAACAGAGAAGATAACATTATTTTAGAGGGGTCAACTTCAAGACAAATGGAAAGGTCCCATAGTTCTTTGACTGCAGTGGCAAAGTAGTTGGCGATTTATCTTCTTTAATATCATTCCTACTGATAAAACCGTATCCATTTCTATTATTGAACCACTTGACGGTGCCAAAGATTTTGGTGGTGAAGGAGAATTCTAGCAATGAGGGACAGTCAGGAGGTGAAAGTTTATGAAATATGAATCTTTTGTATGAGGAACAACATAGAAGCCAGTGTCACTGGATCCTGGAGTATGTGAAGGTGAGTAAATTGTGAGGATGGCAGATGATGAGAGGCTCTGAATGAAAAAAGAAGGCATCAGATAATGGCCTTCTATAGAAAATAACATTTGAACTATGCTTTGAAATCATTAAGTCCCTATATAAATGCCAGCTATAATTATTGCTATGGAATTCAATCTTTGAAGATGTTGCAGAGTAGAAAGAGTTCTTGCTATGAATCCCCACTTTTGAACAATCTCTGAGTTTGGGCATGTGACAATTTATTGGGTCTCAGTTTTCTCATCTATAGGATGGGTGGGTTGAACTATATTTCCCTTATGCTCTCTTGCCTCCTTTGATCTTGCAGCCTTTAGGGAGGGAAGCAGAATAAGCATTTATATACACGTATTATCTCGCAGGCACTTGGCTAGGCATTTTACAAATATTGTCTTACTTAATCTTTACAACAACCCCATGAGATAATTACTGCTATTTCTCCATTTGGTAGCCAGGGAAACTGAGACTAAGAGAGGTTCACTGACTTACCTAAGGTCTCCAAGGCAGTTGATATCTGAGGCTGGATTTGAAGTCAGGTCTTTACCTTTCATGGCAGTCTTTTATTTTTTTTCTATTTCTCTTTCCTAACCTGTATGCCTACTTTTTCTTCCAATGATCTCAACTATGTTTTAAGTATTTGGGCCACATATAGCTTTATTGAATGTTTTAAGGCCAAAAATAATGAGTCAATGGTGTATATGAATCATTTCTTTGTTATTTAGTAGCCACAAGTAATTCAATTCTTCTGTCTGCACTTAGTGTTTTCCCTGCCTCCATCTGTCACCTGAGTAATTAATTAATTGCACTTTCTAAACTTCTTACAATTAATAACATGACAACATTATTCCTTCTGCTATGACAAAAGAATGGCCATTTCTCAGGTATATGGAAGGGTCAGCTCATTAGTTTCCTTCTTCTTTCTGCATGTTGGTAGTGAGAAAGAATTGCATTCTAAGCTTATTTTTGTAATACTTGTCAATCTGAAACTAGGAGATGAATGCACATCGTACAGAATGCACGCTCCAGTCTGTCAGAGATAGACTCCTGGCCTCAATCAAGTAGTAAGTTGACCCCAGACTTAGCTGATGCTCCCAGATCTACCTTTCATCTTAGCCCATCAGCTTCTGGAAGGGCCATTCTTTTCATGGATTATATACTTAGTCGACAGTGATGTAGGTATGTAAGAATGAGTAATAGTTGACATTTTAAAGCATGAAAATAGCTGACATTTCTATACTGCTTTAAAATAACAATTTAAATTACATGTAGTGCATTTCTTGAGTACCTTAAAATAATAATTTACAATAATATTTAACATTTGCAATACATGAGGATCTGTGATTTTGTCAGCACTTAGGATTCCTAGAATGAGTACTCCTTTCACCAAGGCAGATTGCAGACACTCTACCATCTGGTAGATAGATCTTAGGAAATTGCCTGAGGCTTATGGAGGTTAAGTTACTTACCCAGAGTTATATAGCTAGTGGCAGAAGTATAGTTTAAACTCCAGGTTTCCTCCCCACAAACCTAGCATATCTTCAATATTTTATGTTGTTTCTGTAGCTGACATGCAAACAAATGAAAGTAGTCAATATTTAAATAGTGCTTTAAATACATTATTTCACCTATTCTTCACAAGGACCCAGTCAAATGGTTACTATCAGGAAGCTAGGTGGCATATACTCTTAACCCTGGAGTCAGGAGGAACTCATTTCAAATCCAGTCTCAGAGACTTACCAGCTGTATAACCCTGGACAAGTTACTTAACCCTAACTGTCTTAAAAACAAGTAAATGGATGGTTGCTATAGGCATTACCATCCTCATTTCAAAGATGAGGAAAACTAAGGAGATGAGAGATTAAATGACTTGCTAAGAGATACACTGCTATTAAGAGTCTGATGTTGGTTTTGAACCTGGGAATCTCTTAATCTCAATCCAGAGACTTCTTGGTATACTATCTTGCCTTCCCAAGGGAACAACAGCTTATGAAAAGTGCCTACATGCTATATCTTTTTAATGTTTTCTCCTTTAAGGTCCCATAAAAGATGAATGATCAGCATCGGAGTAATTACACTGTTTTGTATGATTGTTGTGGTTAAATAATAAATGTTATGGGATCCAGGTATAATTAATCATAAGAATATTGTAAGACTAATGTCCCGAGAGTGGATTGTATAATCTTTTACTCTGGCAAAACTACAACTGAACTCCCTGTAGATAATAAATGTAATTAGTTTTTAGCATTGGTAAACAACAAGATGCATTCAAAGGCATTAAGGGGGGGAATGTTTAAATAAGACTGTGGCATGATCTAGTTAACAAAAAACATGTTGTCCTTTTGTCTAAGGAATGGGAAGCCAGTTGCCATTAGCCTATGAGCTCTGTTTTAATTCTGACGACAAGGACATGGGCCACCCTAAACTTTTCATACCATCTGAGTGTCTTCCCAACTTTTTGATCTCAGGTTTTTTTTCTGGAAAGGAAGGGTGGGGATAAGGGGAGGATTGTGTCTGGATAGTCAGTTTCAAAGCTTCTTGGATCAGGGATCAACCAAGAATTTATCTGTGGTTTAGTCTGACAGAGGTACCTTGGAGGAGGATAAGTCAGGGAAGTCTCTTGAACACTGAGCTTCTGACTTCCTCCCTCCACTATACTATATGGCTTTTTGGACTGTCCCCAGGTATATGTTGGAAAATGTTTAATAACCTTTATGTCCAATATACTTTTAAATTAATATGGCTTCTGGGGAATGGGAGTTGACTGTGGGTAAAGGATTAAACTTCTCATTATCAGTTTATAAATTCATTGTCCTTAATTTCTAACTGATAAAATTACCCATTTCTTTTCTTACAGTAATGTTTTTTAAGTGTAGGGCAGATATTAACTTTTAAGGAAGACTACTAAAAGGAATCCTAGGGAGGGAAGTGGCCATCACAGAGGGCCATTTTTGAATTATCAAGAACAAGTCTAGACAAACTAATCTTATTTATTCATTGCTTTATTGGGTAGGGCAAATGAATACCAGACACATAGATAAATATGTGTGAATTTTATCTGTAATCTAAACAAAGTATATCATAATGCCTACCTAATTCAACTGTAAACATATTGGCTAGATTAGGATCTACTACCCTTTTGGGTCTTCCCCAAGCCTTGGTTTTCTATAAACTTTCTCATAACTTTTACTTAATAAGAAAAGAAATATTTTTTAGAATTTAAGGGGTAGATAAATAATAAAAATATTATTCATTTCAATTGGAAAATATGCCTGTTTGTCAAATATTCCACCTCCTTCTTTATAAGCTTCTCATATCCCCAGGGGCTAGATGATAATAGAATCAGGTGAATTCAGAACCAATAGAATGACCAGACACACTGATTAGTAAGTCAATGTCACTTGGGGGGAGGTATCTAAACGTCATGCTCTAGGACTCATTTCTGTCCATCATCATCATCATCATCTTCATCATTATATGTCAATAATTTGAGTGGTCATAGATAGTAGGCTTGCCATATCTATAAATGATACCCTGGAAAGTATAATAAACCCATTGTATGGCAAAGTAAAGTCCCCATATAAACTGAACAGATTAGAATTCCTGAATCTGATAAGATGAAAATTAATAGTAATGAGAAAAGAAACATGGCTTAGTAGATAGTTTTGAGTTGTATTGTTGAGTCATTTTTCAATTGCATCTGACTCTTCATGATCTCATTTGAAGTTTTATTTGCAAAGATACTGGAATGGTTTGCCTTTTCCTTCCCCAGCTCATTTTAAAGATGAAGGACTGAGGTAACAAATGGTAAGTGATTTGACCAGGGTAACAGCTATTAAAGTATCTGACGCCAGATGAACGAACACAGTGGAGACTTCCTGACTCCATCCATGGTGCCACCTAGCAGCCTAAGGGATAGACAATTTTCCTCAAAACCAGTAAACCCTGGTTACAGCCTACTTGTAATGTCCTGGTTTTTATGAGTCTAGATAAAGTCACTTAACCTCTCTGTGCCCCAGGCAACTCTATAATCCTATATTTTGCTGAAGAAATACCTGAGATAGTAGACAGGATTTCCTTTTCTAAAATTCTCTATCAATGAATTTACAAGACCAGTCCAAGCCCTCACCCCAATGTGAGGGGTGAAACTATACTTGAGTTCAAAAAGTCAATTAGACCAACACAAGATTCCCATAGAGGAAAAGGCTTCCTTAACAGGGACCAGGAACCACTGGACTAGGTATCTTCAATCAGAACAGTCTCTCAGTTTGGTATACGTTGCAGCTAGTTCTCTAGTATCTCTTTCAACTCTGAGAGTCTATGAATCTGAAAAATCTAGGGGTTTAAGTAGAGTAAATCCTCAAGAGATATAAATGTTTCCATCAAAGGGCAGCAAACTCTTCAGTGAGAAATATTGCCTCTTAATAAATTATAACCCATGTCAAGGTATTTAATCTCATATCACCTCAGTTTTCCTCATCTATGAAATGGGGATAATAGTGCTCATAGTGATCTTTTACTGGGTTATCAGGATATCTTGTACAGGGAATTCCTACTCCATGAAATACTTGGAAAAGATACATTTTGTCCCTTTCATTTTTGAGACCATGTGATCCTGTGGTTAGTGGTACTAGTTGAAAAAAATAGTCTTCCGTGAAATGGAAGTGAGTTCTAGGATCTTCACTATCAAATGCTGACTTCCTTATCATAAAGATTAGGGAAATGAATTCCAGAGATTAAGTAACTTCAACAAATTATTGAGATACTATCCTAGTAGGATTTGATCCACACCAAGATAGAAATTAATCAATCAATTAGCATTCATTAAATAGTAACTATATTATATGAACTGTGCTGGCACCAGAAATACAAAGATATACATGAGGCAGTGTATGCTTTTAATTATATTAGCTGCCATTAGTGGCCTGCAATATGTCCACAGTTGAGAAAATACACCAGAGTTTGGGAGTTGGTTTTCCCCTAAGTAATAACTCCAAGATGAATAACTGAAAGCAGGCATATCCTTTTCCTGAGCATGTTGTGGTTATGGAAAAATGAGGTGCTATTGCAAAGGGCGTGAAAGGGTCTGAACAAGAAGACTAGAGATGCTGAAAGCCAGCCAGAATTTGGTTATACCTGCATTGGATATAAATCTTACTTCTTGAAACCTTCAGAGTCATAGGTGATGAGGGTGGCCCTTTGACTCAGCTGTGATATGTCTGTGCAGCACACTTGAAATAGAGGTTCTTAATGTATTACTGCCATATTCCAGGTAACCTCTCAAATCACAATGTTTCACATTGAGGAGAAGCTTTTTGAAGAAGGAAGGAAGGAAAGGAAGAAAAGAAAGAAAGAAAGAAAGAAAGAAAGAAAGAAAGAAAGAAAGAAAGAAAGAAAGAAAGGAAGGAAGGAAGGAAGGAAGGAAGAAAGGAAAGAAGGAAGGAAGAAAAGAGAAGGAAAGAAAAAAGAGTGAGAGAGAGAGGGAGGGAGGGTAGGAGGGAGAAAGGAAGGAAGAAAGGAAGTAAGGAAGGAGGAAAGGAAGGAAACAACTTTCAAAGAAAAAAGATTGGCAACAGACTCTAGGGAGGTTTCCATCTTGGTATCAGCTAGGGGTGAGACTTAACTTGTAGTTTTACGGCACGATGAATCACTGGATGTCCAGTTTTACATCAAAATGCTGCAACAAATATTCTCCTAGTGTGATGCTAATTTGATAGGTGTGCAATAAACTTGCTGTGGAATTCTTTTACATCAAATTATTGCAGTCAGGAAATAGAGTTCCTCGCCAGTAGGTCTCAATAAGTAGAGGGAGGGCTCATGTTTGCCATAATTTATGACAAGAATGTAAATTACTATAAGTATAATAGCTCTAAATGGGTGAGCTGAAGCCTAATTTGCTGACAATTGGATTTTCTGCTGTGTAACTATGTCCTGCCAAAATAAGCCATTCCAAATGGAGGATCTCTCTACATTTTTTGAAAGATTAATATCGTCATAAAGAGTGAGAACAACTAGATTTCCATTTTAGCTCCATGGTGTCCATAAAAGAGAGCAATCGTTTTGACAGAAAGAGAAAAGATCATACCAGTTGAGAATGGAAAGCAAGAGATAAGAGTCTAGATTATGGATGATAACTACTTACAGCAGAAAGAACATCACATTTGGAGTCAAAAGAACTTGGTTCAAATCCTACCTCTGTCTTTTATTATATGTGAAATCCTAGACCAGGCACTTGGAGTGTCTGGGTTTTAGTTTCCTCCTTATAAAATGAAGGAGTTGAATGCAATGAACTCTCAGATGCCCTGTAGCAGTTTTGTTCCTTCCTCCCCTTCCATTGGATCTACACCTTGTATCTTCCATACATGCTCTATCTAATTAAATTGATCTAATGACTATTCCTTACATATTCCCTGCACTCCAGTTTCTGACTTGGTGCATTTCTTGTCCTTGTTCCCTTGTCTAGAATATTCTCTCTCTTCACTCTGACTTCTGGTTTCCTTAGCTACCTTGAAGAGCCATTTTAAATCCCGTCAAGTAACCTTTTCAGGTAAGTGTTTTTATTTAAATTGTGGAATAGATAGATGGCACAGTGGATTGAACATCAGCCTCAAATTAGGAATATCTGAGTTCAAAAAATCTGGCCTCAGACACTTACTAGCTGTAGGTCTCTGGTAAATCATTTAACCCTATTTGCCAAAGTTTTTTATCTGTAAAATGAGGACATATAGAGGAAAGAAATGGCAAAACCAGTCTAGTATTTTTGCCCAGAAAACCCAACAGATAAAAATTCATGGAGTCTCAAAGAGCTGGATACAACTGAATGACTGAAGAACAGCAAAATATAACTTATCTATATGTAACCATGTACATGCTGTCTCCCGCATTAGAAAATAAGCTCCTAGAAGGAAGGAACTGTTTTTGTCTTTCTTTAAAGTGCCTGGAATTTCATAAGTGTTGACCGAGGCTTCAAATCTTGTCCTAGAGATTTCAAATATGTACTCACAGATAACTCTGAAGAAACACTAGCAAGAATTCCCCCTACACCTCTATTTGTTAATCCTTAGTGCCTCTCCATGTCCTCTCACAAAACATCAGAAGTTCTTTTCCTAGAACTCAAGCCTATACAACTTGATCCAGCCTTTCTGTTAAAATAGACTGTTCTCTACTTTTGTTCTCATCTGACTGTCTTCTATCCCTGTGCCTTGGTTTCTTCATTCCCACAGGCCAGAGTGGGCTGCCTGATATCTTCTCTGCCTTGAGGAAATCATTCTCTATCTCCATGCCTTCCTTCATGTCATCTTCTTTGTGAGGCATTCTCTGAAGAACCTATTGGATAGTTATTTCTTTGTCCTTAAACTCGAAAAGGGTCATTGGGTGATAGGGCATAGATTTAAAGTTAGAATGGAAATGAAAAGTTATCTAGCTCAAAGCCCCTGTTTTATAGCAGAAAAATGCAGGGCCTCTGACATGCTTGAGGAATATCAAGAGATTCATTTAGTGAAAAACAAAGATTGCATCATATTCAGAGTTTGTATTGATGGTACCAAGATGTTGAAAAGGGATGGGTGGAAGAGGAGGATGGTAAGTCAGGTGTCAATATCACTAAAGAATGGACAATATTCTGGAGATCAGTAGTTGTCAAGGACAGGGTCCTTCTACAGGGTCCTAGGAGGTTTTAAAGAGGAGAGGTTATTAGAACAGTGGCCTTGGAAACAAGAAGGATTGACCTTTTGTTCTACTTCCCATGGGTTGGGTAAGTGGGAGAGAGAGTTGTCTACCACTAGGAGAAAAGAGTTATCTACCACTAAGACAAAGTTGGTTTTCATTTAGATTCATAGGGGGAAAAGAACAAGGTGGAAAAGGCTAAAGATGCATGAGAGTTTGCTTTTCATTGAAGAGGCCTTCCTTGGAGTGGGATGAAAGGGACTAGTGGAGAGGCAGAGAGGGAGGATGGGCTGACCTATGCACATGATGGCATTGTTTTTTTATTTCACTGACCCTGTCAAGGAAGAAAGACAAGTAATATTATCCTCATTTAACAGCTGAAAACAAAATAAACAAAAGGTGAAGAAGGTTAACTCACTTCTTTAAAAGATACACAACTTGGAAATGGAGAGACTAGGACCTATGTCCAAGTCACAGATTACCAGTTTCAAAATTGGGAGTCCCCACAAGGGCCATTCAATCTAATCCATATCCCCAAAAGAATGCCTACTATTATATTAGCTTGAAGGAAGAAATGAGGGGACCCCTCAATCTATGCCTCACTTTTGAAAAGCTTTACTTGTTAAGCAATTCACAGGCTAATGAATTTAGAGATGGAAAGATTTTTAAGGCCACTGAGTTCAATAATTGTGACTAAGAGCCCTAAGACAATGGCTGAGGGTCACACAGCATACGAATAGGTGGGAAAGCATTCGAACTCACATTTTTCTGACTCCAAGCCTAGAACACTATTTACTGTGCATTTAGATGCCAAAGTCCCCCCATACTCTGGAATCAAATACTTATTTTAAACTCCTACCTCTGCCTTCTTGGGCAGAAAACATACACACACACACACACACACACACACACACAAACACACACACTTTCATATCTTTTCCAACTACTTTTTCAAATACTCAAAGATAAGCAACATCTCACCTAACCACCTTCCCACCCAAACCCTTCCAGCCTTCCCATGGATAAAACAAACAATATTTGGAGATTTTCATCTTCAATCATACTCTATCCCAATCTCCCAGGTTGCTGTCTGGAGGCCTTAGACTCAATTTGCTTTCCTCTCTCAGGTGTCACTGAGTGTAAATTGTTTTTAGCCTATCTACAAGATGTCTTTCCCTTCATGTTGTGATGGAAGTTGAACTACTCATCCATTTGACAAAGGTAAGAGAAGGGGAGTTAGTTCCAAAATACTTTCTGTAAAATAGAGACATGGAAATCCTTAAAAGCTAGTAGTCTCTTGAGATTGCTATCAATATATCTTTGTTCTTATATCTGGGAATAAAATGTCAAGGTTAGTTATAACAATTTCTAATGTCTGTGGATCTTTTCTCAGCATAATTAGTTGGCTTGAACTCCTGTCTTGTTCATATTTAATACTGTAAATAGCTTGAGTATTTCATAGAATCACAGTATCTGAAAGATGGGAGGGACCCTGGTGGCTGCCCAGTCCAATATATAAATGTAAAAAGGATCTTCACTATCAAATGCCCAGTTGGAGCAGTAGACTTTGAAAATGCACAATCAACCAATTGTTAGGGCCAGAATAATGAGAGAGGAGCCCAATATAGCCTTGACAAAGTCAGGGAATAATACTAAGTAATTGCAATTTGTATTTCTCTTTGAAGTTCACAAAATACTTGGTAAAGGACATTTCGTTCGATACTTTAAGCAATCCCATGAAACAGACCCTATAGGCATTGTTATGGATATAATTAAGCAACATTTATTAAGCACTGTGTGCTAAGAATGGTGTTAAGTGCTATGGATACCAATAAAATGAAAGATAGTCCCTGATTTCAGGGAGCTTATAGTCTAATGAGAGAAGGCAACACACAAAAGGAAAAGGACTGAGAGTGAGGGGACTGATCATGGCTTTGAAGCCTGTAACTCAGAACTGGGGATTACATCCCAAGAAAAACTCACCAAAGGAAGAAGAGGGTGGGCCTTGATAAAAATATATTCCAGGTTGTGGGAGCAGGAAGAAGCATTTATTAAGCTCCTACTATTTGGCAGTAGCTGTGCTAAGTACAAAAGTTAACTCATTTTATCCTCATAGCAACTCTGTGAAGCAGGTGCTATGATTAGTCCCATTTTTAGTTACATAAACTAAGGAAGATAGAGGTTAAGTGACTTACACAGTCACACAGCTAGTAAAAGTCCATGTCCTGAGGCCACTCAGATCTTCCAGATTCCAAGACAGGCTTGCTATATACTTTGCTACCTGTTCCAGGTTGAGCAGATCCCAGGGACTGAAGGAAGTTCATACTGAGATAGCATTTTTGAAGTGTAGTAGACAGATTTGGAGACAGGAGATTAAAGAGGCTTACAGTTAAGAAAAATGAGAATAAGAGTAATTAATGTCTTGTTCTTGGTGATAAAACTAGTACATACCAGAGGCACACTCCAACTTAGACTTTTAAAAACTCCAAGCTCAGTTCTTAGTCAGTTTCATCACCCTGATTTTCAGAAGAAAGAAAAAGTGTCCATGTGACAATAATGAAACCTCTACCTATCACTTATATCCCATCCCCATACCTTAGCATTGACTGATTCTCATGCCTGTAATGTCCTCCCTTCTCACAACTACTTATCAAAATCCTTGAATTTCTTCAAGACTCAATGCAAATGCCACTTTCTGCATAAAACCTTTCCTAATCTCCAAGTCCCTTGTGTATCTCAAGAGGGAAAACAGAAATAGTAATATCCTAATTTTTATGAACCCATATATGTGTCAATTATTTCCCCTTGTACAATGCCAGCCTGTTGAGAGTAGTGACTATTTTCATTTGACTTTTCAGCCCCAAGACCTAAAATCAGCTCATATCCCAGCTTCTTCATGAAGTCTTTCTCATATCCACTTCCCTAACCACATGCTTTCCCTCTGAGATTTCCTTTAATTTATACTACATATATATATATATATATATATATATATATATATATATATATATATATATATTTATAGTATGTTCATTGCTTTTGCATATTATCGCCTGCATTAGAATTATGTTCTTTGAGTTTATAGACTCCCTTTTTGCTTTTTTTGTAAATTCTCAGAGCTTTCACATAGTAGGTATTTAATACATACCAACTGTATAATTCTTCTAATTTCATTAAAATTTAATGTGAAATTCAACCCACAAACTTCTTCCCTTAGGCATATTTGCTCTGTCAACCTCAGTTCTCCTTATGAAATAAATGTCTTTGCTCTTCCCTTCCCTTCCCTTCTCTTTTCTTCCCTGCACTTCCCTTCTCCCTTCCTTTCCCTCTTCCCTTCCCTTCACTTCTCTTCCCTTTCCACTCCTAAGGAAGTTAAGTTCCCTAAGTCTTTGACTTGTTTAAGGAGTGTGGGTCATTAGCCAATAGTCAGGATGTAGATGGTTATTCTTCATTTGAGTGGATCCTGAAATCATATGGTGAAAGCCATTCAGGTCAAGGCAAAACTGGTCCTACTCTCTTGGTGCTTAGCCAATTTTACCATTATGTGTGGCCAGAATGTACCAATTTTCTTGTAGTGTGCTTGGCCTTTGAAAGAGGATGCAATGGTCCTTCAATTGATAAATCCTTATTGCTACTTTGCAGATAAATACTTGACTCATTTCTCAGAGCCTATTGGACTATCTCCCATTCATTGGAAACATGACAAGTCTCCTACTAGCATCCTCATTTGACAGCTTACCACACAATTAACTTCAGGAGTGGACAGAACTTTAATCAATTTCACAGGAGGTTAAGTTGTGTGGAATCATATGTCAAAAATCTGGATGAATTGGGGACAAATCATTTACACTATTCAGGTGTGTCATCTATACTTTAAAATATCCATGTGTTTCCAACCATTTGGAGTGGGCAGAGAACAGATTTTGACAAGCTTAGTGTTGGATGGGACCTCAGAATTCATCTGTTTATCACATGTATCTGAGCAGTGATGCTACTTTGCATTGATCATGACTAGTAACTAAACAGCCATTGCTACAGTCTTAATATTAAGTTTAATGGTGATGATGATGATCTTCAATAATAGATAGAGATAGAGATGAGTGTATGTATGTATGTATGTATGTATTTAAAATTTCCAAAGTGATTTAGAAATATTTAATTTTAATCTCACTGCAAATCTGTGAGATAGGTGCTATTAAGATCTTCATTTTACAGTTGAGGAAACTAACACAAATAAAGGTTAAATAGGAAAAGGGAATAAGCATTTATATAGCATCTATTATGGGTCAGACATTTTGCTAAATTTTACAATATCTCATTTTATCCTCAAATGTACCCATTAGATGCTTGATATTATTCACATTTTTCAGTTGAAGAAATTGAGACAAATATTATGTGATTTGTTCAGGGTTCCACAGTTAGTGTCTGTGGATATATCTGAACTCTGGTCTTTCTGACTTCAGGTCTGTCAATCTGCTCATTGTGCATTTTAGCTGCCTCCAGTGAGGAAGCAACATACTACCTGCTTTGGCAGATTTTTACAACTAAGGGTAGTTCAAATATGGGGGAAATTTATCCTCTCAAGTATAAACTGGCTCTATAGAGCATAAATTCATGCCTATACGTTCATTGCTTTTACTTCTGTCCACTAAGGTCTAGCAGATTAAATCTAATCCTATTTTCTGATGTTCATGTCTTGAAGAATTGAATTCAGGCAAAATATCCCTACCACTCTCCCACATTATGCTTCCGCAATATGTAAAATCTCTCCCAGATTAAGGTTCTGTAATCATAGTGTGAAGCAATCTGTCAAAAAACATGCAGGAGTGAAATTAAGCTAATGAATGGGGGTCACTTGTGCATCATGGCCCCATATATTCCATCATTTCTCTCTCCTTTGTTTGGCTAAGTACTTCATTCTCCTTTCACTTATTACATTTGTGATTGAGCCCAAAAAGGTTTTAAATAGTCTGAGTGTGTGGTCAAAAATGTGTGCCTTCAGTAAGTTCATTTACCTTTTCTAGACCTCCATCATTTCTGTTTGTATTAAGCTCATGGTTTTCCACATCATTAGGTGAATAAAAAAAAAAAGATCCACCTGAAAATTCAATCTGAACAAGACCTGCAAATGCAGTACCACACAAATTAATATTTTAATTGGGTTGACAAAGCCCTAATGAAAATGACTACCACTTACATTTTAATTATGCATGCAGAATTAAGAACGTGTTTCAAATATCAAGTTTTCATTTCTTTAAAGTTATTTTTCAGATTAAATGAAAAGCAAAAGAGAAATTCAATGGGAGATAGGAAAAAAAGAGACCTTAAAACATGTCAGATACTTTATGGTCATTTTTTGTTGGTACAGGGAAGAGAGTCTAAAATAGAGAAGATCAGAATTCACATCTGGCCTCAATGCTTACTACCCATGTGATGCTGGTCAAGGCACTTAGCCTCTGTCCCTAAGGATTCTCTATTTGCCTTAGTTTTTCAGTAGTAACATGGTGATAGTAATAGAACTATTGTCATTGTTGTGTCAAATAAAATACTTGTCAAAAGAGCTTAGCACAGTAGCTGTCACCCAGTAGATGTTATGTAAATCTTTGTCCTCTTCCTTCTTCCCATTCCTTCCCTTGGTCTTCCTCTTTCCTTTCCCTTCCCTTTTCCCCTTGATCCTTCCTTTCCTCCCTCTGACCTTCCTTTTCCTTCTTCCTGGATGTTGACAGTAAGAAAGGGTGGAGCAATATTTTTTCTTGATTGAATACAAATCCAATGGATATTTTTTCAAGTATCATAGAGTGAGGTTCTCAGGAGGCTTCAAGGAGATATAAAACATTCCCCTTGCTCTCAAAGTAGCTCAGCTACCTTGTTTATGACACAAGAGAAATAAAAGTTGAGACATAAAATGTATGTTGTATAAGGCAGACAAATGGCTAAATTGTATGTTCTAGACCCTAAGTTCTATAGAAATTTGGAGAAAGAAAACTGAACACTGGAGCAGACTAGGAAGACTTCAATGGTAGAGGTAGCATGCCTGTGTTATGGGTGGATTTTGTCTTGAAAGAATTAATTGGGTTTTGCTAGGCAGAAGGAAGATAGAGTGCTATTCCAAGCATGGAGATCCCTAAAAGAACACATTAAAAGAACATAGAAACAAAAAACGTGGAAAATTTGCAGAACTCTGAGGGAAACTGCCTGACCAATGTGGATGGTATTTACTGGGGATGAGTAGGGCATGATTTGTAAGTAATTCTAAGAACAACTAACTTTTTATTCTTTTTTACTTATATCTTCTTTCATCTATCTATCGATTTATCTATCTGTCTGTCTGTCCTATCATCTATCAATCTACCCAGTTATCTGTCATCTCTCTATCCATCCACAATCAACCATCATCATCCTCTCTCTCTCTCTCTCTCTCTCTCTCTCTCTCTCTCTCTCTCCCTCTCCCCCCCCTTTCTCTCTTCTGTTCCCATTAATTCTTTAGTATGGAGATACCCTGGTGAGGAAACTTCCCTTACCAATGCAGATCAGCACCTGCTCACCAACTTATTTTCTTAGTGATGTTTTCTGGAGTCACTGAGAGGTTAAATGATTTATTCAAGGTCATTTAGCTAATATATTTTAGAGATGATACTGGAGCTAAACTTGACTTCATAACTCCGAGACAAGATCTGTTTTTACTATGGTCTGCTGCTTCTCATCAGATATTTAGATAGTGCTTTCAAGTCTCCAAAGTATTTTGCATGCATTATTTCTTTTGACTCTGTATTAAGTAGATATTATTTGGTTTTAGGTAGATCTTATTGTTCACATTTTCAAGATAAAGTGACCAAACCTCTAAGTGGTAAATTAGCTGTAGCTGATAATATAACAAGTGAATTTGAATTTGAATTTGAATTCAGGGCTTTACTATGAGATTATAGCTATTACATTGTATTGCCTCTCACCATGTTTTCCTATATGCAGGGTATATAGGAATAGAAAGAATAAAGACTTTTGGTAGACATTATTTCTTTGAGAAATTTTACAATGGCAGGAGAAAAACAGAACAATTCTCAAATTTAAACTATTAGAGGGCATTATACCATGTTAAAGAAACTGTTTCCTGAATTAGCCATCAAATGACTCTCGGCTGTTTTGTCCTCACCTTTTTGGGAAATCATGGGTAAGTTTCATCTCATCGGCCAGAAAGCAAAATAATTTCTAATTCTCCATTATCTCTAGCTCCTCTGAGAGGTAAAGGCAAGCTAAACTTACCTGATTCATGTAAGCAGGACTAAACCAAAGATTGTTTCATATCTATCCTCATTGCTAGTTCCCACACTATCATATGCATAATAACAGCATCACTATGCTCAAACGTGAACCATAACCAAAATGCATACTCGTAGACGTGCACTGTACACCATGGTGATGACATAAGGAAAGTCAGTACCGACAGGGGGACTCCCAGCCTTTCTCTCTCCTCTTAAACATTATGTACCCTTTTGGTACAAGCATGATCAGTTGTGAAAAACTTAGCTATTCTGATTAAGACAGTGATCTAAGACATTTCCAAAAGTCCCATGATGAAAATGCTATCCATATCCAGAGCAAGAAATGATGAATTTTAAATATAGATGAAAGCATGTTTAAAACTTTCTTTGTTTTTATTATTTTATTTTGTTTTTGTTTTCTTTTGCAACATGACTAATATAGAAATATGTTTTGCATGAATTTACATATATAACTACTTACCTTCTCATGGATAGAATTGGGGAATCAGTAGGAGAGAGAATTTGGAACTCAAAATTTAAAAAAGAGATTAATAATTTTAACATGCAATTGAGAAATATTTAATGAAATAAAAAGTATTTACTCTTCTCATGCATCGTTCTAAATGTCCCTTTACTCCTTTAATATGCTATCTTCAAAGAAGATTGTTCATATATTCACTCCTTTTCAGGATACAACAGCAATTTGCCTACTTTCTGTTCTCAGTAAAGGCTCTAAGAAACAATAATTAGTTATCCTCAGCCCTACTCTACTCACTCAATTGCTCTGAGGCTTTGAGAAATATGGGAGAATCATCTATGCCCAAAGAACAACACTCACATTTCTTCTTTTCTCCCCGCCTTAGCATATTTAATTCATGTGACAAGGTTTGACAGCAATTTGATGTCTTCTCCCCACCAGAAGTTTTGTCTCTTTGTGATTTTCTTTAAGGAATGCATTCTCTAAGATTCCCCTGTTCCATTAAGTGCTTCCAGAGACACTCCCAATGACCTTCACTTTCAATTCCATGTGATTATATATTCTTTTTTGGTGATTCAGTGAGGTGTTTAAACTTAGGGATTATCAAACTTCTGTGTTTGTATCCCCATAACCTAGCATAGTGCCTGATAGATAAAAAGCACGTAACTGACACTTGATTGCTTTATTGATTCTGGTGGTTATGAACACACACATATGTATATATACATACATGTGTGCACATATATATGTATGTGTGTATATGTCTGTGTGTACATATGTATGTGTATATATGTATATATGTGTGTGTATGTATATATGTATATAAATGTGTATATATATATGTATGTATGTATTACTGTCACCTTGTGATAGTTGCAGCTGCAGCTCTCACAAGGTGACAGTAATACTAAAAGGTCAAAATTCAAAGAGGAGATAAAATGCTTCTCTAGGAAAGGGAATGATTTTGCTGTAGAGTAGATGCATATTTTCTCCCCTAGATCCATTGTCTAGAAATTTTCTACCAGCTCACACCACCTGTTATAAATGAGCCCCACTACACACACACAAATATACACACACACATATATATATATATATATATACACACATATAAACAAATACACATGTATATATACACATACACATATATCTATGTCTAGATAGACAGATAGATAAATAGATAGATAGATGATAGACATACACCTTCTGAGGAATACTTTTTTTTCACCAAAGTGGTAGGAGATAGACTCTTTAGGAGATATGTCATCCTTTCCCAAAGTTGACAACATCTTTAGTCAACTATTTTTGGGAGGATGCCATTTTGATGCCATTGCTTGTTTTATTTTCTTATTTTTTGAGTATATTTTCTCATTGGCTGAAAATATGTTCCTACAAGAAAAATGACCTTGACAGTAAGTTGCTCTTCACAGTAAGTGTGATATAGCTATGTGGGGTAGGGTGAGGTAGTGGTGGTCCCTAGTTAGTGGAGGACTGAAGCTGTACTATACTGAATCACCTGTGATTCCTATGCAGCTAAACTAATCTCATTGAGGATGTTTATATTTTTGGCAAAATGATTTCAATATTTATTGGTGAATTCCATGTATTTTTTATTAATATTGTGTTATTTCATGAAGTATCTTTACTTTGAACTAAGTGAGGTTTTTGGTTGATTTTTAAAATTAAACTCATTTTCAGAGTTCATGGCCTATGATTTGGAGCCTCCACACCTTCTGATCCATCAAGTAATAAAAATACGGAATATATATTATGGAAGAATGTGGGTGGGAGATAGGTATGTGCTATAAAAGAAAGGTTGAGAGCTCTCCTCTTGGATTTTTCTAGTTGTTCAAATTAAGTTTTCTCCTTAATGTCTTTTAAGTTTTCTTTTCATCCCTTCCACTTCTTAAATGAAAATAATCACTATATTAAACTAACTACCCATCCATGGATAAAATTTAGATGTGGATGGATTGTAATGAATGGTGTATGAATGAGTTTTCAGTAGACCACCCTCTCAAAAGTAGAAAATGGTAGACACACAATGTTGGGGATTCAATCAATGTTGGTGGAAAAGAAAACAAAAAGAGATGTGAAATATTGCTCCAATTCTGATGACTGTATATTTTTTAGATTACATAAAACATAGAATATTGAAATATCTGTATATAAAGGTGGTAAAGTAGTGTATCTTGGTCCAAAGATGGACTGTAACAGTAAATATGCTGCCCTAGTTAACTTCAAGAAAACCTTTTATGAATAGAGAACTGACACCTGTGTTTAGAGATACCAGTGTCCCAGATAATTATTGTATTAGGACCACATTGAAGAATTTCTCAGTCTGCAGTAGGCTCATATTTTAATGACAGATAGTACAAAAGTACCATCACAATAACAAAGGACTATTTCTTGGACCACCTACTAAGATAGAAAAAGCAGATTCATTATATGTAATCTTTCTTTACAATAGTATTTATGAAGAACATATATGGAAAGTGAGAAGCTAGACATTCTTCTGTGGGGGAATTTTCAAATAATTTTGGCTACAGATGATATCAATTTCTACAATATTGTTTCTACAATATGATCCCAGCTAAAGTACAAGGAGAATAGTTCAAAGATTTCTTCTATTCCCCCTCAAATTCTTAAATACTTTAAAGACATTTAAGGCCTGTTAGGACAAATAACACAAATTCATCATCCTCTTCATCATTTGGATGGAATTCAAACATAGGGAGACAAGTCCTTATACTGCTATCATTCATTTGCTATATGTTTAGTATTTGAGGACTTGTATAACCGGATACAAGTATTGTTTTTTACAGTAAAATGAAAGTTTTGGAGTAGGAGATCATCTGTGGAATCATTTTAAACATTTTTAGATCTGCTATTAATCTCATTGTTGGAGTAGCTAGGTTGTGTGGTGGATAGAGTGCCAGACGGGGAGTCGGGAATACCTATGTTTAAACCAGCCTCAATTGTTACTAGCTGTGTGATCCTGGGTAAGTCACTTAACCCTATTTGCCTCAATTTCCTCATCTATAAAGTGAACTGGAGAAAGAAATGGAAAACCACTCCAGTATCTTTGCCAAGAAAACCTCAAATGGGATCATGAAGGCTGAAGTAACTGAGCAGCAAGACCATTATTATGATTAAATTTATTATTGCTCTTGCCATCATTATCAACAATAATATTAATATACCTTTTTTGAAGTTATGAGAACCATTCTATATACACTATCTCACTTAATCATTAAAACATCCCTGTGAAATAAGAAGTAAGCTATAGGATTGCTACCTTCATGTACAGGTGAGAAAAATATGACTAAGATATATTCATTTTATCATAGATGTATGCCTGAAAAGAACCTCTGAAATCCACCTTGCCTGACCATATCCTTTTGAAGATGAGGGTATTAATTGCCCAGAAATATTAATGACTCATATAAGGCCCTACAGGCAGTAAAAGGAAAATCTGGGGTTTGAATTTAAGTCTTCTAATTACAAATCTAGATCTCATCTCACTCCCCTAAGAGGTTAAGTGAATTGCCTAAGGCTAACCCACTAGCAAGTATTTGAGAGAAGAGTTATCCCTTGGGAGAGACTGCAGTTATGCCACTGTGTCTCTCAAGAAAGCAAAGAATGCTTCCTTCTTTCCTCATTATCCACCCTGGTAGAAGGCTGGGCAGGGAAGAAGGTTGAAACTAATGGCTGATATGGGGTTTGGGGATTATCTGTGCATTTCAAAATTGCATGTTCTCCTTCTGAGATCCATGGAGCACTTCATTGGAAACTTGCTATAAAACTCCCATAAATGCAAAAATAAATTAGCACAGATATAGGGAAAGTAAAAATAGCCAGGCCCATCATCACAAGGATAATATTCCAAACAGTGTAAATCATTCTAATTCACTGTCTAATTTCAGGACTCGATTTTCAGTATCTGAGCAGAAACTCTTGGAAATAAGTTTTATTGTCCTATATTAGAACAGGCAATAGAATGCAGCTGAAACCACTGCAATTGGATTGAATCTCCCTTTGCTAAGGGCAAACTAACATAGTGGGAAATAAGACTTAATAGACCCTTTGATTTTGGTGAAGTACAAAGAACACCAGCCTAGGAGAACAGCTACTTTTGAGTCCTAATTTTGACATTTACCCACTACATGAATTTGACTAAGTTACTTTTAGATCAGACTTAGTATTTTCATTTCTAAAATGGCTAATAATTCAGAATGGCATTTGTCATTCAAATTCTTACTAATTTTAGGGCTAGGCTTTCCACAATTTAGTCAAACCAACCTCTCAGTGGATAAAAGATCACTGTAGGAGTTATGAAGACATGAGTTCAAGTCATCCTGCTTCATACTAACTGTGTGTCTTTAAGCAAATGTCATACCATCTCAATGCCTCAAACAATAATCCAAGACTATAGGTGTCTAAGTATTGATATGCGTTGACAGAAGAAACTTCCTCACAATGAATTAAGGAACTCACCAGCCCCTGCCAATGTTACAAAAATGGGGATACTTTTACTCTCTTACAGGTTTATTCTGAATAAGGCATTGTATACAACTTAAAGAGCTCCATAAGTGAAATCTAATCAACATCATCATTGTATAGACTTATCATTTTATTGAGGTGGATAACTCCAAGTAAAGGAACGCCTCTCACTGATTCAAGTATGTGATTTGTCTATCACTAATAGTCTTAGAGAGTTTCCTCAGGGACTATGAGGCTTAGTGATCTTCCCAAGGTCACACTACTAGTAAAAGAAGAAAACCTTGAACTCCAGTCTTTCAAACTCAAAGCTCTTCTTCTATCTATTTTTCTCAATACATTCTCCAAAGATTTGGAATTGTAAAGGATCTTAGTGGTTAATGATTTTGACTCCCTAATTTTACTGAAGAGGAACTTGAGGTCTAGAGAAATTATATTACATATTCAGTATTGGGGACATTATAAATAAATATTAAAACCCAGATCTCTGTAATTCTGGGTCCACCACTTTATTTAACACACCATGCTACCTGATAATTACATTATTATATTAAAATGATCCTCTAAGTTTTACCAAATACATTGTTCATAATAGCCATGACAGATAGGCAGTAAAATCCATAACTCTGCTTCACAGGTGAGGAAAATAAGGCTTAAAAAGGATAAAGGAATTGGGTATGTGTATTGATTAGAGCAATTGGAATTCATGTGTGATACCCACAACCAGCTACATTTTTTTAAAATACCCTGCAGTCATGGAAGCAATGGAACTTCAAAAAATGACCATGAGGAATTTCATATTTGTTTGTCTGCCTGTTAAATTTTTCAATGGATTTGGAATCCCAAGCACAGGGTTCAAATCTTTACTCTTCCTCTGATTTTCTGTGTGACCTCAGTAAAATCACAGTATCTCTAGGACTCACTGTCCTCATCTGTAAAATGAAGGTGTTAGACTTAAATGACTTCAACAGCCCTTTCTATCTTTAAATCTATGATTCATGATTCACCTACCTAACATTTTAAAATATGGAATGGATTGATTTTTGAACAAATATGCTGCACTGCTAAGAGACAACATTTTGTATCAGTTAGAATAGTGGATTGCTGTTGTGTTTGTCCTTCTTTGCCAAAGAAGACCATGCCATCAGAGAAATGGTAAGTTGACTTGTACTTGACTTTGTTTTGTGCAAGGTCACCAGCCTCACTTCTCCTCCAAAGTTATCTGAATCCATTGACCAGATATTCATCAAGATGACTGAAGATGACCCAGGATGAACTGGGAGACCTTGGCCCCTTTAAACCAATGTCTATGCGGGTACTCACTTAGGATGAGGTGATGCCCATTCATTGAATAAGCCTATTTAAGAAGTAGCCAGGGCAGGGCCCCTTTAATTAGAGAAAGAAAAGAAAGACATCATGCCGGGAGAGAAACAGCAACCGTTACTATTGATAACCACTCTTTAGCCAGAAGGCTTCAGAAGAGAGCCTTTTGGTAGGGTCGGCAGGGGCCCCATGGTGTCTGAGCTTCACAGTGAAGTATGTTTAAGGTTCAGGAATGGAACGAGAGGATAGGGGAGGGGAGGCAAGGGAAGGGAAGGCAAGAGAAGGGAAGGAAAGGGAGACTAGCCAGTAAAACCCAAGTCAACTGGGTATCTTTTGACCATCCAAATTTACCTTGCTTTGGAGAGGAGAAGGAAGAGGAGGGGGAGACAGAGAGGAGAGGAGGAGTTGAGCCTACTCATAGGGTTATGTTCATCCTTCATTTTTGAAGAAGACCATGACTTCAGAGAAATGATGACATGACTTGTACTTGACTTTGTTTTGTGCAAGATCACCAGCCTTACTTCTCTTCCAAAATCATCTGAATCCAGGGACCAGATATATGTAGTATTCTAGATGCAGGATCCATAAGGTTGGCATTTGTAGCCTGATGTTGATCTTTAATAGGACTGGGTACCATCCACAAATTACTTAATTTTGACAGCCCTTAATTTTCTCAGCTATAAGATGGGG
>CM053769.1:111709083-111729998 GCA_028658325.1 Potorous gilbertii
CACTATTCTAAGGGATTTCACTTGTTTCCTTCTGTATTATAGAATTTTCACTGACATCAGAGGCACATAGGTGGTGTAAGGGATAGAGCACTGAATTTAGTGTCTAGAAGATCTGAGTTTAAATCCTGCTACAGTCACTTATACAAATACACACACACACACACACACACTCACACACAGTTACACTTATTTATGCAGTTCAGATTCAGCCTTATAAACGTACTATCTGTGTCACCCAAACAAGTCATTTAACCTCAGTTTGCCACAGTAAAGGCAAAATGGAGAACATAATTTACCTTACCTTGGAGGATTGTTTTGAGGAAAGAATGAAATAACGCTTGTAAAAAGCACTTAGCACAGTGCCTAGTAC
This sequence comes from Potorous gilbertii, assembly GCA_028658325.1. Classification (NCBI taxonomy): domain Eukaryota; kingdom Metazoa; phylum Chordata; class Mammalia; order Diprotodontia; family Potoroidae; genus Potorous; species Potorous gilbertii. Next base: position 111,709,454 of record CM053769.1, read on the forward strand.
ATAGTAAATGCTTGTTTCTTTCACCTTCCATCTATTCCCATACTGCTTTTTCCTCTCCAAGTTCATGAAAGGAGCTGATTATGAAGAAGAAGACAAAGAAGAAGATGATGAGGAAGAAGAGGAAGATAAAGATGTGCTGAAGAAGGTAAATAAGAAGGTGAAGAAGAGAAAGAAGAAGAGGAAGAAAAAGAGGAATAAGGAGAAGAGGAAGAAGAAAAGAAGCAGAGGAAGAAGACAAAGAAAAAGAAGATGAAGAAGACAGAAGATGAGAAAGAAAAAGAAGGAGAAGAAGATGAAGAGGAAGACAACAAGGTAGAAGAAGAAGAAGATGATGATGAAGAAGATGAAGAAGAAGGTGAAGAAGACTAGGAAGAAGACAACAAGGAAGAACAGGAAGATGAAGATGATGATGAGGAAGAAGAAGAAGAGGAAGAAGGAGGAGAAGCTTTATACTACCCTGATCAGGAGAGGTAAATCAGCTACTATCTTTTTGGAACTTCCCTTCTAAAAGAGGTGGTAGCATTGGCATGCAGGTTTAAATAGCAGTATGAGGTTGCTTTGGCAGGTGCCAAGTGACTTGAACTGGTTTTAATTTGAGTGGAGCTATTTAGTTGTTGAAAATATTTGTCAATGACCTAAACCAAGGCATAGATGACATGCACATTGAATATGCAAATTATAGAAAGATGGTAAGGATAGTAATCACTCGGTGACAGAATGATGTATCATATCATTCATCTATCAGACAAGCATTTGATAAGGGGTACATTTCTCGTTGCTTGTTATACACATTTAAGTGGTACCTGCTCTAAAGGAGCTTACATTCTAATAAAGTTTAAAAAGGGGGTGAAAAGGAGAGGAGAAGAAGGAATCTTAAGTCAGAGTATAGTAGATAAAGTCTGGAGTTTGGCCTGAGAGGAATGATATGTGGTTGAATGGGGTCTTCTTAAATAGAGGTTTGGGAAGAAGCCATCCAATTAGAATGATAAAGAGGCCAACCAGGTTGAAGAAATTTCTAGAAGCTGGCGAAGAAAGCTTAGAGTACTGTCTGACAAGAAATGAGGATATTAGCAAGTTAGAAGATTGTATCAAATTTAGTTAGATGAAGTTCATTAGAGGAAAATAAAAAGAATTGCTCTTAGATACAAAAAAATCAACTTAACAAGTATAGGGAAACATGGTTCGTCGTTACTGGCTCTGAAATCAATCTAGGGATTTTTGCAGACTGTAATATCAATACCCATTAACTGCATGATGTGGCAGCTAGAACAAAAATAAAGGACCATCAATTCTAGAAGCAAGGAGGAGGTAGTGTGACTCTTGACTCTGCCTTTGTGAGACTTGTGCTACAAGACTGTTCAGTGTTGGGTACCCTGGTTTAAGAAGGAAAATGATAAAGAGGCTAGACATCCAGAGTGGTAAGGGGATGGGTGAATCCATGCCATATGAGGAGCAGATGAAGGCAATGGGTATGATTCCCCTGAAGAAGAAAAGATTCAGGCACATGTGACAGTTGTCTCAAAGTATCTGAGGGGTTGCCATGTCATGTAGAAGAAAAAGTAGGCTTGTTCCCAAAAAGCAGAACTAGGAGAAATGGATAGAAATTGTAATGAGGTAAATCTGGGGGTAATATCATGGGAAAACAAAAAACAAACAACTTCCTAATGGTTAAAGATATCTTGAAATGGAAGGCATTGCCTTAAGAGGTTACCCTTATTTAGTCATTTTTAAGCAATGACTGGGCCATCACTTTCTAAGTGTTATAGTGGGAATTCATTTAGTGTAAGAATTAGATTTGATGGACGGAAAGGTCCTTTCCAACCCTCAAACACTGAGAGTTGATTCTGAGAGAATATTGTCATTGCCAGGCCTTTTTGAAAGAAATGGAATTTAGGATTAACAAGGAGGGGTAGGAATTAGAGGCAAATGACTACACTCAGAAGGTCCTTCAGTGGGAGAAAAGACAGGACAAAAAAGGAACAGGTTAATCTGATTAGTTAGGCAAGGGTTAATGGGGCAAGTGTACCCCAAATACAGAAACGGAATTCCAAGAAGGCCATGAATAACTTGATGACTCTCTGAGAGCTCACAGTGTGCTCTTGACTCTTTCAATCTGTTCCACTTCTGTGGAGCTGATTTACCAGTATGCATTGGTTGACAAGAATCTATCCTGTCCTTATGTGTTTACTGCTCCTTGTTTGACTCCACTACATAAACCTTTGGATGAACTACATTGTCTACTCTTTTTTCTCTCTTTATACACAATGCATACATTTTCTTCTCCAAGTCTTTTCAAAAAATCTTGTTCTACTTATCTCTGTTTTTCTCTTGACTCCTCTCTACGTCTCTCAGAGGTTAAAGGAGTTGTCTCAGTCACAGAGCTAGGAAGTGCTGAGGATGATTTTGTAGTCAGATCTTCCCCACTCTATTTCTCAAAGTCTATCCGTTAATTCACCCAGCTGCCTCTATCTAATGTCATCTTATTGTCCTCTTGAATGAAGTACTCGTGAATTAAGATACAAGAGGTCGCTATATATTGCATATGCACTTTGATCCTTTCTCATATATTATTTTTGCATCACATTTTCTGACAGTGTCATTTTCTTCATCTGGGTCCCTCTTTATGTGATATGTATTGTCATCGGGATGTGCAAGTCATCTTTTATTTATTTTGTGAATATTTTGTATATATATAATATATGTATTCAGGTTTTTATATATATGTATACATATATGTATGTGTGTGTGTTCCTAATAGATAGTAAGCAGCTAGAATTCAGAGATTAATTTATTAATGTCTTTGTTTCTCCAGTGCCCAGTACAGTGCCTGACACAGAAGAGATGCTTATTAAATGCTTGTTAATAGATTGGGTGATATTGACTAAATTTACAGTACCTATTGAGTTCTACAAAGGAAAATAATTGAGAAATTCCTCCAATTCTGGGATTTGTATTTCAGAGAGATTTTGGATTATCTTGATTTTGATCTGGAAAGTTACCCCTTGAGAATTTTTAAAGAGCCTCACATAGCTTGAGAGAAAAGGGAACTAGAAGTGTAGAAAATTATGATAGCTAAATATTAGCAACAATGGAGGGGGTGGGGCTCTAGTACTGCCTTGGATTTAATGAACCAAGAGAGAAAGAATTCATGGCATGTGGCAATGGACAAAATGAATAACTGAAAGGATAGTTTAGCTATGGCAGAGGAGTTTTTTCCCAGTCATACTTGATTCTTTAATGACTTAATAGTTACTGTTTCCTAGTTTTCCCTTCCCTTCCCATTCAATAGTAGGAACAGTTATATATTCTACTACCTTATTTTGTATAGACATTTACTCTATATAGATTTTGCATATTAAGAAACCAAAGGTTAGTTAGAAATTGTCATAATTTAATTAAGGCAGAGAACCAAATTTCTAGGCTATCCACAGTAATTTTCTAACTGGGAGCTCCAAGCTGGTATAGTTATGAGAAGGGAGGAAGGAGAGAGAAGAGCTCTCTCTCTCTCTCTCTCTCTCTCTCTCTGTCTCTCTCTGTCTCTCTCTCTCTCTCTCTGTCTCTCTCTCTCTCTCTCTCTCTCTCTCTCCATATCTGATGCAGACTCTATAGATGATCCTAAGGGTCATTATATTATCACTAGACTAAAAGAAAAGTGATTTTTGTAACTGAATGTAGCTAATCGAATCTCCAGATAAAGAGGCAGAAAAGACAAGGCAGTGACCTAAAAAAAGGATAACTCCCTAAACCATACCCTATAGAATAAATACTAGAATAGATTTAGTTCTTTTATTTTCTTTCAAGGAAGAGGGAGAAAAATTTCAAGTACTGATAAGAGAACCTTAATCTCCACCATGAAATCTACCATGTTATAGTAGAATTTAGCTACCTGGTGTAATGCCAGTGTGACACCCTCAGCAGCCACTGTAGAAATGCATGCATTTTTCTAGGTCAAATTTACAAAATATAAACTCTCTTCCACAAAGATGAAGCCAAAACATTTATTCAGACATCAGAAGACAATTCAACCATGGTAAACTATGAAGTTTGTAAACATTACCAATAAACGGAGCACAACTATCCCCAAGTCTTCCCTCCATCAGGTCTCCCCACAAACAAATTCTCTTGGGCAAAATCATTCCCTCTCTCACTTCTGGTAGGTGCTTTGCTCTGCTCTCCTCTGCCTGCTGTCTCTTTCTCTCTCTCTCAGCTCCACCTCAGTCTCCCTTCCTGCTTCACCCATTTGGCAAGCTCCTCCTATCATGGGCTTCATATGACTCAAGCTGTGAGCTGGGCTAAAGCTCAAAGCAGGTGGCATGAGCCTGCTAAGGGACAGGGAAGATCTTCAAATTCCCTTACCATTATACCTGATTCCCCTACATGTTGCTGCTTTTTACAAAGGTAAACTTCCCATAGCCACAAATGGTTACTCTCTGGATTATGTGGAAATTTCGAATTAGAGAAGTTAGAAACAAAAGTCATTAATCCATCATTTCTCAAATAATTACAACCTTAGACGTAGAGATGAAGGGAAAATGGAAATATTTCCAGACACCTGCAGATCTATTGATGTATCCCAAACATTGTTCTTTTGACCTTTTTTAGTTCCAGCAAAGCAGTGTGAGTAATGAGGGGTTTATATTAACAATATTATATTATTGATGCTTCATTTATACCTAATAGGATTTTGCTGAATTTTGAAACTAAAACGTGACCTTTGCTTTTGATACTGTGACTAATAAAATACAAATTCTCTTCAAGTATCCACTGAGTTTCTCCTAATTTGTTTCTGTTATGTATTTTCTTAATCAGTATATATTTGAAATTCATCTGGAGCACCCACAAAAATTGTGAACATTCCAAAGAAGTCCTTGTACTTGAAAATATTGGGAACATGACTGTCCTAATCCAATCTCTTCATGATATTGAAGATTAGAAGGCTTAAATGACTTTCCTAAAGTCCCAAAGGTAGACAGTATTAGCCTCCACTCATCTGTTGTGGCCTTTTGAAGTCATGGAGTTCAGAACAAAATTAGTTTGCTCAGTCAGAAAAAATGTGAATTTATCTTCGTGCTTAATGAGGATTAAATGTTCAACTAAAAGACAATGAGACTTCTTTGCTTGCTTACCCCATGTTTCCCTATGATTTGAATGCAGGATATTAACTATGATAAATTATATTTCATTCCCCTCCAGTTCCCAGGATGTTCAAAGTTATTTCCTTCAATAATCCCCACACATCAAATGTCATCTAGTCACCTTTATCAATGTACCATGCTTGCACTAGGGATAAAAGACTGGAAAAATATAATAAAAGAAGACAATCCCTTCATTAGACTAACTTACCTTCTTCTAAGTACAGATAACATTCTTCCTTTGGTGTAGTTCAAATTTTAAAATAAAGGAACATATTTCATTCGTCTTTCCATCTCCCCTTATATTCTTTCCATAATGGAAATTCTCTAAAATAACATGAGTGTAAGACTAGATAACATTCTTTTAAAGGCATAATCTCACCTTCTTCCCTGACTTTCCAGTCTTCTGTCAACAGAGTCCCCCCACCCCCATCTTACACTTGTTTATTCCTCAAAAAAGGCAGTGTATGTCCTAAATCCAGACATTGGCACTGACTGCCCAACCTGACTGGAATTTTCTCCTTCCTAATATCTGCCTCCTGGCTTTTCTGACTTCCTTCAAGTCCCAGGTAAAAATCTTACCTTCTACAGGAAGCCTGATTTTCCTTAATTATAATCCCTTCCTCTCTTAAGTATTTCCACTTTTTCCTGACTTTAGCTTATTTGCATATAGTTCTTTGCATGTCTCCTTCATTAAGCTGGGATCTTGTTGAGGGCAAGGACTATCCTTTGGCTTTCTTTGTATTCCCAGTGTTCAGTACAGTCTATGCCTATATCTCAAGTCAAGTAAAATCTTGTATTCAGGTTTTTTATTGCTTAGCAGAAGGTAACTGGGCAAAGCGTTCACCCCAGAAATCATAATTCAAAACTCAATGTTCTTTCCATGAAATTGAACAACTTTTCTGAATTCCCAAAGTATACTTTTTCACTCTTCTTAGGAATAGGGCCATTGGTCATTATTAGAACTACTAGGAGAAAACTCTGATAAGGAGAGGAAAGTTAGCATCAATCAATCAAAAAACAAAAGATTATCAGTCATTTGTTAGCTTTATTTTTGTTTTCCTCTAAGCTAAACATATCTAGATCCTCCACTGATCCTGATTTAGAATGGTTTCCAGTCTTTTTGATAACTTGGCTGCTCTTTTCTTGACATAGTCTGGCTTCTCTATTCCTATTTATAGGGAAACATTCTGTATTGACTTTCAAATATTTTTAGGTGCGGCTTCTAATAAAAAATTCTAGAAAAATGGAGCTAGATCCTAGCAACTACTTAATTTAAGATTCTTATTTTTATCTTTTTTTTTACATGAGGAAACCAAGCCCTGGGAAACTGACATGATATGTCTAAATTGCTTCACTAAATAAAGTTAAAACATTGGAATCAAGCTTTGTTGATTCTCCCTTGCCTTTTTCTACATCAATGCTAAATTTTCACCCCACTTATCCCCATTTTCTTTATTTTTTCCCTTTATTCCAGGATAAAAATAATGAAGAAATCACCATGTAATTGCAATTACTAAATTTTAATATTGTAAAATGGAGATGACATTTGAAGTTGTTGATTTCTATTTTTTTCTTTTCTCTTTGACACATCAGACTGTTGATTCAGGAAGTGTCTGCCACCATTAGGAGTAGACTCAGTAAGCACTGGTTTATGTAGGTCATCTGTTTAGTGAGTTGTGAATAACAGTTAAAAATAACAGCCTCCATATCAGGAATGGTGTGAAAAAACATCTAATTAAAGAAAATTATGTTGAAAAAATAATGTCAACTTTAGGGAAAGTGTTAGTGCTAGGTAATCTCCAATGTTGACAGGTATGGAAGCTTGATCACCTGGCATTTACTCACCAAAAACATGGATGACCCCTCCATTGCTTCACCTCTTCATTAGAAGGATTAGTTAATTCTTTGGATGCAGTTTTATAGACATTAGAATTATTTTGCTTTTCAGTTTTCAGGACGTGCTATTTGCATAACTATAAAAGATCAATCTCCATCATCTCTCTCCCTTTGCTCTCTCTACTGAAGTTGTCATAGCTGCATAGTGTCAAATATTGGATTAACACTGAAAAAACAAAATAGAACACAAGAAGCCAGTTATTCACACTGGCTAGAACACTCAGAATTTGAAAGTGATATTACATTTTGATGAATATGAGGAATTTAATAGTAACAATTATAAAATCTTCCACTTAAGTTCAAAAATCAACTTCACAAATATAAGATTGGAGATGTTTAAAAAGAGTATTTGATAATTTGGAGACTTTCCAGAGGAAGGCAACAAAGATGGTGGAGAGTATGTAGTGATAGTTGGAGCAACTTGAGTTGTTTAGCTTGGATAAAAAGTGCCTAGAATAATGCTTTTCTAAGAGAAAGCATGCAAGAAATCCTACTTATTGTTGATTAATTAGAAGAAAGAGAAATTTAGAAGGGATGTGGAAAAATGGATCCAAATATTAGAAGCATTGTCACAAGCAAGAAGAATTAATTATGACTCCAGAATACCAAGAACAAAGTCTTCTTCCACTGATAAAAAAAATGTAATCACTTTATTACTTAGTGGATGGTCTAAGTCACCATAGTTAGATAATCATACCCTCTCCTCCCCAGTGGTCATCTTGTTGAGAAAACTCTCTAAATTTAGTTAGACTTTTACTCAGAAAATAGACTTATAAGCTATTCTCACATCATAATTGTTTTATGTAAATATTTTTTCAAATTACATGTAAAGATAATTTTCAACATTAATTTTATAAGATTTTGAGTTCCAATATTTTTCTCCCTTCCTTCTTCCCACCTCCACTCCCCAATATGGAAATCTGATATAGTTTACATAGGTGCAATCCTGTTAAACCTATTTCCATCATATCACCATTTGAAACTTTCCAGCTTCATCCCACTTAACCAGAGTTCATGCTTTATTAACCTTGCCTTCAATGCTCCAGGGTCACCTCCCTAATGATAGAATCTAGTTAGATTCTATTTTTCTTTTTTTATCTGACTCTAAGTGATGAAATAACCATATTCTTCAAAAGACTTTGCAGCTGTCTGCTATGGTGTACCCCAGATATCTGAACCAAACCCTCTTTTCAAGGAGGTAAGCCAGAGCTTCACATGCCCTTTCTTTTCAATATGCTCAGGCAACTGGGGTATTTCTTTTGGCCAGATATGTGTTAATCTATTATATTTGAAATCAGCTCCAATATAGAGTCTCAAACAACCCCTACCACCATAGTATTTGTTTATACTGGCAATGCTTTTGAATTGAGTGGAAGTTAAACGAAATGGGATTGCTATTTGTACTGTCATCAGATATTCATTCCTTAGAAAAGGAACATGACCTAGTTTGTTTACCTGGACTTCTGTTTTGTTTTAAATTAATATTTGCATACATAATGTTTGCATACATCAAGCAGGATCCAGCTCTGCAAGCTCACATCCCTATTTCCTTCCTTCCTTCCTTCCTTCTTTCCTTTCTTCATTCTCTCCTTCCTTCCTTCCTTCCCCTTTTTTCCTTCTTTCCTTCCTTACTTCTTTCATTCTCTAGCTTTTTCATTTTCTCTTTCTTCTCCCTCTTTTGATTTATTCATTAATCACTTATTATTTGCAATTCTTCATGCCACATGCCAGTGACAGGAATAATAAGATTATAGATATATATTTGGAAAGAGGTAAAGAGACCATCCCATAATATAAACCCCTTTTTTCACATCTGAGGAAATGGAGCATCAGAGAAAATAAGTGACTTGCACAAGACTATACGGAGAGTAAACACACAGCATGCAATTTTACCAGAAGATATTGGCAATTAATATAAAAAATACATTTAAATAAGGCACATGTCCTAATTTCTTGAAGTTTGCAGTCAGTTGGAGTGGGCTTAGGCAAAAATAACAGCAACAACAAAAACCCACACAAGTAATGTATAAAGATTTTATCCTTTCTGTTATCTCACTTTTAATGTCTGTTTTTGCTTTTGCTTTGGTTGTTGTAGCTGTTATTGTTTGCTAATGTTTCTAATTGACTGTCCTAAGTAATAAAATATTTTTAATGCTTTGGACCTTGCCTACTCTTGGGTACTCCTGTCCTTGCAAATGCCTGTCTGCTTTCCTAGGTTATTATCTCCTACTTACATTTTGCCCATCAGTTTTCAGTTATGTTCTAGGCCTTTCTTTCTTCTAAACCTAGCTCCTACCTTTTGTTTCCAATCTCACTTTTTTAGCTCTCTATGTTCTGACTTTTCATTCTGTCTCCATGATCTCTTGCTATTTATTCAGTCTACATTTATTGAGGACATAGCTAGTATGACTGTGTGTGAGGTCCCGAAGGAGATACAAGGCATAGTTCATACTTTCAAGGAGCTGATAATCTCATGGGAGGGTTATGGGTAGAAACAGGGCCAGCCCTAGACAAAATTACAAAGTCAGAAATGAAAAAATCATGTTCTTTCTTTCAGTGCTTCTCTCTAGAAACCTAATGTCTGCTTCACTCCTTTACCTGCCCACTCAAATATGATTGTACCTATAGTCAGAGGAGGAAGGCCCGGTTTATAAATGGTGGTGGTATACAAAGAGCATGAAAATATTAGTGGATTTTTATGGAGTCTTCATGTGACTGAAAACTCATGCAAAGAAGGTAATATTGCAGATTCACATGAATTTTATGTCATTTCTTTTCTTTAAAACAATGATAACAACACATTTCAAAAATTATGGGCTTCAAAAGAGTAAAAAAATACCAACATTTCCATGTAGATAGAATAGAAAAAGAGGATTATGTTTGAAGCCCTGATTCTCTATCATATGGATTGCTTCATACTGTGCATTAAGTTTAACCCAATAATGCCAACATTGCACTGCCTAGCTTTGTCTTGTTAGGAATTTCATTCTTTTCCCTCCTATGGATTAAAAACTAACAAAATGTTGATCACTTTTCCTTTCTTTTTTTTTTTCTTATGGGATTATAAATACTTTCTGAATCCATCCTCATAATTTCTGAATCCTTCCCCTACCCCTGCCAAAGGCATCCATTGTAGCAAATAACTACAATAAAATATCACACATTTCTACATTAGTCATGGCCAAGAGTGCACAACTGATGCTACACCACTAGTATCTCATTGGCAAGAGATGGGAATCATCACTCCCCAAGACGGATTCTTTGATCCAGTGACACTGACTTCCTAGACATTTTGCTAAAAGGAAACTCTTCCTTTCAGCTCTGGATGTTTCTCTGTCTGTCCCTCAGTTGGAAAACTCTGCTGTCTCTGTACTAATTACTTATCTCTCTGGCTTGCTTTAAGTCTTAATTAAAATTCCACTGTCCAGAAGAAGTTTCCCCTAAACACTCTTAATTCCAGTGCTCTTCCTATGTTAACTATATTATTTCTCAATACAAACACACACATACATATATAATGCATGTGAATGTATGTGTGTATATGTGTATCACAAATATATACACAATCCAACATTCAGAAACATTTTACACACTTTTTAATTAAAACCACAAAAAATAATTTTGATGTATATGAGCTTAAAAACATAAAAAATACATTTTCATGTATGAAGAATAAAAAAAAATGATTGTGTTATGCATATATATATACATCCACACATACATACGTACACGCACACATATATGCATGTATATGTATGCACATGTATATCTATGTATTTATGCATGTTTGTGTGTATATGTGTGTGTGTTTCAATGGATGGAGAGTTAGGCCTGGAGGCAGGAAGACCTGAGTTCTAATACAGCCTCAGTCCCTTATTAGTTTTGCAGTTGGCTAAGCTTTAGTTTTCTCATCTGTAGAAATGAATTGGAGAAGGAAATGGTGTCTTTGCCAAGAATACTCCAAAAGGGGTCATGAAGACTTGGACACAACTGAAAAATGAATAGACAAAATGTAAGTGTGAGGGATGCATGTATATACATACACATGAAATATATACATATATTATAAGCATGTGTTCCTATGTGTTTATTTGCATGTTTTCTCCCCCATTAGACATCCCTTAATAGTCCTTGAGGACAGGACTGTCCTTTAGTTCTTTTTGTACCCCCTAGCGCTTAGTGAATTTTCTGGCACATAGTGGGTACTTAAGAAATGTTTATTGAATGAATATGAATAGACTCAGTCTCCAACCCAGTATAGCCTGGGTTCAAAAACTGCCTCTGACACATCCTGATTGTGTGATCAGGGGTATATCAAATAAATTTGATGTGTTATGGACAGCCATCTGAATCTGTAAGTCAGGCTTTCACAAATTGTGACCTGACAGTTGCTTGTGGCCCATGTGCTTCTTGTAACAGGCCAAAGAATTACGGGCGGCTCCCATGAAAAGTGTAGAGAACAATGTCCTCTGTATGTAGAGGAAATCCTTTGGTGTGCCCCAAGTGGCCAGAGCAAGCTGTAAGCAGCCCATCTGCTGCAGATTGAGCAGGTCTGCTGTAAGTTATATACAAAGTATAGACCTGAGTTAAGTAACTTGGGAATTCCCTAAACTAATGAATCAGTTATGGTCCCAATTCCTTAACATGATCCCCAAATGAACAATGAATTTTGTTATTAATGATAATTGACATACATGCTGTGCTTTAATATTTACAAACAATTTTATAAATATCATTAAATTTGATAATCATAAAGTTCTGGGGAGGTAAGTGCTGTTATTATTACATTTTACAGATGAAGAAACTGAGGTAAAAACAAGCATGTGACAGAGCAGATCAAGTTCAACTATCAGTATAAAGCCTTTATACCTTCATTATGTGAGAACATATAACAGTCAATCAATCATAGGTTTTAAAGTATTTATAAAAAGTCCTTTGAATTGGAATAATATGTGATTCTTGCACATAATTCATTGTTTGGATATGTAACGACTCATTGCTCTTCTAAGAGTTTCTTACAAAATATCAGTTTCAGAAAGAATACGCTACAGAAAAACAAGCAAATGTAGATTCCTGGGAAAACATCTGAGGAATATCTACCAGGGGGAGGAGAGGCCTTGACTTCTGTCTTGACCAGGTGTCAGATATTCAGTGGTGGAGAAAATGCTTTTGATTAGAATAGAACTGTGTATTTCAGAGCATTTGTCTTTCCCATATTCCAAGCGATGCCCTAGCAACCTCTCCAAATCAAATGATGCTGATGTCTGAGCCAAGGATGGACTGCATGTAAATTTAAAGCTTTATATAAAGGAGATTAGAACTCTTGAAGGAGAAACTAAAGGATTCCTGAAAGGAATTTCTACATGACCACACAGATGAGAGAAAAGAACTTCTAAAACAAGGAGTTCTGAGTTACTTCTTTCTAGAAGTGCTTGCTTAATTTTAGTCCATTTTTTCCCCCTGAACTCTCTATTATTTTATAAAGGATATCACAGTCTTTTAAAGAAAGTTTGGGAGAGAGGGATGCTTTGTACATTTTTTTATTGTATTACTTCCACAAAATACAGAAAGCTATTTCATTAAGTTTATTCTTGTTTTATTTTACTTACTTTGTACTATTAAATTTGCTTAAGTTTTCAACATTCACTTGCACAAGATTTTGAATTTCAAATTTTATTCCCATCCCTTCTCTCCCCCCACCTCAGGACAGCCTGTATTATGATCACCCCTTTCTCCAACTTATCCTCCCTCTTTCTTTCATCCCCATCACTTCTATTTTCCTGCAGGATAGGACAGATTTATACACCATTGTCTATATATCTTATTTACCAGTTGCATGCAGAAACAATTTTTAACATTTATTCTTACAGCTTTGGGTTGCATATTACTTCCCTTCCTCTCCTCATCCCCCCTCATTGACAAAGCAAAAATTTCAATATAGGTTATACATGTATAATCTATTCTGTCTTTTGATCTGTCCCCCCCACAAAAGTGTCTGCTTCTGATTACCCCTTCCCTCATGTCCATTATCCCCCTTACTTTATCCACTTCTATTCTGCTTTCTGGCACAGTAAGATTGATTTCCATACCTAATTGAGTGTGTATGTTATTCCCTCCTTAAGTGAAATCTAATTAGGCCTCTCAACACATAATTTTATATTTTGGAAATCCTATATTTCATTGAAATTCCAATTCCTTCCCCCTATACCCTCTCCCTGCCAAAGAATTTCTCTTGGTTTTAATCTTAGATCCTTTGACCTCTGTAATATCATATTCCAAGTCCTCCAATCACTTAGCGTAGAAACTGTTAAATCTTGTGTTTATCTGATTCTAATTCCACAGTACATGAATTGTTCCTTTCTTGCTGCTTGAAATATTTTCTCCTTGGCCTGAGAACTCTGGAATTTGGCTACACTATTCCTATTAGTTTTCCTTTTGGGATCTCCTTCAGGAGGTGATCAGTGGATGCTTTCCATTTCTATCTTACCCTCTGGTTCTAGAATATCAGGGCTGTTTTCCTTGACAATTTCTTGAAAAAATGATGTCCAGGCTCTTTTTTTATTGTGGCTTTCAGGTCGTCCAATTATTTTGAAATTGTCTCTCCAGGATCCATTTTCAAAGTTACTTGTTTTTCCAATGAAATACTTCACATTATTCTCTTTTTTCTTTCTAATGATTTTGCTTTATAATTTCTTTTTTTTTTCATAAAGTCATTAACTTCTATTTGCTCCATTGTAATTTTTAGGGAATTATTTTCTTCAGCAAGCTTTTGGACCTCCTTTTCCATTTGGCTTTTCTACTTCTTAAGGCATTCTTCTCTTCATTGGCTTTCTGGACCTCTTTTGGTATTAGGCTTAGGCTGTTTTAAAAGGTATTAGTTTCTTCAGCATTTTTGGAGTCTCCTTCAGTGAGCTGTTGACTCATTTTGCTCATTGATTGTATCACTCTCATTTCTCTTCCCAATTTTTCCTCTACTTCTCTCAATTGATTTTCAAAGTCATTTTTGAGTTCTTCTGGGGCCTGAGACCAATTTATATTTTTCGTGGAGGCTTTGGATGCAGGGAATTGGCATTATTGTCTTCTTCTGGGTGAATTTTTTCATCTTCTTTGACCCCAATAACATAAAGAAACATTTCTTCACCAAGAAAGTAAGAATTTATAGTCTGTTTCTTTCCCCCTCTTTTGCTCACTTTCCCAAGCCATTTATTTGACTTTTCAGCTCTTTGTTAACTTAAGGGCTCTAAAGTTTGCTGCCCAGTCAATTACTTGACTTTTGAACACTTTGTTAAGTGGAGAACTCCAGAGTGCAGCTTCCACTTCAGCAGTGTCTGCTACCACTCTGGGGCTGGAGCCAGGGCTGGGGCTGGACCATGCTTTCCTTTCAGCCAGGTGAGAGACCTTTCCCAATGACCTAAAAAACTGTTTTTGGCATTTTGGGGTAGAGAAGTCGGGAAACTATAGCTTCTGCCAGCGATTCAGTACCTTAACACCTGCTTTAGCTCTTTCATTGATGGTGTGGCCCACACCAAACTGGACTCCACTCCCAGTTCAGTGTGATAGACCCTTCCTGTCAACCTTCCAGATTGTTTTGGTCCAGAAATTTGTGTCAGTCTGTCATTTCATGACTTCTGCTCCTCTAGAATTTGTTTAGAGTCATTTTTACAGGTCTTTTGAGGGGTTTGGGTGAAGAGCTCTATCAGGTCCCTGCTTCTACTTTATCATCTTGGGTCTGTCCCCAGGATTTCTCTTTCAATCTCTTATTGTTGGAATTTGCTAGTTATATATAGAAATGCAGATGATTTATATGGGTTTATTTTATATCCTGTAACTTTGCTTAATAAGTTTATTGTTTCAAGTAGTATTTTTTTACTTGATTCTTTAGGATTCTCTAAGTATATCATCATATCATCTGTGAAGAGTAATAAAGTAGTTTCTTCTTTGTTTATGCTAATTTCTTCAATTTCATTTTCTTCTCTGATTGCAGTGGTGAAAATTGACATCCTTGTTTTACCTCCGACCTTATTGGAAATACATCTAGTTAATCTCGTTGAGTATAATGCTTGTTGATGGTTTTAGGTAGATGTTGCTTATTATTTTAAAGAAGGCTCCATTTATTCTTATGCTATCCAGTGTTTTCAATAGTAATGGGTATTATATTTTGTCAATATTTTCTGCATCTATTGAAATAATCATATGGTTTCCGTTAGTTTTGTTGTTTATAGGACAATTATGCTATTGGTTTTCCTAATAATGAATTAGCTCTGCATTCCCAATATAAATCCTACTATAAATACAAATCAATACAACAAATACAAACAAATACAAAAAATAAATACAAATCAAATCCATACAACAATACAAACAAATACAAAAAATAAATACAAATCAAATCCTATAAATCCTACAAAATGAATTATTTTTGTGATAAATTTCTGTAATCTTTTTGGTAATAATTTATTTAAAATTTTTGCATCTATATTCATGAGGGAATTAGTTTATAATTTTCTTTTTCTGTTTTGGTTGCTCCAGGGGTAAGCCTCAGTATTATATTTGTTCCATAAAAAAAAGATTTGGTAGGACTCTGCCAATTTTTCCTAATAGCCTATATAGTACAGGAATTAATTATTTTAACTATTTGAGAGAATTTGCTTATAAATCCATCAGATCCTGGAGATTTTTTCCTAGGAAGTTCATTGATGAGGTTACTTAACTATTTTGCATCCTCTTCTATAAATCAGGGCAATTTTTATTTGTTATAAATATTCATCCATTTCACTAAGATTCATTCCCATACTACTTCTTGTATTTGAAAGTCAAATTTTCTATTCAGCTCTTTTTTTTCAACAAGAATGCTTGAAAGTTCTCTATTTCTTTCAAATTCCACTTTTTCCCCTAAAGTATTATACTCTGTTTTTCTGGATCTGTAGGTCAAGAGCTCCAGAAGCAAGCACCACTGCAGTAGTGGCTGCCTCTACAATGTGGCTGATGCTGGAGTTGGGACCCTGACCATGCTCTTCCCCCACTCAGGTGAGAAACCTTTCCTACTGACCTTTGAAGTTGTCCTTTGCATTTGCAGGTTGAGAAATCCAGAAATTGCTGCAGCTACCACTGGATTAGTTCTCTAAGGCCTGCTCCAGCCCTGTCTGTGCCAGGAAAGCCAACACTGGACTCTTCTCTGTTCCCAGCCTGGTGTGATAGACTGTTCTTCTAGATTGTCTTGGCCTAGAAACTTGCTCCAGTCTGTCATTTTGTGTCTTCTGCTGCTCTAGAATTTATTTAGAGTAATTTTACAGGTATTTTGAGGAATTTGAGAGGTAATTCAAGCAGGTCCCTGTTTCTACTCCACCATCTTGGCTTCACTCATTAAATTTATTGCTAATTGACAATCTTGGTGTGAAAACACACAGGTGGAAGTTTAAATCAATATTTTAGAAAGACAATCTCAGTCTATTGTGGACAACTTGAAACCCTAAGGGGGAAATGTAGCTTTGATCCTGGTCTTCAACTTGTGTATAAGAGTAGGAATTTAAATAAATACACTCAAAGTGATATCAGCTAAATCAGTATTTTATGGAGGAGAAAATCAATGCTCAGAAAATGTAAATGATTTGGCTAAAGTTAACTGGCAATTATCAGACCTTGAACTAAATTAGATATCTTCTATCTCAGTTTGGTGTAGTTTATACTATTACATTCTGCCTCTCTCCCATCGAATAACTCTGGGAGGTATCCATTCAGGAAGATTTGGAGGCACAAAGACAGAGAGACACACAGACACCCAGAAATAAGGTGCTTATGTTTGTTTATTATGTGACTATGCAAGTGGGGAAGCCTTGATTAGTGAAAATTCTAAAGAGAGGAATAAAAGTGATTAGTCCTTATTTTGATGGAAAGGTTAAGTGAAGAAAAGACTAAGGAGATATATAATCATGTACAAAGAACAGAAGATTATGAGGAACAAGAGAAAAGAAGAGTCATTTAGTGTAGTACAAGGCAAACTCAGGAAAAATGAAGGCCCTCAAATTGGAATGAATATCAAGATCATTTGGCTAATAATCACCTTACCCAAGGAAAAGGATTGAGCAGTGGTCATAAAAGATCTTTTGTGAAAGGTTCAACTTGTATTGAGCTTTGAAGGAAGGCAGAGAAAGCTGGAGGCAGAGGTGAGGAGGGAGGGCATTCTAGGTACAAGAACTAGCTTATGGAAAGGCAGAGCAAGGAAACTGTTGTATGTGAGGTCCCAATGAAGTCTCTGTCACTGGATCCAGTATCATTGGATCCTCATTACTTAAAATTTGTTCTTTTACAGCGATTTGATCAGTGTAAACACTGGCATACAAAATGACTCATCATGATTGATGAGCAATTTGTCAACACTGATGCCCATAGAATTTATGCTATTGGTATCACTGCATTTTGAAAGGGAATAGATTTAACTGTAATTCTTGAGACTGATTTAGACCATCCCAACTGGAAGGACCCATGGAACAAATATCTTTTCTGCTCCAGGAGCCTTTTGGACATAAACTAAAGTTTCCACATTCACTCATAGAATTAGCCCCATTGTCTGGAAGTCAAGAAATATTAACACAGAGGAAAAAGGAAAAAAGTTCATTGTATTTGGGAATTGAACATTATGGATAATAATGGAGAGAATGATTTCCTTTAAATGATCATGCAAGAACCCTGATTTCAAGATGTTGACAAATGGCTGACAAGAGAGAAAATGAAGTCAATGGCTTTGGGGAACTTATTGGTATAAGGGAGGTTAGAAGAAAATAGATTTGAAAATGTTAGGGATAAATAAGTGTATTTGAGAGATGCAGAAGGTATAGGTACTCTTCCATTCATCCTAGAAGAAGCCAGTAGATGGGGAGAAATTAATTATTCAGAGAAAAGGGGTGGTTATGAGAGCATTTCCCTGGAGGAAAAATGTAAGGATGTGGTCACATGTTCAAGAATGAGGTTGGCATTAGTGAGGAGAGACTGAAGCAAGTTAAAATAGGCAATCATCGTAAGTGGCTAACTTCCTTTACCTTCTCAAAATTCATGTCTCAATCACACATGTAAAGATTGAGAACATCATTAAGTTTACTGACATTTTTAACCCACAGTATTCCTTGGAACATAAGCTTCTATGTGATGTCTCTTCACTGAAAATGTTGTGTTGGTCTTTTGTGTTTTTAGTCTTAAAACATTCTCTTTCAAGCTCCTGTAGTTGCCTCTGAGACCTAGTGAATAATAATACATTTCTGTTCTTCAATTCTCTGACTCTGCCTCTTTCTTTCTCTCAGTCTTTGTCTCTTTATTTGTCTATCACAATTTATGACTCATCTCTGATTGTGCCTCTTTCTCTGTCACCCCCTGTCTCTATCTGTATTTTTGTCTGTCTCATTTAGTTTCACAGTCTTCTTCTGGAAATTATTTAAATGAACCCAACTTCCTCTCTGAAGTAACAACCTCTCTCTTTAACATGAGTGTTCTTCTGGTTATACTTTATTGATCTAGTCACACAATACCAAAATTTCAGAGAACTGGAGATTCATGTCTCCCAAAGGTCAAAGAGAGGCTAGTTTGAGTTTCTTCAGTCTTCAGCATGTCACCTACGAGGAATGGTACAAGGGGAGCTTCACTGACATTCCAACAGAGAAATGTTTCATTGAGGGAAAAAAAAAGACATTCAAAGTAAGTAGGGAGAGGGAGGAGTCACTCAATAGCGTGTGTTTAGTAATGTCATTAACACAACGTCAAGAGATCTAAAGCAAAGTTCCCATGAAACAACGATGTATCTTCAAAAGTATATTTATGTAAAGTCATTTTACAGAGTTATGTAGGATAGCAACATATGAATATGCATTATTGGAGTGGAATAACCAAATGATAAGAATCACAATTCATTAGAACTGTGCATTGAAGGTCTCTTTGGACAAGGAGAGTGGCATCACTACCAGGGTCCATGGGCCTGTGGGAGACAAAAGGAATTGAGTAAGTTTTAAATAAATACATTACTTTTCCATCATATCTTTGAGGAGGCATCATGAGAAGGGTATGGATATTAGTAGTAATAATAAATAACGTTAATATTACTAATAATAAGCAATTTGCATTTATAGCGTACTTACCATTTGCCAGCAGCTGTGATAAGCACTTTAGAAATATTATTTTCTTTTCTCTCAAGCTGAAATTTGGAAAAAAAATGATCTGCTGATTCCAGAGGAAAGGTAATTCCATAAGGGAAATAAAAATATTTAAACTGCACTGTTTAGTTCATACTTTTTGGTCTTTTCAAGAGAGCTTGTGTTCTAAATATTTACTTAAATAATAGCACTTCTACCAAGTGAGGTTTATTTTAACTGTTCTCTGGTCCTTGTCATCTCACATTTAGAGCATAGGAATACCACAAAGTATCTGTCTATCCATTTATCTCATCTATCTATCTATCTATCTCTCTACCTATGTCTGTCCATCTGTCTATCTGTCTATCTATCTATCTATCTATCTATATCTAAAAGGTTTTTATTACTATATTTTGATTTTGCATCATTTAGGTGTTTTTATCTATATCCCCACCTCTCAGGGAGTCATTCCATATAACACTATTTTTTTTAAAAGAAAAGCATGGAACATGAGAAAAAAATTGGAAATTGACAAAACATATCCAAAATATTGAAGCAATTTGCAGTGGCACACACTGATGAACACTGGCTCTGGAAGGGATCGGGGAAATTATTTTCTCATATCCCTTCTTTGTGGCCAAGCTTATTGTTTTAAATTACTATATCTATATATTTAACTACATCTGTATCTAGATCGAAAGATTGATAGATAGATAGATAGACAGGCAGGCAGACAGACAGACAGACAGACAGACAGATAGATAGATAACTAGATAGATGATATTTATTTTTTATGCTTGTTCTTTCTATTTACACTGTCATGGTTGTATTCTTTTTCTGACTCTGGTTACTTCAAGTTACATCAGCTCATAATAGTCTATGCTTCTATGGTATTATATTCAAATGTGCCTTTTTTGTGATGACCACCACTGACTATATAATCCTGCCTTATCCTAGAGAGAAAGTCATGCCTATTGGGCCTTATTTGCCAATGCCAGGAATATTTTGTAAAATCAGAGTAGAAAATAGGCAGTCACTCCTTCAGGAGAGGCAGTCATGTTTCTCTTTCATAGAATCATCTTTTTTAGATGTTGTGATGATCCTTTCAGTTTAAACTCAATTCCCATCCTACTTATTCATGTTTGACTAGAACTTCATGTCTTCATCTCTAAGTACTTGTGAGCTCAGGAACAAACACTAACCACTCTCTTGTTTAACTTGGATTTAAGGAACCCAGATGTCAATAAATTATACTCTGATCTCGCTTATGTACTCTTTATTACCTTCCCCTTTAATTTTTCCAGTTTTAAACATTTTCCTGCTCACAAGTACTATGTGATCCATTGACTTGATGATCATTGAATAAGATATTTCATTTCCCTACTCTGAGTATTATCA
>CM053769.1:111730498-111759115 GCA_028658325.1 Potorous gilbertii
CATATATACAAGGTGTGTTGTTAATTTTGCTTGGGAAAACCCTGGTAGCTGGTGGGAAAGGCCTCAAGAAAACATTTCTGGAGAAACAGATGATCCATGTAATTAGGGTATTGGTTTCATACAAAGACCAACATGGGTTTATTCATATAAGCTGATTCCCCAACAGAATATGAACTCCTTGAGTATGTCTTGTCTTTGCATTTCTAGGGACAAGGATCCATACACAAAGCAGGCACTCCATTGAAGTTTGTTTAATTAAATGAACAGATTACCTGCACAGCATACAAAGGAGGGGGGAAGTCTAATTAAACTGCTCAGGGTGGTTTAAATTTTAAGATAGATGGTATTTGAGGAAATTGAATTGGATATTTATATGATCTTAACCTGTATTAAGAAAGGCAAAGAACTAAAGAGCAAGGTGCTAATGGTTCCTCTGTATTCTGCCATTGTTAAGTTCCTACTTGGAACATTGGATTCAGTTTTGGGAGCCTCAGTTTAAGAGGAACATGGATAGACTAGAGGGCACAGAGAGAAGGGTGACAAGAGTATGACAGACTTTGAATCCAACTGACTTGAAAACTATCGATATTACTGGGGATATTTAGTCCAGAGGAGAGGAGACTTTTGGGGAGCATCATATTCGCCTTTGAGTATTTGAAAGACTCAGTCAGGAAAGTTGAATTTTACTTATTCAGTTTAACTCAAGATGCCTAAATCAAGACTAATAAGTTGAAGTCACAAAGAAATAAATGTAGACTTGACTTCAGGAAAATATCAATAACTGTTGACCTATGTGTTGACTGACCTATCTAGAAAAATATTGATGAGGGTTATTTATGCACAAATTGAGTCCATTACCTATGAGGTTTTTCATAGGGAGCAAGTTGACATGGATCCTTCTGGTAGAAACATTTTTCTAGAGGGGTTTTTGTTGTTTGGGGAGATACGGTAATGAGGTCTACAAAATTACTGATTCTGAAAAACTAAGAATAAGCTATCTGCCAGAGGTCAATGGAAACACACATGGTAGGTAGCGGACTTTAAATTTAGTCTAGCATGTCTTATCAATAATCTGTGAAGCAGACAGTATAAATTTTACATCATTTTTACTCAATATCAAACATTTTAAGTGACTTTCCTATATTCACATAGTTACTAAAAATTAGGACTGAGATTTGAATCCAGGATTAAGATTTGAATTCAAGTATCTTTGTCATCACTTTTCATTATATCACCCTGTCTAAACACACAGGCAGATTTTGAATCTTAGCCTACAGGGCCCTTGTGTTAAAGGAAAGGCCTTTATTAGACAGCAGAGGCATCAAGTGGCTATTAGGTTTTTTTTTGTTTGTTTTTTTGAAACTAGGTCTTTCTTTTTCACCTCACTTCTAAGTGCAGCAGCCACTCACGGACATAATGTGTTACAGATCAACACAGAGGTTTGACTTGCTCAACTTCCAGCAGCTAGATGGTGCAGTGGATTGAGCACTGAACTTAGAATAAGGAAGGCATCTTCATGAGTT
Organism: Potorous gilbertii; assembly: GCA_028658325.1. NCBI lineage: Eukaryota > Metazoa > Chordata > Mammalia > Diprotodontia > Potoroidae > Potorous > Potorous gilbertii. The sequence continues at coordinate 111,732,022 of CM053769.1, forward strand.
TTATAAAATCCATTCTCAGACACTAATTGCTTGTATCGCTGTGGGCAAGTCACTTAACTCTGATTGCCACAGTTCCTCTGAACTATAGAAAAAAAATGGCAAAGTACTTTAGTATCTTTGCAAAGAAAACCCCAAAATTGAGTAAAAAAGAATCAGATATGATTGAATAACAAAAAAATTCTTCCCTCGTTAGGTAGCTTGGTGGTTCTCCATTTGTTGAGCCTTGCCATATTATTTGCTAGACTTAATGAAGACAACCAAATGACTTTCATCCCATGGAAGCTCAGAACTCCAAAGTTCAAGGAGCCCACCAAGTCTCACCTTCCCCAATAGCAGGAATTACAGTTGTATATCACCCTGCCTGGAAAGAGTATTGTAGTAGACTGTTAATCTATCCTAATTGCTCAAAAACAGAATGACAACCGAAGGGGTGAGAGTTACTGGAATCTTAATTCAGGGTAAAGATTTTAGAGGGCACCAATGGCACTTTGCTACTTTTTAGCTGCTTAGGAAATTAAAAAAATAGCATCCAGTCAGCAAGAAAGCTTAGTTGAAAAAGCAATTTCCCAGGAGTCCAGCTAGAGTGGCCATCCTTCCTTGGTGTCTTCTATGCTTCTTTTCATTATTGTCATTGCGCTTCACTAAATGAAGTCAAGTTTTATGCTACTTGACTTAAATGCCAAAAATCCTGAATACACACATATGCCTGTATGTGTGCATATATACATATATGTGTGTGTATTTACTTCATTTAAATGTGACCCAACATCCAACACTATCTAGCAGAAGAATGCAGCCTACTTTAGGACTATACTGTCTGCTTGTCTATTGGCTCCAAGATGCAACTCACAGGTGGAAGTATTGAATAAATGTCACCATCATTTTCATTCCCTTACCCTACTGTTGACAAGGGATAACATCTTCAATCTGAATTAGCATAGTCATGGCAGCCGCTACAACATGCTCTTTTTGAAAGCCCCCCAAATTAAACAGTTCTACTAAGAAAGCCATGATTTTTTTTTAGTCAATAAAGTGGGTATCAAATTATTTCCTTTCATTTCTTTTCTGGTGGGTCTGAGTTAGTCATTTTACCTTGATTCCTACATCATTTTGGTGTTCAATAAATCCATAATTATTCAAAGGCCAACCAATTCTATATTCACATTCTCTTCCTCTTAAATTAATTTATATTTTGAATCAGAGACTTAGAAATATGAAATACTCTAGCAGAATGTAATGTCCTTGAAAAGACCTCTTTTGTGACCTTTTTTCTTACTTCCTTTCTTAATTCCTTTCATCTTTCCTCCCCTTCTTAGGAATAGAAAAGGGTAATAAAATCACCTCTTTTTCATTGATACGTAATCAGGCACTGAAGGAAGGGACTTACTTAAGGGGAAAAACAATTCTTTGGCATAGCTGAGCCTAGAGTGCATGTCTCTTAATTCTAAGCTGAGGGTTCTTGCCACTATGACATTGGGGACATAGATTTATGAGTAAGGCCTGATCAAATATCCATCACCTGCACCATTTTCCAGGTCTTGTGGTTCGTTCAAGATTCCCTAGTGTTCTGACTTTGCAGCAGATGTCTGGCTTGGGTGTTAGAAGGCCAAGTACCCTTTTTAATTAATAACTTAAAATAGCTCTCACAATTTCCTTGTGTGACAAACATCTCCTTCCTTCCCTTGCACTTCCCATGCCTCTGGGCCAAGAAAAAATGTGGCTGATGTCACTGGATTTCTCGTCCACGTGAACTACACTGGCAGAATGCTGTGCCATCATTTATGAAGTGTGACTGCTAATGCTGAATGCTGATGATCCATCACTTCTACAAGAGCAATATCCATTCCCTCTGTTGTTATTCCAGAAAAATGTGAATTTGTCTTATATTCCAAAAATACATATATATTATTTTCAGACATAAAAATATAATTGTCTTAGTCTAGTCTCATCAGTGCAATTGGAGAATGAGGATAAGTAGAAGTAGCCGATGAAGGTAAAAATCACAAGGGTCCTGGGTTTTTAGAGCTGGAAACAACTTTAGTGCTCATTTAGTGTAACAGCTCATTTTATACAGGAAGGGACTGAGGTCCAAAATGATTGAACAGCATTTTGTTTCTAAAATATCCAGAAATACAAGGAGGGATCATTTGGATCTTTACTATAATGTTCTATGTATATAACAGTTAAAACTGCAAGTTATTTATTAATTAATATCAATAAGAACTCAATTGGCCCTTGTCTTTATTTTTGCCTCTTTCAATGACATAAAATTAGTTTTCACTTTTTTTCATAATGCAGATTAAATGTATGATAAAATGGAAAAAGCACTGTATAGGTTATCTGAATTGAAGTCCTATTCCGATACTTCCTAAAAATACGTATCTTTGGGTAACCAACGACCTCCCTAATATTTACTTTCACTACCCATTTGTCCAATGAGAGGTGAGTATACTGTTTTCCAAGATTCAACACAAGTTTGTTAATCTCCATTTCCCTTTCCCCACTTCAAAGACCTTGAGAGAAAACAATTCTATCGTATCATATAATCACATATACTCTAGCACATTATCCAAATGCCCCTACTTCCATCCTGTAAGGAGATAAAGAACATGTTTCAGCCCTTTCTCACATGACAGGATTTCAAATATTTGCAGACAGCTATCAAGTGCTAGAAATTGCTCCAGATCCTATATAGTACAGTATCTAACAAAAGCATCTTCTCTATAATATATCTGAGAAATGGCCATCCAAACTTTGCCTGAAGCACAGGAGAAAACCTACTACCTCCCAAGTCTGTCCATTTTTCTTTGGATAACTCTAATTATTGGGAAGTTTTCCTTACATCAAACAACAATTTGCCCCTGTATGACTTGAAACCAATCAATCAATTAACATTTATTAAATTCAAGCTAGATTCCATGCACTGTGTAATATTCAAGATACGCTGGTGTCCAAAACCCCCTTTTGTAATCAATGTATAGATATACCCTTTAATGAAGTATGGACTCTCCACAACCTTCACCCCCTCAGCCTTGTATACATTGACATTTTGAATGGGGACTCTATAATCCATTGAGATCACCCATTGTCTCAGAAAGGAGACCAGTGATTCAGTCAAAAGGCTGGGATTCTAGTCATATTTCTGATATCATGATACCTGTAGATCCGTGATCCTGAGCATCGCCTTACTTTCCTGCATTTGTTTTCTCATTTTTAAAATTAGTATCAAAAAATTAATATTGTCTACTATAGTAGGAGGGCAGCTTAGGTGGTGCAATCTATAGATCGCAGACCCAGAATCAGAAAGATTCGATTTTCTGAATTCAAATCTGACCTCAGAAACTGTGTGACCCTGGGTCAGTCACCTAAACCTGTTTGCCTCAGTTTCCTTATCTGTAAAATAAGCAGGAGAAGGAAATGACAACTCCTATCCAGCATCTTTCCTCAGGAAATCCTAAATATCATCACAAAGAGTTAGATGAGACTGAAAAATGACTAAACAACCACTACAACAAAAACCAAACATAGTAGTGGGCGTGTTGGGAGGCAAAGTACTTTCTAAGTGTTGTTCATTGTTATGACCAATGTATATGTTTACCTTCTTGTCAAAGCTGATTGGTCTTGAATTTGTATGGGGTCTAACTACTAATTAGACATCTCTAGTTTCACAAATGTTTCATTAGCTAGAAGTGTGTATATATGTGTTTATACACACAAACATATATACATGCCTACATTCATGTGTATATATGTATGTATGTATATAAAGAAAATGTTAAGCATTTAGCACAGTACCTGGCACATAATAGGTTCTCAATTATTTTTAATTAATCTTAGAGATTTACTCGTAACACTAAAAGGTTAGTTAACTGACTTATCCATGTTTGCACAGCCATGATTTGTCAGAGGTGGGATTTGAAACTGCTTTCTGAACTCCCAAGACTTTAAAGGAGACAAATCAAGAAAATAAATTATTTCAGTGTTTTAGTCAGTTCTGAACATTTACCATAACTAGCTGTGATTTGGATGAAACTAGTTCCTGAATCAGAAGTAAGTATATTGGTGTTCTACACTCATCTGTGGCTTGCCCAGAGCCTTAGATATCAAATACATGTTTATCTCATGAAATTGAGTTGTTAAGACAGAAGTATGATTCTCCAAGTCTGATGATTATTTTAGAAAGGAGGACAATCTAGAGGAATGTCAAGAGGAGACCCAGGTAGGGGAAAGTGAAGAGGCCATTTTATATAAGGGATAGTGCGGAAAAATGTGGAGGGTTAGGGTTAGCCTCAATAAGCAAATACTAAGAGAAGGCTTGATAGCTGTCTGCAAATATTTGAAATCCTGTCATGTGAGAAAGGGTTGAAACATGTTCTTTATCTCCTTACAGGATGGAAGTAGGGGCATTTGGGTAAACAGTCCAGGAAAATCAACTTCAGTTCTATGTAAAGAATCATGTAAGAAATGGAACTGGACAACACTGCTATCATCTGACCCATGGTTTCCATGATCTTCTAATTGCCTCAAGTATTAACCAGCCACTAGCTGACAATTTCCTGAGAATAGACTATAAAATTGGTAAATATGAACTCAGGAAGATGACAGTGTGGTATACTGGAAATGGGGCTCAATAGAGTCAGGGGAAAGGGGCTTTGTATCCCTCTTTCAAATACTCATTATCTCTGAGACTATGGAGAAGTTATTTAGCCCCTCTCTTGGCATCACGAGGTATCAGTTTTCACCTCTGTGAAATGGGTGTGATAGCTCCAGTTGAATCAGGGTGCTTTCAAGAAAGGTTTTTTTTATCATTAGTTTTGGATAAATAGAAGATATTTTCATATAATCAATAGATGTCATTTAACTAATTCTTTGAGATTTGCAAAGTGCTTAATATATTTAAAGCTTTATTAACATCAGGCTTTTTAGAATAACCTGTTTTGTCTTCTTCGATCCTCTCAACTGTATAAAGTCCTTGCTCTTACTTCTTTTACACAGATGAATAAATTAAAAAGGAGAGAAAGTAAATGATTGATCAAGGGTCACACAGTTACTAAGTTCTCAAGGCAGTATTTGAACGCAGATATTTCTCAGTCAAGTTCTCTATTCACTATTCCAGATGCTGGACAACCTCTAGGGCCTTTCCAAATGCTAAGATTGTGACAATTTCTTCTCAGCTCCATTATCGGGAATAAATTAATGGGGAACAAGTTAAAGAAAAAGCACATAACAAGATTGGTGAGCATAAAACGGACCTCTGAATTTCCAGGGGACACTGTTTAGAAGTTTCTCCTCTAACGATGTTGTCATGTGAAACTGAGAGCTCTGATTTACAAGAAAAAATAAACATAAAAAATTATATCCCATTTATTACAGTAACACTTGGCCTGCTCAGAGCCCCATCCCTTGAAGATTCTCCAAGCAATTTACACACTTTAATTGGCTAAGCCTCCCAATTCCCTTGCGAATTAGGGATTATCATAGCACTTTAATCATAGGTAAGTGCTTTATGAAATTAATTAATTTTTGCAGTGCCTCAGGTTTAATTTAGCACATTTGAATGGCAATGCTCAGAAGCTAGAAAGGGGCCAAAGTCAAAATGCTTAACTGACAAGATCGAAGATGTCTCTCCCTGCTGGAATTTATGATTCCTCTAGGGGACCTGGCAAAATCCAAAGCTGGTTAATATTAACATTGTCTGCTCATGTCTGCCTAATGTCCAGTATATGTTCTTGGTGTCAGTAATTCATTCCATCGACAGTCAAAGTCATTATTAGATGTTGACCTTGGATTGGTTCTTGAGCATTTTGTTAACTTATAGTTGTTTGCCTTAAGTATAGGCAGAATAGGTGCCCACCTATTTGCTGAGACTTGAAGGGTCCCATTGAAAGGTATCTGCCAAATACTTACCCCGATCAATTGCAAAAGGACTTGATGTTGTTTTAGGAATTATATGTTTGGTTTGAGGAAATCGAATGCCTTAGTAAAATGTAAATATTTTAGAGTAGACAACATAGACTTCAAATGCAATTATATTTGTGTGGACATTCAATTATGTTCACTTCTCCAGAAATTTATTACAATTTCTATCAGCCAAGTAAGAAAAGCTCTATGCAGTATAGGAAAACTTGGCTTCCATCATGGAAATCTGAATTTTATTATTTTTATGAATGTTGTCTTCAGTATCTTAGACAAGTCATATAACTTCCTTTTACCCTAAGTGACTCATAAAAATGGTAAGTTTTAGAGTATCTAACAGTCTTCATTGACAAGGGACCATTTCCTCATTGAGAGTCCCTTATACAAATGAAGACGTATCTGCCTCCAGTAACAACAGCAACAAAGTCAGTTATTGTCCTAGGCACTGGGAATATAATGACAAAAATTAATATGGTTCCTGCTTAATATGGCAGCCTACCCATTGAGAAACTTGGTAGCCTTGATGCCTCCGTACATCAGAAAGACAAGATTATAGCAAAGGGGGTGATGATAACATATTAACCAAACCTCAGGCATTAGCTCTTTGACACTGATATGATTTATCTGATAACTCATCCATTTGGATAATTTCTTTGGATTTGAGGTCAATGGGAAAGGAGAAGAGAAATGTTTCTGAAGACTTAAACTATCTAATAAGAGATACTCAACTTTGCAAAAGAAGTCATTGGGTTTTCCATTGTTCCATAAGGTAGCAAGGAAGTTGACACAGAAATAAGACTAGGAAGTCCCATTTTAAAAAAAATAACGCAAAATTCAATGATTTCACTGTTTTTGTTAGTTCTGAACATTCATCATAACCAATGGATTAGGCCCACACTACCACCATCTAATTGGGTTGATAAATTATTCTATGTAGGTGAGCTTGATTTACCTCTCCCCACATAAAAACAAATTAAAAGTTGCCTGCTGTATACCTCAGTGTAGAAAGCATCTGATTGAGTCAGAGTCTCTGAATTCAAATTTCATTTCTTCAGCCTGACTATTTGCCCTTGGAAAATCAATTCATGAACAAATCAAACAACAAGTATTTATTACCTACTGTTTATCAGGTACTATGTTAACTGCTGTGGATACCAATACAGACCATAAAGTAGTCAAGGCACAACAGCCTTGGACCTCAGTCTTTTCATAGGTCAGGTGGGATGACTGGGCTCTGCTGCCTTTAGAATCCCTTCCTTTTCGAAATTTGAGCTAGGTGGGAGAGCGGATGGAGTGCTGAGTTTGGAACAAGGAAGAGCCGAATGCAGATCTGTGACCTTTGGTAAATTGTTTGATCTCTGCCTCAGTTTCTTCAATTATAAAATTGAGGTAAAAATAATATGTGCCCCCTAGGGCTTTTGTGAAGATGAAGTGAGGTAATATTTATAAAGTACTTAGCAGAGTGCCTGCATATGGTAGGTACCTAATATTTTTTCTTTCCTTCCTCCCTTTCCTTCCTTTCCTTTTTTTCCTTCCTATCTCCCTCTTTCCCTCTTTTCCTTCCCTCTTTCCTTCCTTTTCCCCTTCCTCCTTAGCTTCCTTCCTTCCTTCCTGCCTTCCTATTTGACCGAATTCTTTCTCTCCTAGCTATGTGTGTATAATGTGGAGGGAACTCTGGGTAGGTTTATATCCTAAGTTAAACCTGTCACCTGTTCATAGGTCTCAAACTGACCCTCTATTATCATGGTAACATACTCCCACCACTTCATCTCTTGATACCTTTTGTTTTCTTAAAGATCCAACTTTGGTGTCATCTCATCCATGAAAAGGTTTTTTTTTGTTTGTTTTTATTGTTTGTCTTTCATGGACATAGTAAAGAGGGATTTCTCTCTCCACATATTTTTTTAAAGAGTTTGTCTAGACATTTTCATTGTTTTTTAAACATTCTACTTAGTACCCATACTTATTTAGGATATATTTATTTCTCTTCTTAGTTTACTTGTGAGATATTGGAGAGCAAAGAGGGGAAACCAGTTCTGAACACCTAAACATTGCAAAATATGGGTCAGATAGCATATTCAATATCCCATATCTAGAGTTGGCTACCTCTGTAAGAAAGAGATAAAGGTGTCTTTGTGGCATCTATTTTGGAGAAGAAGATTGGTGATTATAATTGTGGTTAAGCTTTTCTTTTTTATTCTTTATATTTGCATTGTTATAGTTAAAATGATTATGTATATTATTTTCCTGGTTCTGTTTATATTGGTTTGCGTAAGTTCATATAATACCTTTTCATGACTCTCTGTATTTACAATAACTTCCTAGAGTTAAGTCATAATTTCATTATATTAATATGCAAAATAACCGTTTCCCAATCCACTGACATCAGTTCTTTATTTTCCATTATGAAAGTGGTGTTATAAAAATGTGCATGTGTATAGATTTGAGTATATATAGATTTTTATTGTTGATCTCCTTGTGATATAGGCTTAGCAGTGGAATTTCTGGGTTAAAGGGTATAGACATTTTAGTTACTGTCTTTTTATAATTACAAAGGTTTACTAGAATGGTTGGAGCAATTTATACTGTATTAGTGTGTCTTTCTTGGAATCTACTTTCAAATTGACATGACATTTGGATGTCTCTCTGAGCTACCAAAAATCCTACTCAGCCTTTGTGGATCAAATTCAATTCAAGAAATATTTATTAGAGTTTATTATGTGTCAGGTATAGCAGTAGATTTATATAAAAAACAAATGCTTGACATCTGTCAGGAGCTTACACAACACTGGTGGAACACATAGATAAGTAAATTTAACATAATATGAGAGAACAACAACAAGTAGTAAGATGAGCTAAGGTTTTTGCTATGAGTTTTCCCCTGAGTTGAGCTTTGATTCTAAGAAGCAGAAATGAGGAGTGAGTGTTTTCCAGGAACAAAGACATGGTGATGGAAGAATCATGAATTTATGGAGCAATCCCAGGACTAACTTAGTTGAAATGCAGAATATTTGAAGAGGAATAATATAAAATAAATCTGGAAAAGTAGGCAGGAACCATAATGTGGAAAGCTTTAAATGTCTTGTAAAAAAGTACACCTTTCTTTTTTTGTTTTTTTTCCCCCATAGAGACAGTAGAGAGCCACTGAATATTGTTTAAAAGAGTACCAACATGATCAGTTTTATGTTTTTGGAAGGTTATTTTGGCATACATGGTAATTTCCCATATATCCCTTCTATTGAACTCTCCATTGTCACAGAGGAAAACAATTAAATGAAAACAAACATGGATAGATGCTTAAAGTCAATACTTCATTCTGCATCTATAGGCAACCCTTCCCCCCTGACCCCAGAGGAGGAAAGTAGATTTCATTATACTTCTAATTTTTGTATCTAACACTTTGCATGGTATAATTTTTTTATCTTTGTTATAAGTTTCAGAATTTTTTGAAGTTATTAAAGGTCATGTTAGAACTTTTCTAGGATCATAATATCTAAGTTTATTATGATGCTTTCAGTATCGTGAGCAGATATTTCCATCCATAGTTGCTTTCGCATTTTTCTGACAAAGGATCCCTTGTCCATCCTTTGACTTTTCTTTCTGTTCTAATGATATTCCCTTAGTTTATTATCTTTAATGCAGAAAAAATGCTGACAAGTCCTGACACTCCCAGTGTCATTGTCAAGAAATTGTTGAATTCTGACCACCATCCCTCTTGACTGTTTTCCCTTTGCCATATGGAATATCCATTTCCTTCAGTCTGTTTTCTTAATCTTCATGAGTCAGACTGGTGTGTGCTGTTTGCAGTATAGTACTGATCTTTCTGTTAGTGGGCATGTTGGTGCTGAAAAAGGCATCCAATAGCTTTATATGTTCATAGTGCTCCTGAAGGGAGAAACAACACCAAAGGCTGTAGTCCAGGATTGTGATTTGATTTGACACATGAGTTTCCTCACTGATATGTTTTCCCACCAAATTTCTGCAGCTGAATTCAGAATCTCCCACAAAAATACTTTTTGAATTGGTAGGAGAGTATGTTGGATTATGATCGTATGGTTTTTTTCTTCCTTTTGACTTAGCTTTAAGCAAATATTTTATGTTTGATTCAGTGGTGACTCTTGGTGTTTCAACAGAAACCCAGAGATGGGATTCAATAGCTACTATGCCAATTAGTAAGAATGGAAACCTTTAGCACTCTATATATGCCAGTTGGGAATTTGGACTGGATCTGTGATATCATTGTTATAAAGAATTTCTGAAGAGGACATTTTCTCTTCTAAGTCAGGTAAATATGTTGTAGGAAGGGATCATCCGTTAACATTCTGTCATTCTACACAGGATGATTTTATAGAAGAGGTCAAAAAAAGAGGGGCTAAATGACTGGCCAGGGCTCACACAGCTCACATATTTCTGATGGAAGATTTGATTTCAGGTCTTCCTGACTCCAACTCCAGAGATATATTTAGTGCATCACCTAGATATCACATACTTTGCACCTTATACTCTTAGCTGATGATTTATATCTACATTGATGGCCCATATGCCTGCAAAAAACGTCACTTGTAAATCTGTAACGATAATTAAATGGGAAGATCTTTCACATTTATTAATAGACCCACGGGACCTGCTTACATGGATGCCTAAATCACATGTGGTGGGAGGACAATGCTAAAAGAGTGGAACAGGAAGTGTGGAGAAGAATTGGGAGGAAGTTGATGAAAGCAGTTAGGCCAGAGAGAGGAGAGGACACAGGCAAGCAAACACAGCTGGGCTAGTGAGTATTTGTTTGTGGGAAGTCCCCAACAGAGGAGGGAGGCTGGGGAATAGCTTTATCCACTGCGGTGCTAATGTGTATTGATTTCTTGGTTACTATGATGCATTTGGCTTTTTGGTGTTGGGATTTGACTTTCTGATGTCTGAATAAATGTTTTTCTTCTGACTTTTATATGGAGAGTCTGTTATATTTTGTGACTCAGAACTATGCCAGCATATTCACAGTCTTTTTCAGTCCTGTGAATATTGCCTTTGTGAAGCAAAATCCTATGAAACTTGGGGTTATTTTAATGGAATGCGAAAAGAACTAATATATACACTGTTGATTTCATGAAAATAGATCTAAAACCAGTATGCATATCTATCAAATCTATTTTTATGTTAGGATAATTTACCCCTTAAAATTGAAATCTTCTAATTCAGTTATAATTAATCTCGTGTGAAGAAGATACAGTTGGGAATTGTGAATAAGAAAAATGAACTTCAGGTGCTTGGTGCCTTGTCCCAAATCTATAAATTAAACATTTGGGGTTTGAAAGAAGATTACATGTCAAATTGAGCCTCGGGGACTTACTACGTGTGGGACCTTGGGCAATTGACTTAGCTTCTATTACCTCCAAAACAAAAAAAAAGAGAAAAGAAAAGAAAGAAGGAAAAAGAAAGTTTTCATGACCCAAATCAATGTGTTTTTAACACTAAATTTCTTTTCAGGGGAAAGAGAGAAAGAGATATCTGGAAGAATTCTAGCTCCCTGACAGCACAGGGGATGCTTTATTCACCTCTCCTTAGCTTTTGTACTTTCAAATATATACAGAATATTTTCTGCTCGGATTTTACCACATCTCTGTATCCGAAGCTCATTTCCTACTATTCCTACCTCAAGGGGATGGAGTAAACTTGCTGCCCAAACTTTACACTGGTCTATTTTGGAGTGCTCCAGACCAAAATAAGAAAACCTTAGTAGCTCCATTTCGCAAGGAAAGTTGTCACTCAGATGCATACCATGTGGCTTACTCTCTTCTTTGTCACCTTTATGATAGCATCAGAAGTTTATTTTTATTCAGTGCTTTAAGATTCAGAAAGGATTTTACATGAATTATTTTATTTCCTTGCAATCTTACGAAGCAAGTTGTAGAATTATCCTCATTTTAACAAGAGGAAACTGAGGATCAAGGCAAGTTATCCATGGCCACAAAGTCAAAACTATTTTGGGTAAATTTCTAAACCCAATTTTTTAAATCCCTGATTCTAAGTCTCACATTTTTTCTTTTGATAATTTTTCCCCTCCCCCAGGGTCATATTAGTTATTGTTTCATTATTTTCATTAATGTTCAACTCCTTATGACCTCATTTGGGGTTTTTCTGGAAGAAATCCTGGAGCGGTTTGCTGTTTCTTTCTGTAACACATTTTATAGATGAGGAAAATAGGGTAAACAGAATTAAATGACTTTTCCAATGTTACACAAGTAGTATCTGAGTCCAGATCTGAATTCAGGATCAGACTTCCTGACTTCAAGTCCACTATTCTCTATCTGTCCACTAGATGATGTGTCAAAAAAACAAAACAAAACATTGATCTACTCTTTATGCAGAACCATTGCCATCTCTGTCATCCCTGTTGTCCCTGTTTCACCACAGTCTACATTTTCAATGCTGGAATATATTCATACCTACTTCTCTTACTCCAAAGTTCTTGACATGGGGTGCAATGGAAAGTATGTGACATATGACATTTGGGAGTCATAGAACATGGGTCCAAATACTGACTCTACCCCTTGTTACCTGTGTTACTTTGGATGAAATACTTAGATTACCTATTCTTCTGTTTTCTTATCTATGAAATGAAGGAAAAAGACTTGACAGTAAGATCAATATTATATCTAGAAGGGGAAAGGAATCTGGAGAGGGCTGTAGTCTAACAATCTTATTTTATAATTGAGGAAATTTAGGCCCAGAAATGTTAATGAACTTGGAAGGGTGATAGTGTCACTGGTTTTCTCACTGCAAATCCAATATTCAGTGTGATATGGAATTTTACTTCTCTAAACACTTTTTTTAAGGTTCTTGTTTTAAATCTATGATTCTGAGTGTGTAAGGAAAGGGATGGGAGTTAAATATTAATGTGTTTGCGGCATCCACTTCTATGAATTTCTTTGAGAACCAAGTATAAATTCGTAATCAGAATTAGCAACTGAGCAAGTATCTGCTGAGGAAAGTCCTTTCTCAAGTACAACTGGCAATCTAGTTTATGCCCTTCAGAACCTTACCTCCTCCAATGCCCCACAAAATTTGATGCTAAGAAGATCTGTCTCTTAGTTAGGACTGAAAGCAAATTTCAACTCAAAACTGGTGAGACTCTGTACTCCAAAGTTATTGATGTAGGATGGAGTCATTTCAGTCATGTCTGACTTTTTGTGAGTCCATTTGGGGTTTTATTGGCAAAAATAATGAAATTGTTTGCCATTTCTTTCTCCAGGTCATTTTGCTGATGAGTCAACTGAGGCTAACAAGTTAAGTGACTTTCCCAGGGTCACATAACTAGTAAATGTTTGAATCCAGATTTGAACTGAAAATCAGGAACTCTTGATTGTAGGATTGATACTATATCCATTGCACCACTGTTCACCATGGTTTGGCATACACTGTGATATCAACATCATATTGGTGTGCATTTACTGATGAATGTACAAGACTGGATTTTGGCAAGTGTGGTGTTCTGTAGTCATAAAGATAACAAATGATGATGATAACTAGATAGTTATTTTGCACTTTAAGCTTTACAAAGCATCTAGCAAATACCATCTCTATTGATCTTCATGAAGTCCCTACAAGGAAGGACATAGTAAGGACTCTTTACTTTGCAGAGGAGGAAATTGGGACAGAAAGAGGTTCAATGATGTGTCCAGGGTTGTGTATCTTTTAAGTGTTTGGAGTTGTATTTGAACCCATGTCTTCCTGATTTCAGGCCCAACACTTTTCTTTATATCACCCCAACTGTCTTGCTTTGAGAAGACTTGAGTTTGAATCTTGTCTCAAGTCTTAAGTCAACAAGGACTTATTAAAAACCTACATCTATGTGCTAATTACTATGCTAAACACTGGGTAAACAAAGAAAGGAAAAGACAACAGTCCTTGTTTCTCAAGGAGCTCACAGCCTAACAGAGGAGACAACTGTAAAAAGAAATGATATACAAAGTGAATATAGACAGGATGAATTGGATACAATCTCAGAATGAAGGGATTAAGATTAAGGAAGACTCTTCATTGCTTTGATTTTTATGTCTGTGTCTACATTGTGGAACCAAAATAAGGAAGTCTCTTTCATCACCTGTGTGCTAACTCTAACTCACTTGAATGACATCATGTCCTTGGGATCCATACTTCTCTGGGTGAGAGATCAACTATTACCTCAATGATCCCAGCAAGATTTCATGGAGAGGATGTTACTTTAATTGAAATTTTAAGAACAGGAGAGAATCCAGGTCACAGAAATGAGGAAGGAGAGAAAGAAATCTGTGAAAATGGGATAGACAATGAAAAGTTCTGGAGCAAGGAGGTGGAGAAGCATGTGCAAAAAAAGCAGCAAGAAGATCATCGTCACTGTATAACAGGTCAAGTGGTGAGGGTGAAGCATGATATTAGAAAATGTGGAAGATGAGAACGAGCCAGATTATGAAGGGCTTTAAAAGTCAGAGAACTTGTGTTTCATGCTGGCAGTAATTGGGAGCCCCTGGGGTTTTCTTTTGAATATGTAGATGATATGGCCAAAGTTGTGATTTTGGAAGATCAGTTTGACAACTAAGGGGAGGATGGATGGAAAGGAGGAAAACCTTGAAGCAGGATTACCAATCATCAGACTATTGCACTAAATCAGCATGAAATGATGGGAATTTGGTCAAGGGTGGTAGCTGTTAAAGAAGAAAAGGGGGGCATATAAGAGAGGTGTAGCAAAGGTTGAAAGGGCAGAACTTGGCAACTGGCTATGAGAAATGAGATTGAGGAGTTAAATATGAAACCAAGGCTATAATCTTGGGCAATGGAGACAATATTGGTACACATGACAGTAAGCAGGAAATTAGGTAGAGGGGAGAGATTAGGGCAAAAAGTAAATAATCCAGCTTCAGACTTGTCAAGTTTTAGATGTCTGAGACTTCCATCTCTAGATTTACTATAAGTTTTTGGAGATAGAAGGCTGAAAGGTCATGAAAGTGTTTGGGGCTGGTCAAATAGACTGATAATCACATGCATAGAGATGACATTATCCATGAGACCATAGGTAAAAAAAAAGTTTCAATTCCCTGAGATATAGGTGTTTATATATTTTATCTTTATTTTTTCGCTATGAGTAATGACACTGGGGTAAAGGACCTGAAGTATGGCAACTTCTAAAAGTTCAAATGAGCAACTATTCTGTAGCTAGATCCAGATTGTGGAGGGGTTAAATACCATATAGAAGTTTTACATGTTATGCCAGAGAGAGTGTAATAAAATACTGAATATTTCTGAGTAGGAGAATATATCTTAGGACTAAATGTGTTTTAGAAAATTCATTTTAGCAACAGTGTAAAGGATGTATTAGAGAAAGGAAAAACTAGTCCTGGAAACAAATTAAAAAGCTATTGTAGTAATTTAGGTGATGAACATGTGAGCTGGGTGGTAACAGTGTGAATAGATGAAAAAGAATATAGAGGAGGGACTTTATGGTTTTAGCATCAACAGGACATGGCAACTTGGTAATTTATATCATGGATGGGGGTAGAGTACAGGTTGACCTCATAGTAGCAACCCTAAGTGAATGCAAGCCCTCAGCAAGAATATCTAACTCTGATTGAGGGATGGCATATTTGGAAGAAGGGAATATAATAAACCCTTTTGACCTTCTTAAATTTGAGGTACTTACTTTGGTGGGGATGTTCAATAGATAGGTAGCAATGCTGATCAGGTGTTTAAGCCATAGATTAAGGCTGAAATAGATTGTTATGGTTATGATCTACGTAGAAGTGATCATTATGTTCCTTGGAGCTAATGAGATCACAGAGTGGAAAATATTATAGTTTTTAAAAACTATCGGAACAAGATACTTGGAGGAAGACTGAAGTTGCCTATGATGGCTGTTTTCTGATTTTTAAAGGGTTGTGGTGTTGCAAAGGAATTAGACATTTTTTACTTGGTACCAGAAGGTTTGTGATGTGTTTGTCCTTCTTTGTTGAAGACCAGGCCATCAGAGAAATGATGACATGACTGGCACTTGACTTTGTTTGAGTGAGGGAGGGCTGTGCAAGTCACCAGCCTCACTTCTCTTCCAAAGTAATGAGCTTCAGAGGCAAGGTTTGGTCTTCTTTATTCTAAGTCTAGTAGTCTATTGACTGCTCTATCTATCACTAAAATCATGCCAATAATGTCATGCTTGAAGAGATGATGAACCTCCTTCCTCTTGAGGTAGTCTGTTTCACTTCACTTGTAGACATCTCTGATGGATGACATTATTCCTACATATTTAGCTGAAATGGGTTTCCCTGCATCTTCTGTTCATTGCTTTGATTTCTGTGTCTGTGTCTACCTTCTGGCACCAAATTGAGCAAGCCTCCTTGATTGTCTGTTGCCAACCTCTTTCTCACTTGAATGACATCATGTCCTTGAGACCCCTCTTTCTCCAGGTGAGAAATCACCAATTCACTCAATGATCCTAGCAAGTTATTACTTTAAGTATCTTTTATCATTTGGATGATGGCCCACTACTTGGCATATGATCTAGTTTTCCACAGACATTCTCAAAATATGGTGTTAGAACTAAACACATCATTCCAGAGATACATGAGCAGGAAAGAGTGTAGTGGTCCTTACTTCTCTGGCAAAAACAAAATTAGGCAAAAACAAAAACAGAAATCCATGTATATGAGTCTATAGATCCTTTCTTTTGATTATGGGAGCAGAAAGGATACTAAAAGTAGTATGGGAAGACCTGAATATGATTCTAAGCCTGACACAATATGACAGTAAATATAGTCTAGTAGGGTACTGGACTTGAATTCACAAAGATCTGGGTTCATATCACATTTTTGGGAATACTAGGTGTGTGATCTCAGGCAATATAGTTCCTTCCCCCTTATCCTCGTTTGTAGTTCAGGTAGCCTATGTTACATGACGTCAGATTCCTATTAGTTGAGGTCTCTCCAATGGCAGTAGTATTGTGGAGAGACTGATGGACTTGGGATTAGGAAGACCTAAGTATTAATCCTCCCTTAGAAACGTTTTATTTCCATGACTCTAAAAAATCACTTAGCTTTTTTGTGCCTCAAGTTTCCACATCTGTCAAATAAAGATAGTAATTTTATCTGCTTCCCTTTGTTATTGTAAGACTCAGATGGGATCATGTACACAAAACATCACGTGAATATGAACTATTAATTCATAGAGAGGTAAAGGGATAGTGAGAACACTTTTGATTTCTTTGGTATGGGAGAACTTCCTATTAAGAAAACTCCTTCTACAGATGCTGTTTCTCTAATACTTAAAATCCCAGACACTTGCCTAGAGACCAGAAGGGTTAAGTGACATTCTTTATGTCATACAGCCAGAACATTTCAGAGATGAGATGTGCATTCAGGTGGCTACATCCAGGTAACTCTTCTTCCTCTCACTGAAATGGAGATATTAGTGGCTATGTTTAGGTGCACCTAGGTCAAGTGGTGGATAGATTGCTGGGCCTGCAGTCAGGAAGATCTGCTTTTAAATTTGACCTCAGAATCACTAGCTATGTAACTTTGGGCAAGTCACTTGACCTTGTTTTCCTCAGTTTCTCATCCATAAAATGAGCTGGAGAAGGAAATGGCAAAGTACTCCAGTATCTTTGATAAGAAAACCCCAAATGGGGTCATAAAAATGGTATACTGAGGATTTGAAGTACAAAACAAAAAATCTTGGCCCTTGAGAAGATTACATTCTAAGAGAGGAAACAATACGTCTGGAGATGCATTCACATACATATATGTATAAATATATATGTGCACACTAATATGAACAATTATTTTGAGGGGTTGTATTAATCAGTGGGGGTGAGGAAAGATCTTCTATAAAATGTGACATGATCTGAAACTTGAAGAGGCTAGCGATTTTGAGGAGCAGAGGTGACAAGACAGAACATCAATTGAAAAGACATAAAGACAAAAGGAGTATGTCATGTACAAGTTTATGTTCCAGAACATAGCATAGGTAAGGGGGAGTAATCTAGAATCTACACATTACAATGATTACACCTAATATTTAAAATTTTAGGGAAGAGAGGGAAACATTAATTTGGAAATGCTTGTCCAGTAGTAGTTCAATTCCTAGATCAAGGCTTCTTAACTTTTTGGTATTCTGGTAGTAGATTTTTGAGTAATTATCAAAATTAGATTATTTAAAAAAACTATCTAAGTAGTTCTATTGAGTCCTTCAAGACTTGTTTTTTTCTTTTTTGTTTGTTTCATTTTGAGGTGTGTGCTATGTGTATAAGTGTGAGTGAGTGTGTGTGTGTGTGTGTGTGTGTGTGTGTAAAAACTGAAACTGTCCTTAACCTCAGAGGATTGTTATCAGGAATAAATTATATATATATATACACAGAGATACATATATATATATATATATACACACACACACACATATGCACACATATATTACATACACATACATACATACTACATATGTACACACACATATATACACATATATGTATAAATCATCTAAATGTTACATGTAGATGTGTCTGGCAAAATGTCCACATGTGTTATGAACTTAGATGGAAAGGAAACCAAAATCTTCACTTTCTGTAGCTATTAACTGAAATGTAGCTTTCCTGCAATTATGAAGCTAGGTCTGGAGCATTAGACTACCATTCTTCTCAACTGAATCACCATTCTTTCATTAGAGGAAACTCAGATATCTTTTGGGCCCTAAGAAAAAGAAAATTCTTATTCAAAATATTATCAACAAATCATTCAATAATATATATTGGGAACCACAATGAATGGGACTTATGGCTAAATCCTTGCAGTCTTGAAAATTAAACTAGTCTTTAGGCTGTAGGGGACCATGTGAGTTTAATTTAGCCAATTTTTGGAATCCAGGCAAACTAGAGGATAACGATTTACATTGCATTTCTTAGGTAAAGTTCCTATATTATTTTTTGCTTTCATTTATTACAATAACCCAAATGAAATGGGTTGAATAGGCAAGATTACCCTCATTTGATATGTAAGAAAGCAGTGAGAGGCACAGTTAAAGTAAGTTGAGTAAGATTATCCAAATCTTATGAGTTACAGATCTATTTTAAGGGTTTCTGGGGAGAGAGAGACAGAGAGAGAGAGAGAGAGAGAGAGAGAGAGAGAGAGAGAGAGAGAGAGACAGAGACAGAGACAGAGAGACAGACAGAGACAGAAAGAGAGACAGACAGACAGAAAGACAGAGAGAGAGAGAGAGAGAGAGAGAGAGAGAGAGAGAGAGAGAGAGATTCAGCAGCCTATTACCTAGTAATCCATTTATCCTCAAAATACCTGCAGTTCGCATGTTGATTATTCAGACAGCAAGACAGATGGAGGGTATGAATGAACTTGAATAGTATTTAACTCCTTCATAAGGAAAGATACAGGATAAAATAAAGTGAAAATGACTACAATTAACAAAGAATAAAAAATGGACAATGTTCTCATTGGTTTCACTGATTTATGTTCATTTTCTTCCAAAGACTTTGTCATGAGAAGAGAATGAATTAATCAGAAAAAAGATGTCATGCGAACTTGGTCATTTGGAAACGACGAATGGCTGTGTGTTGAAGATTTATCCAGTTCCATTAACTTATTTGAACTCTGATCCAACAATATTTTGAGTGTGTGCAAGAAAGGAGCAGTTGTTTTATCAAGAATAATGAAAAGAAGGCTTTGGATCAGGCTTTTCCTGTGATTTGTACAGAGACTGCACTCTGCAGCTGGAAAATAACTGTGACTGCAGTTTTTTGGGCACTAGAGTCACTGACCTTTCTTAGAGTGTCTTCTTCCTTCTGAGACAGAAATAAAAAACATTAAGAAATAGGCTCCTCTTCTCAAGAATTAATTATTTTTTCTTCCTTTCTTTCTGTATTTGCTCTCTGTCTCTCCATTCATCTCTCCATCTCTCTCTGTGTCCGTGTGTCTCTGTTTCTCTGTGTCTCTGTGTATCTGTCTGTCTATCTCTCCCATTTCTAGTCTTTCACAATAGTCTTCCAGGTCATTTGTTACTAATTCATTTTTCATTATGCTTGATAAAAATGAGAATTAGAAGCTTTCATCTTTTCATTAAAATATCTTTTCTTTGAAGAGCATCGTGGGAATGTTGGTGCTTTATATAGAAGAATGTTGACTGAACACTAAACATAGATTGAGAAATTACTCATTTCTATTGGGTTAACTAAGTCTAATGATGCGTGTATGTATGTTCATGTGTCTGTTCAAAAATATAATCTGTCTTTCCTACCTCATAGGGTTGTTGCTATGATTAAATGTGATGCTATCCATAAACATAGACCTTAGAATCAAGGTATGCTAGAGTTTTTGCAAAAATATAAAATACTATGTACAAAGATATATTATCTTCATAGCAATTAGTATTATTGTAATACTATTTTTATATTGTAATATTTAATATTTACAATATTTACAATAATTACAATATTTAATATTGCAATATTATCTTTATAGCAATTAGTATTAATGTAATTATTTGAACTATTTGTTTAAATCTTATTTAATTCTTGGGGGAACCCAATCAATCCAAAAGATATTTTTTTACACCTACTATAGTATAGTCACTGAGCTAGATTCTTGGGATACAAATGTAAAAATAAAGCAATAACGACCTTCAGGGATCTTGAATTCTGTTGGATTAGATAATATGTTGTCATAGATTTTGAGCTGGATGCGGCCTTTTGGGTGGTTGTTAAAGATGAAGAACCTGTGGTTCACAGAAATAACAGAACAAAAATATGCACCATCAATAGACAGGACTTTTTGAGAGGGAAGAAAGACACTAACTTCTAAAAACAGGAGTAAGGAACAGTCTCATAAAGGAAGTGTTATCTGAGCTGAACTTTGAAACAAACGAGGGATAAGAGGAGGTGAAATTAAGAAGAAAGCTTATGCTAGAAATGGAGGGCAGAGTAAAGAAAGGTCCTATAAGGGATTACTAAAGCCCTCATCCCATGAGAACAAGTTTGCAATGTCACTGTAGCTCATCAAAGGATTAAAAAATCACAGTGAGTCTACTTCTTTGGGGCTGATTAATTGAATCCAAGTTAAATGGTGTGGGGAAACCTTTCACAAATTTGTGATGCTCTAAATTCTTTCTTTAGCTTATGAGAAAACCAGGAGAGAAATCCCATAATTCCCTGAGTCTGCAGTTCAAGATTAGACTATTTCAAAGGGCTGGGAATCACGAAGAGACTATAGATAGAATGTAAGGTTTCTGAGGGCAGATTTCATTTTAGTCATATTTCAGGGGAGGGCATTACATCCCCAACTTAGGCATAATACCAGTAATAGTAGGTACTTTATAAGTGTCTGGTGATATTTTTTTCCTCCCTATGGAGAGGCAGTGTAGTATCATTGTAGGTTGATGTTTTTGGAGTGAGAAGACCTGGACTTTTGATGTAACTTCCCTGTTTTTAGCTGAGTGATTTTTGGTAAGCCCCTATACCCTTCTGAGAAACACTTCACTCACTTGCAAAGTGAGGTTAAGAATATTTGCTTTATTGAGCTCAAGGTTTTTTGTGAAAATCAAATGAGGTAATGTATGTAAATTAGTGTGTGATGTGTAAGCTATTATCATTAGAGTCTTTTAAGGAAATATGAGAAATTGTCTCTTAGGAACTGAGTGGATTACTACTGTTAGTAATATGCCTCTGCTGTGCCCTCTATGTATGTGGAAAAGTTGCTTTTATCTCCATAAATCAATATGTCTGTATGTCTGTATGAAATTTACAGTGGTATAAGTTTAGTAATCTGCCTTCTAATGTCAGTTACTAATGTCTTAGCAATCCTTTGAAGGTGGACTCAGAGAGAGAGAGAGAGAGAGAGAGAGAGAGAGAGAGAGAGAGAGAGAGAGAGAGAAAGAGAGGGAGAGAGAGAGGGAGAGAGATATGAAGGCTCATTCATTCATTCAGCAAAAATCTGTTAAATTTCTACTTTATACTAGACATTGTCCTTGGCACTAAGGATATAGAAAGAAACAAATGTATTCCCTGTTCTCAGTAAACTGACACGCTACTGCAGGATACAAAATATATACACATAAGTAAATGTGAAATATATATAAAATAAATCCAATGATACTTTGAGGAGAGGGCAGGATACTGATCACTCAAGAGGTTTAGTATAGTCCTGTGTAGGAGGTGGCACATGTGGCTTAATAAAGACTTTGAATATAGCTGAAAAAAATTTCCTGAGAATTAATCTTAAGTCATGTCTACCATGACTGAATGAAATTAATGAATTTAGCTAGGGTAAAGGGATCTTTCTCCATTTTGACTAATTGAAAGGGACTTGATAACATTTTGGAGTCATTTGATGGCCCAGAGGATAGAGCACTAAACTGGAATCAGGAAGATTCATCTTCTTGAGTTCAAATCAGTCCTCAGGACTTATTGCTGTGTGACTCTGGGCAAGTCACCTAACCCTGCTTACTTCATTTTCCTCATCTATAAAATGAGGTGGAAACAGAAATGACAAATCACTCCAATGGTTCTTATCCTTTATTCTTGCAGAGGACCAGAACAACATCAACAAATTGGAGTTAAGGTGCACTGTGTCCAACTGCACCTCATCAGAGCAATATGAGCTCTGAAGGCTCTACCACAGTTGGGCACAGATAATCCACATGAGCCACTCAAGTATCTTTGAATACACAAATCTCTCCAGTATCTTTGCCAAGAGAACCCTAAATATAATCATGAAAAATGAAACATGACTGAACAACAACAATAAACTGCAACATTTTCAGTCCTTGAGCAGCATTAACATAACAAAGGTTGGCATCTAGTTAGCATGAAAAATTTGTTAAAATGGAAAGCTACCAGATAATATTTTACAGTGAATATAAGTTCTACCCTGCTCCCTAATGCAAACACATAGTGAACTTCTCAGTGGTAGCCTTATGTCAGCGTTAAAAATATTCTACATTCTTTGTCCACAGGGAATAATTCACCTTCCCCTTCCTCCAGTAAGGGCACACTATCAGTCTCTTGTTCCCAGTGTAGTCTGTGATAATTCCTTCAGGTTAGAAAAATAGTCTTTGTTGCTACACTAGCTGCAAGACTTTTGGGTAGTGACTGTGATGTGCCTTACTTATTCCCATCCTCTCATCTGGGTAAGTGGTTGCTCTGCATACCCTGATAGAGGAAGCACCAGCCAAGTGATTTGGCTAGGATAAAAATTCTACCTTACAATAATGGAAATATTCTCCTCCAAGGCCAATATGATTCAGTGTTACAGATTAAGTCCCCACAGTAGACTATAAGCTCTGTACAGGTAGAGATTGTTTTCTTTATTTTTTTAAATAAGCAATTATTTTCATTTTTAATTAACTTTTAGTTTTCACCATTCACTTCCACAAGATTTTGAACTCCAAATTATCTCCCCATCTCTCTCCTCCCTCCAACTCCAAGACAACTAGCATTCTGATTATACCTTCTCCCATTCTGTCCTCTCTTCTGTAATATCCCTCTCTTCTTTTACTCCTTTCCCTCTATTTTCTTGTAGCGCAAGATAAATTTCTATACCCCATTTTCTGAATGTCTTATTTCCCAGATATATATATATATATATATATATATATATATATATATATAAAACAATTTTAACATTTGTTTTTGAAAACTTTTGAGTTCCAACTTCTCTCTCTTCCTCAGATCCCACCCACCCCTATTGAGAAAGCAAGAAATTCAATATAGGTATATATGTGCAGTTATTCAAAACACTTCCATAACAGTCATATTGTGAAAGACTAACTATATTTCCCTCCATCCTATCCTGCCACCATTGATTGTTTTCTCTTTTGACCTCGTCTCCTCTCAAAAGTGTTTACTTCTAATTACATCTTCCTACCATTTGCCCTCTCTTCTGTCATTCCCCCATTCCCCAACCTCACATACCCTCTTTCCCCTTTCTTTTCTGTAGTGTAAGATAGATTTTCATACCAAATCTGAATATGGATGTTATTCCCACCAAATCTGATGAGAATAAGTTTCACTCTTTTCCTCTCACCTCCCCCCTCCATTGAAAATTTTTCCTTGCCTCTTTCATGTGAAATCCTATCTTCTTAGACCTCTGGAATGTCACATTCCAAGCCCTTCAATCTCTTAGTGGAGTGGGTGCTAAATCCTATGTTATCCTGATTGTATTTGCACAATACTTCAATTATTTCTTTCTGACTGCTTGTAATATTTTCTCCTTGATCTGAGAACTCTGAAATTTGGTTACAACATTTTTAGGAGATTTCCTTTTGGGGTCTCTTTGAGAAGGTGATAGGTGAATTCTGTCCATTTCTATTTTACCCTCTGGTTCTAGCAAGGCAGTTTTCCTTGATAATTTATTGGAAGATGATGTCTAGGCTGGTTTTTTGATCATGGTTTTCAGGTAGACCAATAATTGTTAAATTATCTCTCCTGAATCTGTTTTCCAATGAGATATTTCACATTGCTATTCTTTCTTTTTTTTCCTTTTGTTTCATACTTTCTTGATTTTTCATAAAGTAATTAGCTTCCATCTTCTCCATTCTAAACTTTAAGTAATTATTTTCTTCAATGAGCTTTTGCACCTCCTTTTCCATCTGACCAATTCTTCTTTTTCTGTATTCTTCTCTTCATTGCTGTTTTGCATCTCCTTTTCAATTTAGGTTAGTCTATTGTTTAAGGTGTTATTTTCTTCAGTATTTTTTGGGGTCTTTTTTAACAAGCTGTTGATTTTTCATTGATTTTCTGGCATCACTTTCATTTCTCTTGCCAGTTTTTCCTCCACCTCTCTTGATTGATGTTCAAAATCCTTTGTGAGCCCTTGCAGGACCTCAGATCATTGAATACTTTTCTTGGAGGCATTGGATGTAGAAGACTTGACCTTACTGTCTTCCTATGATTGTATTCTTTACTGTTCCTCATCTCAAAGGATCAAATGAAATATCTTTTCACCAAGAAAGTAACCTTCTATAGTCTTAATTTTTCTCTTTTGGAGTATTTTCCCAGCTAGTTCCTTGATTTTTGAGTCCTATGTCAAGTGGAAAGTGTACTCCCCTAGAGTTCTGTGCAGGTTTTGTGAAGCTATTACCTGAGATATCTCTAGAGATCTGTAAGTTCTCAGTTCCTCCAAAGTGGAACAATCAAGTATTATTGCTCTCCTGGTCTGTGCTCTGGTATGTGAGTAACCATTCTTTTCTACCCTGGAACTGTGAGTTCAATTTCATCTCCACATCTGCCACCAGCTCTGCCACGTCAGCACTCCTTCTCATCCCAGGACTACAACTCAGGAATTTATGATTCTTCCTGTAGCTATATTACTTAATTTTCAAAATCCTTTTTGAGCTCTTCCATATCCTGAGACCAATTAAATTTTTTCATGGTTGCTTTGGATATAGGAACTTTAACTTTGTTGTCTCCTTCTGTTTGTATATTTTGGTCCTCCTTGTCATGAAAGTAAAATTCTGTAGTATGATTCTTTTTCTGGTTTTTGTTTATTTCCCCAGTCATTCACTTGACTTTTGAGCTCTATGTCAAGATAGATCTCAGCTTCTAGTGGGGGTGGGGAGTTGTATTGCCAGCTGCTTGATCTCCCATAATCTGTGAGCCTAGAGCTCCAGAAACAATAGCAGCAGCTGCCACTACTGGACCACTCTACCCTCTCACACAGATCAGACAGATTTTTTTCCACACACCTTCCAATTTGTCCTCAGCATTTTGAGGTCATAAGTTTGGAAAACACCACAGTTGTCAGTGGTTCAGTCTCCCCTAGACCTGCTCAGGTCCCATCTGATCCAGCATGACCCACACTGTATTGTGCCTAGTAAGACAGATGCTTCCTGTAGAATTTATAGACTATCTTGAGCTGGAGATTTGCTTCACTTCATCATTCTGTCTTCTGCAGCTCCCAAATTTGTTTAGAGTCATTTTATTACAAGTATTTGACTGGGTTTTCAGGGAGAACTCTAGTAAGTCCCAGGTTTTACTCCATTATTTTGAGTCTGCCCACCTAGTAGAGACTATATTAGCTCTATTTTTGTATCTATGGTGCCAAGTTCAGCACTTGACATATAGCACTAAATAAGTGTGATGAATTATAATTTAGTTTAGTGTTGCTTTCTTTTGGATGCCAGTTTTTGGAAAGGACATTTCTGGTTAATTGAAGAATCTTGAGAAAAATCCTGTGAGGCAGGTACCTCAAGAAGAGTTAGCCCACCACCCTTCACATCCTGTATTCCAGATGAAGAAACGCAAACTCCAAAAGTTTTAGTGGCTTGAGTCCATTACATAATTTGGAAGAGACTGAGATAAGACTGAGATCTAGGTAACCTTTGAATCTAGATCCGGCCATCTTTGGGTCAAATCCAACTGCCTTAAACTTGGGAAGACAGACAAGAATTATGCTTCCTGGGCAACAGATTGAAGGGCCCCAAGGTAATCTGCAAGCCACAAAGAGGAATCAAAACAGGATTGTAAGAAAGGTTCAAATGCAAATTAAAATATATATATATATAATTCCCTCAAAAGTGATATGGGATTCTGTGGTTAGGTTTAGGGAAATCAGGGCAGATATCTACCCTAAATTCCATTTTGAGGAATCCATTTTGATGTATTTGAAATCACTGATATCTATCGATCAGTAGGAAGAGGAATTATAAAACCGTATATTTTTAGCTTATTAGTTCTACTGAAGGCTTCAAAGTACAAGATTTGATTTAAAGGACCATACATTTTAATAGAAAGCGAGATCTTGGAGGACCCAAGATTACTGTTTTTGTCATAAAAAATAGCAACTATATAAGACAAATAATCTCCAATTATAATAGGTACACAATCAAAACTTCTTTTATATAAACAAATTTATTTAACATTTTACATTCATTTTCACAAGATTTGGGGTTCCAAAATTTTCTCCCCATTTGTCCCCTCCCCCCTCCCCAGTACATTGGACATTCTAATTACCCATATCACCAATCTGCCCTCTCTTCGATCATCCGTCCCTTCCCTTACCCCATCTTCTCTTTTGTCCTGTAGGGCCAGATAACTTTCTATTCCCCATTACCTGTATTTATTATTTCCTAGAAGCAAGAACAATACTCAACAGTTGGTCCTCAAACTTTAAGTTCCAACTTCTCCCCATCCCTCCCTTCCCACCCATTCCCTTTGGGAAGG
>CM053769.1:111759615-111795423 GCA_028658325.1 Potorous gilbertii
GAACATTTAGTCTAATTTATAAATAAAAGTAAGTCCAATTGTAATACAACTGAGAAGCTGTTGCCTGACCACAGCTTGAAGAGCATCCAGGAAGGGGAATTCACCTCTTTTGAGGGTAGATTATTTCAATTTTGGACAGTTTAAATTGTCCAGTGGTACTGTAGGTAGAGTGCTTACTGAATATGGAGTCAGAAAGGTAGTATTTTAAATATACTTTCAGATATTTAACTAGCTGTGTGACTCTGGACAAGTCACTTAACTTCTGTTTGCCTTAGTTTCCTCAACTGGAAATTGGAGAGATAATAGTACCTATCTCTCAGTATTGTTATAAAGATCAAATTAGTTGATATTTGTAAAGTACATTGAAAACTTTGATATAAATGCTAGCTATTATAATACATTAATATTTCCACGTTGCTATAAAGCCGGAAAGAATATATGACTATACATGAGTATGTAACTACTCATAATGACCCTATGAGCTAAGTGCTAATATCATTCCATTTTGTTGATGAGGAAATTGAGGTCTAGTTGACTTTTCAGAGTCACCTAGTAACAGAAATTCCAAGATGGAATATGAACCAAGACCTTTGTAAGTGTTCCCTACTCCACATTATCTCAGCATATCTAAATGTATACTTGTTCATTCAGGCACAAGATATTTACTTAGTAATAGTCAGTAAACATTGATAAAGAACTTGCTACATGTGAGATACAATGTTAGGTACTAACTATACAAATACAAAAGTGAAAACTTATCTTTATTTGGGAAATTTTATTGTATCACAGTAGTCAATGTTTGCATATCTAGGTAGAAGGAAAATATATGCAAACATTTAATCAGTCCTTGGTATTTGAAATGCTACATGCTGTGCATGCTGTGTCTGCATAGAGATTCAGAGCTATGAAGATATATAAAGGCCCTGTCTTTATGGAGTGTCTGAGCAATTCAAATAAAAAAAAATCATCATCATCATCATCAATAATAGCAGTAGTAAAATAATAGTATTCTATATAGTTTTACAGTTTGTAAAATTATTTCTGTATTTTCTCATTTGGTCATCATATCAACCCTTTGAGATAGATCCTTTTAATAAAATCTCTGTTTACAGATGAAGAAATTGAAGTACACGCTGCCAAAGTGATTTATCTCTGGTCATATGGCTAGTGAGTATCTAAGACAGGGTTTGAACCTTTCCATGGTTTTTCTGACTTAACGTTCACTACTCCATCCATAGCACTACCTAACTGCCTCCAAGAAGGAAATGATACAAATGAGCATCTGCTGAGAAGAGAGAGGAGGCATCAATCGTGTAACATGGCAAAAATATATTTATTATTGGTTGTTGCCCTTCATTCTCAAAGAGGACAGACTGACATCACTATGTAAGGGTCAAAGCACCATGTTACCGACTAGTTGATCAGGCCAATGTGAGTTTAGGACCACATTATTTTAGAACCACACCAACTACAGGATGGGCACCAATTGTCTTTATGAAATTTGGGAGTTGAGATTCCTCTAAATTTGCGTATCTTATGTTTCTTTTGAACTACTGCAATTCTGCTTTGTTCATAGAGTACAACACCTTCTTTGATTCAAACACACCATGATGGACGGTACTATGCCAGTGTCTCCCAAGTTTCATAATCAGTTCCAAAGTAACTCAGATAGAACTGAAGAATGTCCTTGTATCTCTTCTTCTGACCTCTGAGTGTGTGCTTTGGGTGAGTTCTCCATAAAAATAGTCTTTAAGGCAAATGTGTGTTTGGCATTAGAATTAGATTGAGTTCTCTGCAATAGAGTTTGAATGTTTATCAGTTCAGCCAGATAAAAGACTTCAGTGTCTAGTACCTTATGTTGCCAAAGGACCCTAAGAATCTGCCTTTAAATGAAAACAATTCAGCTTCCTGGTATGGTGGTGGAAGGGATGGTAAGTAAATTAATCCAAAAAGCCTTCCAGAAGGAAGTGACTTTTGAGTTGAGCTTTAAATTAAAAATTTGGTGAGTGGTGATATAGAATAGGAAGGGAGCTGTCCATCTTGGTCAGCTTCTCCAATATTTTCACCTAAATAATGGCAAAAGGAGACTTACTAGTCAGGGCATATGTAAACCCTTGTAAAAGCCACATGTTAAATTGAATAGGATGAAACAAATAAAGTCCAACAACATTACTGTGTATTATCCTGAGACTATTTTAATGGTTTAAAACAAAATCAGGAAAACAAATTTGAAGGAGAGTAATTAAGATTAACTCCAAACAAATGGGATTTTATCTCCTTGGTCCATTTAAAAACAGACAAAACACTATGAAGGTAATTTGGCCTAAAACTAAAAATGTGTGTGTGTGTATGTGTGTGTGTGTGTGTTGTGTAGTTTTAGGCCAAATCACCTTCATAGTATTTTCTCTGTTTTTAATTGGACCAAGGAAATAAAATTCCATTTCTTTATAGCTAATCTTAATTGCACTCTTTCAAATTTGTTTCCCTGATTTTGTTTTAAATCATTTAAAAGTCTCAGGATAATGTTCAATAATGTTGTTGGAATATATACATACATATGTACACACATACAAATGTATACATATATATGTATATATATTAACGTGTGCATATTCATAACTGCACACATTTATGAGATATGGCTGTGTATGTATTCTTTCTTCATTCATTTTATTTGACATATTTACCTTGCTTTTGAATCTACCCAAATGAAACAAGCTGGCTCACGGTAAAGTCCAATTATATTTGGGACAGTTTCTGAACAATCTGCTAATTATTAAGAGGCCAACTGCAAAATAACCCATTTTGAAGCTTAGCCAAGAACTTGAAATTGAAATACAATGTAAAAGAAAAGTAAGGAAAACAAAACACCAGACTCTTGCAAAGTAAATCTGAAGCTTCTCCCATTAAAATTTTTAATGAAGTTAAGTTGAACGAAAAGTAATTAACAGAAATTAAAAACTCATAGAATATTCTAGGTAGAAGGAATCTGAATGATGAGCTCTCTCATTCCTCACATGGTATACTTAGGAACTTGCTGTCTTTCATTCTCAAAGAAGGCCAAAATGATATCATCATGTTGGAGTCAAGGTACGGTGTATCCAACTGTGGTAGATCAGACAAATAGGAGTTCTAACCCACATGACATTGGGTGTAAAGATGGCTATAAATCTGTGCATCTCAAGTTTCTTTTGAGTTGCTGCAACTATGCTTTGCTCAAAGAGTACATATAGCATCTTAGTTGATGCAGACATCAAGCTGATGCTGTGTGATCCTGAGCTAGCATCTCTCATGTCTCACAATCAATTACAAAGTTCTTCAGAGAGACCTGGAGAACTGTGTGAGTGCCTGCCTTGTGTGAGTTCTCCATAGAGTAGGGTTTTACCCAAATAGAATAATGTGACCAGTTCATCAGAATTATGCTCTTTGCAGTATAGTATTAATGCTTGGCAGTTCAGCTTGAGAAATGACCTCAGTGTCTGCTAACTTATCCTGCATGGTGATGTTCAGAATCTCCTGAAGATGGTTCAAATGGAAATGGTTGCGTTTCCTGGCATGGAATCCTGATATACTGTTCAAGTTTCACAGGCATATAACAATGAGGTTGACACAATGGCTCTGTAGACCTTCAGTTTGATAGGCAGCTAAATATTTCTTCTTTTCCACACTTTCCTTTGTAGTCTCTTGGGAGGCTACACTACACTACACTAACCTGGTTCTGGCAATACATGTGTCACCCTTATCATCTGTGTTGACATCCTTGGAAAGTATAACATAGAGGTAAGTTAATTCATGCATAGCATTCAAAATTTCTCCATTTGCTTGAAGTGATGGTTCCATTTATGTGTGGTATGGTGTTGGCCAGTGAAGGACCTGTCGTTTTTTGGTTTTAATTGTTAGGCCAAAACTTGCCCAAGAAGTAGAGATTCAATCCAAACTTTACTGCTTCTCAGTTTTAGAGGCTGCACTGAATGAACAATTATCTGGGAATACACAGTCATGAACTAACTCTTCTCCACTTTAGTCTTGGTTTGGAGCCTTTTCAAGTTAAATAATTTACTCAGCAGTACTGTAACCGACACTGATAGCATTTTCACACTCATTGAAGATACCAGACAATATCACTGAAACCATCATACTAAAAAGCATGACAGCCTGAACAGTCCTTCTTCACTCCACTGGTGACAGGGAAAGTATGGGAGCAATATCCATTATCCAGAAACCATGAAACTGACTTATGGTACTGAGAAACTTCTCTGAGCAATCAAATTTTGGCCAAATTGACCACAAGCCCTCAAAATGACAGCAGTAAAGGCATTTGTTAGATTAACAAACGTGATAGACAGCTCTCTATTCTGCTTCTAGCATTTCTCCTTGAGTTGTTGAGCAGCAAAGATAACATCAACTGTTCCTCAACCCGTTCTGAATCCTCGCTGGCTCCCAAGTAAATGACCATCTTCCAGGTGAAGGATCAGCTGATCAAAGGAAATACATCAGAATATCAAAGATGACTGACAAGAATTTTGCTGGTAATGACTAAGAGAGAAATACTTTTCTGTAACTTTTGTAGGACAATCTCTTTCTTTTTCTTTATAGAACTAATATTCAGAGGAATGCAAACTGAAGTTCTACAGAGTCGCTGAGCTGATTTCATTGTTGTATGCCTGCGAAATATCTACAGTCTACCAGTGCCATACCAGGAAACCGAATAACTTCCATTTGAAATGTCTTAGGAATATTCTGAGGGATCACCTGACAGAATAAGGTACCAGACACTGAAGTCCTTGCTTGAGCTGAACTGCCAGCATCCAAACTATGCTTCAGAGAGTACAACTCCAATGGGCTGGTCACGTTGTTCATATGAAAAACATATGCTTGCCAAAAAGACTATTTTATGGAGAATTTTCATGGGGCAGGTGCTCACATGGTGGTCAGAAGAAGTGATCCAAAGACACTCTCAAGGTCTCTCTCAAGAACTTTGGATTTCACTGTGCAATGTGCGAAACCCTTGCACAGAACCACTTAGCATGGAATTTCCACATCAGAAAAAGTTGCTGTACTCTATGAGCAAAACAGAATTGAGACAGCACAAAGTAAACATAGGATGGGCAAATTTGGAGTATCCACCCCAAATACTTATATGGACTGTCTGTGCCCAACCTATAGTAGAGCATTTCAAGCTGGTATTGGTTTGATCAACCACAGTCGGACACACTGAAACTTCATTTTATCATGGCAATGTCATTTTGGTCCTCTTGTAAAATGAAGGACAACAACCAAGTGACATGCCTAAATCTCTGTTAGAGGCAGACTGACTCAAGTCTTTTAAGGCAATTAACAAGTATGTGTGAGGTCCTATTATGAGTCTGGTAGAAGTGATAGACATTAGAAGTCTCTGAAAGAAATTCTCACTGATTAATTAATCACTTAAAAGCTAGAGAGACTTTGGACATCATCTCACTAAATCTCATATACATAAAAAAAACAATGTCTTATTTAAATTACTAGCTTTTTTCCAATCTGGTGCCATCTGATCTCAGGGGATTAGAAGTCAAGATTGCATTTTGGAACATAAGGGGAATGATCATAAAAATTTTTGGAACATCTTAGATAAACAGGTTATTGATGTTATCCATTAGAGAATCTGCTCCTATTTAAAATAATTCCATAAAAAAGAAATAGGTTTAGGTCCAGAAATTTTGTTTCCTAAATTTATGAAGATTCCAGTGAAGAATTCCCTCCACTAATGCAAATCAATATCTTCTCTACAATTTCAAATCTGAGAGAGATGTCTGGGGCACTTAGAGATTAAGTGACTTCCCCCAAATTACCATGGCCAGTATGTGATAATGTGGGCTTTATAAATGAGATGCTTTCCTTTTTAAATAAGCTCTCTGTCTACTATCACATACAACCTCTGATAAAATGAATATTAATTTAAATGAAGTTTATTTACACAAAATTTTTCTGCCAACAAGTAAATCTACTCAGAGTAGGCTTTGGTCAGAGTAGGCGCTTCCCCTCTTTCATCAAAGCAAAATATACAGTAATAAAACAATAGTGACAAAAGTGATTGCTTCAGAGAGAATAGAGGGAAAGAAGAGAGGAAAATTATCCAACAAGGAAATGGATATTTTAAAAGTTAATAAAATCTGTTAAATTTGAATTTGTTTCAAGTATTTATATAATGTAGATTCACATATGTATATATACACACAATTTCCAACCTAATACATATTTAAATTCTGATATTTCTGTTTCCCTTTCTTTCTTTCCATTTCCTTCTTTTCTTCCTTCTTTCCTTTTCTTATTCCTTCCTCCCTTCCCTCATTCTTCCCTTCCTTCCTTCTTTCCTTTTTTCCTTTTTTCTTTCTTTCCTTTCTTCCTCTCATCTTTCCTTCCCTCCCTCTTCCCTTCCTTTATTCCCCATTTGATCTCCCATCTCAACCAGACCAAAAGTGCAGGTGCTCCTCATGGGTCCAATCTCTCTC
Organism: Potorous gilbertii; assembly: GCA_028658325.1. NCBI lineage: Eukaryota > Metazoa > Chordata > Mammalia > Diprotodontia > Potoroidae > Potorous > Potorous gilbertii. The sequence goes on from CM053769.1 coordinate 111,766,107, forward strand.
TAATCTAGAAACAAACTTCACTTTACTCTATCTGTTCTGGTTTACCTTAAGCAACCTGAGGTATCACATACCTCCATCCTGGAAGCATAACAAATTAATACAGAATTTGTCGTGGACACCACATCAGCTTAGCTTCCTATAGCTCAGCACAGCAAAGCCTAAGAGATCTAACAGCCTCCCCAGAGCAGGAATCCCAGCCAAGTACCACCCTCATCTTATTTTCTTTTTTGAAAGACAAGTACAGAAAAGCAGGAAAAGCTCAGTACTTTATTCTGCCCATCCCTTCACTTTTTTCATAGGTCAGGCAGTCATCTAGTCAAGTTTCTTCTTAGAAAGGAGGAAAGACCAGAATTTTATAATACGAAGGGAGTTTAAAATGCTTATTCTCTCACTACTCTCTCTATATTTATAATAAATGAGGTTATTTCTGAAAGAAAAGAGGTATCCCTGGCATTGTGGATGGAGAAAAGGTCCTGGAAATGGAAGTCTTATTTTAAGGTCCACTTCATCATATATCATTTGAGTGGCTTTAATCAAATTACAGCATTTCAGTGCCCCAGGAATCTCACTAACACTCAGTTCCAGAGAATTTACTCCTCCACATTTGTCCAGAAAGAGTTTTAATGAGAGCTTATAAATTGATGAAAACATTAGTGTGCTCCAAAACAAAACATACCGAAAATTTCTTGGAAGTAGGGTGTGGATGTGTATGTGTGTGCGTGTCTATGTGTGTGTGTGTGTGTGTGTGTGTGTGTGTGTGTGTGTGTGAGAGAGAGAGAGAGAGAGAGAGAGAGAGAGAGAGAGAGAGAGAGCACTTCAATAACAGCTTCATGTTCTATGGGATTCATTGGAAAGAACACTATCTTTAGCTTCAGAGGACCTTTAGGTTCAAGTCCCATCTAGGACACTCATTACATGTATAAATTTGGGCAAATTGCTTAAAGTTGCTGAGCTTTGCTTGCTTCATCTATAGAATTAAAGTGCTGGTCTAGATGTCCTCATAAAGCCCCCTAGAGCTGTAAAAGTATAAGATTGATATTTCCTATCAATGCCATATGACAGATATAGGGGGAAAATGGCTTCTGCATAGCAGGATTGGAAGCTAGGTTCTTAAAAGTAATAGCATGGGCTTTGTTTGAAAATATATAGGATTTAACGATGAATCCTACAAAAGCATCTCTTCACATATATGTGGTGGGGGTCTTGTTTGTACATTCAAGGGGGTCAGATTGGATGTATTTCTATTTGTGATAATGTAGGCACACTTTTGCATTTGTGTATAAAGACAATGACTGGTGGCTGTGATGAGACCTTAAATACAGTAGCATATTGAGCAACAAGGCCCATCAATCATTTTCTTGTTCAGCAGAATGCCTTTAGCCCCAGGTTTTCTGAGATGAATTTTTGAGCCTGGAGGCCTGTTGAAGCAACAGATTTTGTTCAATATGAGGAAATGTCATTTTTCACTTTGAAGCACCATGCATTTGCAACATGGATCAAGGAGGCATACACACATATGCATAAATATATGTGTATACATGTATATATATGTATGATATATGTAGATATGTGTCTCTCTTTCTGTCTGTATCCATCTGCACACATACATATTCCTGTTTTATTTAGTCATTTCAGTCATATCCTACTTGATTTGGGGTTTTCTTGGCAAAGATACTGAAGTAGTTTGCCATTTCCTTTTCCAACTCATTTTATAAATAAGGAAACTGAGGCAAATAGGGTTAAATGACTTGCTCTATAAGTGTCTGAGGTCAAATTTGAACTCAGGTTTTTCTGACTCCAGATCAGCCTCTCTCTTCACTGCACTACCTGGCTGATATATATTTTAAATATTTTTATACACCCATATAAATATATATGTGTGTGTATATACATATATGTATATATGTATATACCTACGTATATATCTACATATCTATACCTAGAAAGATGTAGATACTAGATAGGTATATGTGTGTGTATGCATATATACATGTAAGTATATAAATATAAGAAATCTGTCTATGGATAGATAAATAGATATATAGATGGTGTGTATGCGTGTGCACGCCAGAGATATAGTAAGAAAGCAAAAAGAGCCCTGCTACACAAATAGAAGTATCTCAGCTGTCTCTAGAGGGTTGAATGTGGCATGTTGAGTGCATGGCAGTGCCATAGATAGGAAATGGGTAGTCAAAAGAGAGAAGAAAGGGTGTTTTAAAAAAAAATCGATTGCTTTGGCACCATTACACTCATCGTAGTTGATGGGAATTTAGATATGCTCCCTTGCAGGTTCTCTGGCATTTGCAAAGACTTTCCAGCTTAGCTCTTTTGATATTTCTATGGCAAACATACTGGACGATGAAGACATGTCCCTAGTGCAGTAGTGCACCCTTCATTGGCCACAAACGATTAATCATCTCTACTTTCTCACTAATTGGACATTAGAATTCAATTTTTCTTCTTCAATTTGATATCCTCTACTGAAGAAAGCTTTGGGAGCAATTAATTTGGTGCTCCTCTCTCCAGTCTTCTAATCAGAGAGTTGAGGAGGCCAGCAGAGTTAAAAGGCATTGAATTTCCAAGACTGCGTTAAAGACCATGATAAGGACATTTTCAATTCATCTAGATTTTTGGCATACAGTAGGTGCTATATAAATCTTTATTTCTTTCCTTTTCCCATCCCTGTGCCTATAATGCATTTTGTTATCTCGCCTACCTCAGATAATTTATCTTCCTTCAAGGTGTAGCTCAACCATCACCTCCCAACTATGCCTTTCTTGATTTTCAAACTGCTAATACCCTTATTTCCTAAATATTTCATATTTTCTTTCAAATATTTATTTGGTTTGGGTTTATATATGCACTCTTCTGTACCAATAAAAGATAACATCTTTGAGAATAGAGACCATTTGGTTGTTTGTATCTCTACACTTCCCCTTCACCCAGGGTATAACACAATGCTTGAAACGCTGTAAGTGATTACTAAATGTTTGCTTATTGATTGATCACTCTTCTAAATATTCATATAATCATAGATTTAGAACTAGAAGGAAGCTAAAACTCAATTGAGTCTAACCTTTTTTTTTGACAAATCTGTACTGAAGCACAGAATGGTTAAATGCTTGTGTCACATGAAAAACAAATGTTTATGGTAGGGTTTGAAGCCAGGTCTTTGTGATGCCAGGTCCATATTCAGTCCATGAATCCACAGAACCTTAAGAGGTGGAAGAAATCGCTATTTCAACCTGTTTCAATCTGAATGATAACATTAATTCATTTAATTGCCACAAATTTTTGTTAAAAGTCCACTAAGTGTTTGGTATTAGAGAAATGAAGGCAATTCCTGAAAGAGTTTCTTGGCATGGGGACCTAATATTCTCCTGGGAGAGGTGCAACATGCACATCAATATATTTAATATGAGTCGGGGAGTGAAGAAAATATAATCTTTTACTTAGACATGAGGAAAGAGGGAGCACTTACAGCTGTGGCCTTCAGGGAGGACACTCAGCATGAGATCACACATGAGCTGTGCATTCAAGGAATCAACAGAATCTCAAACGTGACATTGAGGACATCTAGGTGGCACAATGGATGGAGTGTCAGTGCTGGAATCAGAGCCACTTGCCTTCTTGAGTTCAAATCTGGCCTTAGACATTTCCTAGCTGTGTGACCCTGGGCAAATGACTTAACTTTCTGCCTCAGTTTTCTCATCTGTAAAATGAGCTGGAGAAGGAAATAGCAAACCACTTCAAATAGGAAATCCAAAATGAAATAACAAAGACTTGGACATGACTGAAATGACTGTTCATTAAGCATCTGCTTTGTGCTAATCTGTCTGCCAAGTTTTGAAGATATAAACACAAAGACTGTGAAAATCCCCACTTGCCTTGAAATTACATTCAAATGGAGGAAAAATAAATTGCAAATGTCTGCAGCATAAATATAAAGTTCATGAAATAAATATATACAAAGTAGTTAATTGCAAAATGATTTGGGCAAGGAGGGTTGTAACAGTTGGAAGCTGGCTACCAAGGATCACTTCTCTACGTTCTGATCACCAGTTGCTACAAAGACAAAAATTAAGAATGGAGCTGCCATTCTATAGGGTGAGATGACACAAATACATAATGGGACACAGGTTTTGAATTCCAGATGGGGGACTTTGGGAAAATCCCAATGTTTCTTTTTATCCTCTTAGAAATGAAGAGAAAGAACAAAAATGATCTTCAAGGTTACTTCCAACATTAGAAGCCATGAACTTCAAATAATGCATCATTTTAATTAGATAGTGCACCTGAAAATTGTTCATATATGGAGTTTTCTGCTTAACATATGTACATACTCATAGTATTGACATAGGACTAGAAGGATAACCTAGTATAAGTTCCTCATTTTACAGTGGTTAACATTGAGACCCAGAAAGGTTGAGACTTGCCAAGGTCACATAAGCTAAAATTTGGAGATAGGACTCTAATTTGGATATTCCGACTCAAAATCTTGCAATCAGTCCACTGTTTTATGCTATTTCCTTTAATTACAAAGAACTTACTTTTTCTTTTTATTGACACTGGGATTTCAAATGATCTAGGCAGAATTTGAAAAGGAATTGTGTTTTAACATGGACAATTTTATAAATGAAAATTTTATAAATTCCATGTCCAGTTGGGCCTGGTCTAGCTGCTTAATTCTTCATGATATTGATGTGTTCAAAAAAGGCCTAAGTTAGACTGAACTTATACTAAGAACAGAACGGGGTCTCTATTTGTTCAGTAATAAGGAAGATCTATACTTGTCAAGTCAGAAGGCTTGGATCTTAAAGGAGATACATATTTAATGCCAGTGTGAAGGTTTCTGTCCTCTGTGGAACTTTATGATATGTTGGTTTCGTTGGAATTCAAGTTGATCTTTTACCCCCTTCAATGTAAATCTTGACACCACCTGGAAGAGTCTCAGGGATGACATCAAGGCCCAATATTTTCCAGTTACTATTCAGAATTCATTGATGGAAATATTTAACTCCTTCAGTGTGAATTCCCTTAGATATGGAGAGTGTTCATTCCAAATTCAGAACCTATCTAATATTCAGGACATACAAAATAATTGGGTTGCATAGGTTAGGCTCAATGTTTCATATATTTCAAAGAAAACTAATGCTTTAAGGAGCAGAAGAGATTGATATTAGCCTCTTTAAAATTTTTGTAACCGTAAGGATTGTTTTCAATTATGGCTTCAGAAGAGGAAGGAGTGTCTCAGGTAGGAAGGGTCTTTATTATTAAAGGTCATGCAGTCCAAACCTCCCATTTTATTGAGGAAGAAAATGAGTTGAAGTGAATTCAAGTGCTTTCACAGTGTCACATGGACAGAAGTGGAAAATGGATCTAAATAATCAGATTTCAAATACAGTGCTCTTTGGATGACAACATTCCAACATAGAAGCAATTGATCAAATTTATAGAATCAACAGAGTTAAACAAAGGACTTATCTATGTGACTTGTTTAGGAACATGGGTATTTCTGGGAGTGGGATATGAGTCCATTTAATTCTAATAATAAAACGAATAATATTTCTAAGTTTATAGAACTCTTGGGTTAATTGTCCTTTCTTTGTGACGAAGGAAGTATGGGGAATAAATAGTTTTAATTCATTGGAAAACCCTTAATAAGCACCTACTTTGTGCTAGGATTTAGAGGTTGACTGAAGTCACACAACTTCCGTGCGATAGAGAAATAGCTTTTCCCAAGAGTTTTCTGACTCCCCAGCTACCTCTCTATCTGCTATGCCATGATGAGATGTCTCTAAGACTATGAGATACTGAACAGTTGTTCAACTGCATGGATGTCTCTATCGGCAACTTGACATAGAGACAGAGAGACAAGTTCAAACTCCTACACCTTTTCCCCTCAAAAATGTTTCAATAGAGATACAAAGACAAAATCAATCCCATAACCTGAGGGAATCTACATTTTACTACATTATTATTTCATTTTGCAGATGAGGAAAATAAGGCTTAAAGATCTGCCAGGATCACATTATTGGATTGATCCTACAAATTGCTGGCATAAAGACTTCTATCCTCTCTGGTAATTTATGTTTATGAGTTCAGAGTGATTCCTCCTATCCCTAGAAGATACAACTACTAAGTATGCTTGAGAAAGATACATAAAGCATGGCCCCAACCCTTCAAGAAACTTCAATCTAGGTGACACTGTAATTACACATTAGAGGTGCTCAGTAAAGTATATGTTAAATGCATGAATGTTAAAAAAGCAAATAAACAAACAGATGCTAACACCAGGAGTCAGTAAGAATGGAATGACCTTGAGGGAAATGTGGGGAAGATTGAAATGTACCCATGAAAATGATGGCAGAACTTTTTTGAATAACCTCTTGTTTTGTAAAACTCCTGAAAGGGTAATCCAACTCTTTCTCACATGTGTATCTACACATAAACACACAACCCACATGTCTACCCTCTTGTGTGTAAGCCCACACACACACACACACACACACACACACACACACACACACACACACACCCAAATGGTTAGCTTCAAGTCAGGCTATTATAACTCCTTGGTTAGTGCGAAGATAAGTGACATGAACTGAGAATTCTGGAATCAATCTTCACCTAGGATTCAAACAGTATTGTAAAAACCTATGTTCAACATAACAGGAAGGCTTTTAAAACTCTAAGACCAAGATATGGAAGGAAACTATCTCCCTACAAGTGCCTCCCTTCCTTCAGTAACAGTAACCGCAAAAGATAACTAAAAGTTCCTAATAGTTCTCTCTTTATTTTTCTGTCTCTGCAAGGATTATAGAAGTAGAATTAGGTATGATAAGATTATCAGAATAAAAGCTGATTTTCCTGATTGCTCTGAAGGGGAGGGTAATGACATGCCAGCATGCCCTCCATCAATGTGCAACTGTACAAAGAACAGGTACAAAAGAGAATACAACTCTATCAAAGAAACTTGAATGAGATAAAGCCTCAGCTCAATCAAGGAGTGAATGATTTCATTGGAAGAGGCCTAGTGGCTGGCACACAGTTGTCCCTTAATATTAACAGTAATCAGTAAGAGATATACTCAATGCATGGAGTAAAAATTAAAAAAAAAACACTAGCACTAGGAGGTAGTGCAGATGGGATCAATTTACAGAAAGAGTAAGGAGAATTGGAGACATAACCCAATTAAAGTGGTGACAGAACTTTTTGGAGCAACCTCTTGTTTTGTTAATTGATTTATTGCGGTAGAAGTCTAGTCTTAGCAGTCTCTATGGTTGGAGGTGATGAGACAAAAAATACATTTAGGGGCTTAGTTTTCCTATATGTTTGATGCTTTGCGAGGATCTCCAGTATGCCATTCAAAAGTTTTCTATTACCTCTGTGGAATACATCGTCAGCATGAAATTTATCTTCCAAAGTTTCTGCCCCTACACAAGCATATAATATTGTCAGTTCAGAGGTTTCTTGGCAAATCATTGACTATGACTCCATCTAAGTACTTATTACACACAGAATTACAGTGCTATCACTCAGAAAAATACTTAAGGCCTAAATGGAAATAGAATTAGAATAAAGTATACAATGTCCTCACTGAGTGTAAGTTCTTTCAGAATAGGAGTTGTTTCATTTTTGACTTTGGATCTTCAGTGTCTAATAAAGTGTCTGGCACTTCATAGGTCCTCAAGTATTGATTGTGTTTGGTCAACAGATTGCTCTGTTCCCTGTGGCTGTATAATATGCCTATGATGAAAAGTCACAAATATGTGTCAGCACAGAAAACCTGAAAAAGAAAGTCTTCCCTAGGTAACACTTTAATTTTCCCCACTGTGAAAAAGTAGGGAATGACAATATGTAATCCATAGTTAGAAACAGCATTATAGTGATACGTGCTCAGCTTCATTCTTTTGTTTATGCTTTCTAATTTGAAAAAAGGTGAATTTATGTCACATTGTACACTTTCCTTCCCCTCCCCCTTTGCCTTTGCTGCTACTTCTTTTTGTTTTGGGAAAGGCAATTTTATGTATGTGCTCTGCTGTGTATGTGTGTGTGTATGTGTGTGTGTTTGTGTTCCTTTTCCTTTCTTTTATTTCTCTGATTTTCAGAAGACATCAGAAGAAAGTCCTCTTTTTAAAAATCAAAAATCTCTCCTATGCTTGAAGGTTTAGCACCTAAACCACTATCCACTATTATTTTCTGTAGAAAGAGGAGTTTCAACATACCTCATAGGAAGCAGAGCAATAGGACTCTGGCTAAAGGATGTATCTTGTTATGTTGTGTCTTCCCAGAAGCACTCACATACTATAGCTGTAATGTCTAGCCTCAGTCTTCTACCCTTGTCTTTTCATGTTTGCCTTTTTTTTCTACAGAACTTTCATATTTAGACCTGTTCACTCCCTATGCTGTGAATGTTGTTACAATCTACTCTACTCTACTCGATCCATATCCCACCATATGTTGTTTGTCCCTCATGACATTCTATCATCTATATTCCAGGATACTATTCTTTATCCTTGAAATTCTCTCCATCTCCATCTCCAACTCTTGGGCTCTGTGGATTTCTTTAATACTCAGTTCAGGTTCTGTATTTTGCAGAAACTCTTTTTATGGTCACTCTAGCAGTAAGTGACTTTCTCTCTAAAGCAATGTTCCCTCTAATCTTTGTGTAAAGAAGACATAATAAAAGTGTGTGGCTTCTGTAAAGTGACTCAGATGGCATCTTTCTATGTGGGGACACTGAAAGATTACTTTCTGAAAAGTCATGATGATGAAAAATGGAAATTCTTGAAGAGACTATGGAGCATTTTAGAAATTGTGAAATTGATTCAGATTGTCTAACCATACAGTGAAGATGTCCTTTGATTGTCAGAAGTGATATTCAAAAAAGCAATTCATACTTAGAATAGGACTAGATTTTTTCTCCATTTTTACTTCAGTTATGTTCTGTTGGTATCACCCACTTACACACAGAAAAGAGAGAATGCTAGAAGGCAAGTGGTTATATGCCCCTCTTTCCCCATCTGAGGTCATATGGTTCTGTGAAACAAGCAAAAAAATTTACTCTTTCATCTCATTTTTTATCTTTTTTAAGTGAAGAGGATTGTAGTCTGCCATCTTGCTGATGGACAGTGAGTGTGTCACAGTTCTATGGTCAAGATTCCAGAGGCAGTGCATCATTGATATCCCAAAAAGTCAAGAATGACTTTTAGGAATGACCTTCTTAACCAAGGCCAGTGAAAAATGAGACAAGTACTTATCTCCAGTTGCACTACATTTGGACCCAAATTAGATGGGACCAGCACTTTATAGGAATTCAGCTAAGTAGAGCTTACTTGTTCCAAACACTGAGGCAGTACATGCCTTTAAGAGACATGGGCAGACCAATGTTTTTACAATGGTCCAAGCTATATTTTTGAAGGAAAACTATGTTTGTAAAAGCTTATTGATGGTCAGTGGTTAAATGGAACTGGAATGTTAGACTTTGACACCAAAACGTTGGAGAAACACAGCTGCTGAGGGCTTATGAAGAGACACACTCAAACTCTTGCGAATTCTCTAAAACTTCCTGTAAATGTATTATGCTTGATTCTGGGAGAAATGCCAGAACATACGTGCTACATATATAACTTTTATGTATATGGTCGAAACATGTACATAAATCATAATAATGTAAAAGCATTAAAAGTAGAAACTTATCATCATCATCATTTTATTTCTCAGCTGCAGTTTTCAATAGTGCTTCCCTTCAAATTCTAATGCTATATCTTTTTAACATTATGGTCCATTTGCACTATTTATCTTATATGCACTGATTTACATATGCTGCTTTTCCCACTTCAGTGTAAGCTCGTTGAAGGAAGGCACTGTTTTTTTTTTATCTTTGTATTGTGGATGGCACATAGTAAGCACTGTGTAATTTCTTATTTATTGATTCAGTTGTCTCCGGTTTGGGAATATATCTCCTTTATTTGACAGTGTCACATGTCTTTTCCTGTTAGAAATTACTAGCTGGCTGCTGTCCTTCATTCTCGAAGAGGACCAAAATGACATCACCATTATAAAGTGAAGTTTCAAAGTACACGACTATGGCTGAACCAATCACTAAGAGGTAGAAATGCTCTCCCACAGACTTGGCACAGATAATCTATGTGAACTTTTGTAGTGGATACTCCAAATTTGCGCATCCTATGTTTTCTTTGTTCTGTTTCAATTCTCCTTTGCTGATGTAGGCATGTCATGCTGAGCGGTCCTTTGCCAGTGTCTCTCATGTCCCACAGTAATCCAAAGTTCTTCAGAGAGACCTTGAGAGTTTCCTAGTATCACTTCATCTGAGCACCATGTGATCACCTGACCCATGCAAGTTCTCCATAATATAGTCTTTCTAGCAAGCATACATTCTGCATTCGAGCAACGTGGCCAGCCCATCAGAGTTGCTCTCTCTGATGCACAGTTTGAATGCTTGCCAGTTTAGTTTCAGCAAGAACTTCAGCGCCTGGTACCTTATCCTGCCAGGTGATCCTCAGAATCTTCCTAAGAGTTGAAATGGAAGTGATTCAATTTCCTGGTATAGTACTATACAATATAAATACACAATACAAATATCTATTAAAGGTCAGAAATGAGAGTAATGAGTAGAAGTTGCCAAAAAGTAAAATACAGACTTGATGTTCGAAGTGATCTGAGATATCCAAGAGAAGCAAGAACTATTTTGGAAGTAGTGGTTTCCTCTTTGGTATGGATATTCCATTAAAGGTTGTCACTTTGGAGGCAGAATGGAGAGGTGATTGCTTTTGATGTCTGGGTGTCGATTACAGGACTCCTGAGGTTCCTTCCAAGTCACATTTTGCAGTAAAAAGGAATTTACCTAGTTATTTGTGAGCTACCATATCTCCAACATTATCAAGTTTAATACAGTAACACCTGCGTTCTTTAACAGAATTTTGTTTTACATCACTATAATTTTCTGAAGCCCTGCCCTATACTATTGCCTTAAAACAAGAGGTAGAGTCATGCAAAATAAAGGAAATATACTGGTCAAGTCTGAAACCACAAATTTCATCACACACTTCTAGTTCAATACTTTATTTTATTTTGTCAAGAGGAGGAATGATAAAATGATAAAAGATATCACACTGGGAGATGAGCCCTTCAGCTGGGAAGATGTCTAACATGAGAGGAGAGAACAACTACAAGTAGCTCCACTACTAATGAAATGAATGAAGCAAAACTGAAAGACCAGCTGTGATTGTCTCTGGTGACAAGAGGAATGTCTGATGCTGTGATCATGAGTAATGCATGGGTACCTAAAATGAAGCTGGACGTGGTCAAACAGGAGATGGAAAGATAAACATCAACATCTCAAATGCCAATGAGCTTAAATGGACAGAAATGGATGAATTTAATTCAGGGGGCTATTACATATGCTACTATGAGCAAAAAATTCCTTAGAAGAAATGGAACTGCCTTCATAGTCAGTAAAGGGTGAGAAAAGAATTACTATGGTAAAATCTCTAAAAATTACTAAATGATATCTTTTTTTTCCAAAGCAAACCATTCAATATCACAGTAATACAAATCTAGGCTCCAACCATTTGATGCTGAAGAGGTCAGAGTTAATCAGTTCAGTGAAAACATATAACATTTTCTAGAAATACACACATACACCCACACACACATCACATTCCTCTTGGGGAATGGAATGCTAAAGTGGGAAAGCAAAAGATAACTGGAGTAACAAGTAAGTTTATCCTTGGAGAAGAAAATGAGTCAGGGCAGAGAAGAAACTTTGTCAAGCTAGCTCTCTAGTCATAGCAAACATTGTTTCTTAACAACCCAAAAAATGACTCTACACATGGACATCACTAGTTAGGTCAATATAAAAATCAGATTGATTATACATTTTGCAATTAAATGTGACAAAATTCTAAACAGCAAGTTAAAAAAATACTAGAGTTGATTGTGGCTCAGATCATGATCTTCTTATTACAAAATTCAAACTTAAATTGAAGAAAATAGGGAAAACAACCAGACAATATAGGTATTACCTAAATACAATCCCTTATGGTTATGAAGTGGAAGTAAAGAATTGATAGACATGATTAGATCTGGTAAATGGAGTATCTGAAGAACTGTGTATAGAGGTTTATAATGTACAAGAGTCAGAAACAAAACAAGAAGGCGAAATAACTGTTTGTCTACCTTTACAAGAAGCTCAAGAAAGAAGAAAAGTGAAAGGTAAAGGAAGAAGGAAAAAAAATATATTACCTAACTGAATACAGAATTGCAGAGAACAGCATGGAGAGAAAAGAAGATTTTCATAAATAAGCATTGCAAAGAAAAAGAAAATAATATAATGCTAAAAAATGAGATTTCTTCAAGAAAATGAAAAATATCAAAAGAAGATTTCCTGCAAAAAATAGACATGATAAAAGATAAAAATGATAGGAAATTGACAGAAGTGGAAGAGGTTCAGAATAATTGACAAAAATATATAGAAAAACTACAGGAAAGATGTTAGCAGCTGTAACCACAATGGTGTGCTGGCTGATCTACAGGCAGAACTCCTGGAGAACAAAATCAAGTGGACCTGAGGAAGCATTGATAACAATAAAGATTGTGGAGGTGATGGAATTCTAGCTGAGTTATTCAAAGTCTTAAAAGATGGTATTGTTAAAGTGCTATGCTCAATATGCCAGCAAATTTGAAAAATTCAACATTCTCCAATAGGTTGCAAAAGATAACTTTATATCCCAATTGTAAAGAATGGCAATGCCAAAGACTATTCAAATTACTGAACAAAAGTACACATTTCACATGCCAGGAAGGTTATTTTTAAGATTCTGCAAGCTAGACTTCAGCAATAGAAGAACTGAGAATTACCAGAAAAGCAGGCAGTTGTTAGAAGAAGTAGAGGCCAAAATTTAACAAATTTACTGCATTATGGAGACAGCAAGGCCATTCCAGAAAAAGAAAAAAAAAACAGAAAAAAAGAAAACTTCTATTTCTGCTTCCTTGATGATGCTAAATCCTTTGACAATGTAGATCCCAATAAATGTTATCAAATCCTGAAAGTGATAGGAGTACCAGAATATCTTATTTGTTTTCTCAAGAACCTGTATGAAGGTCAAGAAGAAACAGTTAAATCAAACATGGAAAAACTTGCTCTAAGACTGGAAAAGGAATAGTACTTATTTGCACAGTTCATCATGCAAAATGTCAGGCTGGATGAATCCAAAGACAGAATTAATGTTGGAAGAAGAAATATCAAAATTCTCAGATACACTAATGAGAACCACCCTGATGGCAGAAAGGGGAGAATACTTAAGAAGATTCGTGTTAAGGGTGAAACATGAGACTTTTACAGCTGGCTTAAAGGTAATAGAAAAAAAATACCTAAGCGTAAGATCATGGCAACTGATCCCATCACTTCCTATCAAGTGGAGGGAGAAGAAATAAAAGCAGTGTCAGCTTTTATATTCTCAAGTTCAAAGATCACTATCGACAGTGGCTGCAACCATGAAACTAGAAGTCACTTGGTCATTGTAAGGAAAGCTTTGACAATATGCACAATGTACTAAAAAGCAGATATCACTTTGCTGACAAAGGTCTATATAGTCAAAACTATATTTTTCATTGCTGTTCATTTGTTTGTTGTTGTTTTGATTTGATTTTTTTCCCTTAGCAATGTATAAGAGCTGGACTTTAAGGAAAGCCAAATGCTGCAGAATTAACACTTTTGAACTGTGGTAATGGAGAAAAATTTGAGAATCCCTTGAACAACAAGGACATCTTGTTAGTCAATATTTATAGAAATTAATTCAGACTACTCACTGGAAGAAAAAATACTAAAGCTGAAGCTTAAATAGTTTGGTTAAATAATAAGACTAGACTCATTGAAAAATACCCTGATATTGGGAAAGCTTGAAGGCAAAAGAAGAAAGGTTCTGCAAAGAGTGGGGAAGGACATATAATGTCTGTCTATCTTTCTTTCTTCCTTCCTTTCTCTTTCTTTCTTTCTTTCTTTCTTTCTTTCTTTCTTTCTTTCTTTCTTCCTTCCTTCCTTCCTTTCTTCCTTCCTTTCTCTTTCTTCCTTTCTTTCTTTCTTCCTTTCTTTCTTTCTTTCTTTCTTTCTTTCTTTCTTTCTTTCTTTCTTTTTTTCTTTCTTTCTTTCTTTCCTGCCTTCCTGCCTTCCTTCTTTCCTACCAAAGCATATCTGAAAATTTTTGGTGACTTATCTTCTAAGAGTATTACCTAGAGCTATGAGAGTTTTAGTACCAGTAGTAATAGCAGCTCACATTATGAGGCATTTATTATAGGCTAGACCTTGTGCTAAACACTTTGCAATGATTATTTCATGTAATGCTCACAAAAGCTCTGGGAGGTAGGTACTATTATTATACGTATTTTACAATTGAGGATATTGCTGCCAATCAGATGGTAAATGACTTTCTCAGGATGGTAGATCTAGTGTCTGAGGATGTATTTGAACTCAGGTCTTTATGACTCTAAGATTAGAAATCTACTGTACCACACTTGGCATTTCTTATAGTGCAATCATATTCCATTATATCCCTGTATCACATTTTACTTAGTCTTGCCACAATAAAGTCATAATCGTTTTATTTCCTGTTCTTTGCTATCAAAGTTTATATATAGTTTTATTCTATAATATCCTCTATATTGATGACTCCTTGTGATTTATGTAAAGCAACATTCCTCTTATCAAAAGGAAAACTGTGAGACATGGAGGTGTTAGATGAAATGAATCAAGTAAAACCATTAGCATGACAAAAAGATCCCAAGTTCTGGGGATTTTTGGAGTATTTATGAATGAGGCACATGTACATAAGAAGATTTCAACTTTTACAAAAATCCTATATATTAATCGAGTAGATGTCAGCAAGACCCAGAGGATAAAAGATTAAAAGTCAGTTCTCTGTCATAAAGGATCAGAGCCCTTCAATGAAAAAGCTTGACATCAAAACCAAGAGGAACATGCATTTAATAAGAGGATATGAAGTCTTCGATAATTTAAATAATTAGCACAATTAGCTTAGAGAACAGTCTTTTCTGAAAGGTTTTGAGCAGCCATTATATGTGCCTTGCAGAGGGTGACAGAAAATATTGGAAGGCAGGATAGAGAGTAGAGTCCATTTAAAGAAGACTTTGACTTAGAAGATAAGGAAACCTTTATAGTTCAGTGTTTGCTGAATATTGACCAAAATGCATATGGAAATGTGGACCATATCTAACTAAGAGAGTAGTTGTAATCTCCTGAGTTAAGCAAAGTCAAAACCTGGGATATAGATTCCAAGGAAACAAATGTTTCTAATTAGTCAGTGGGCTAGGGACATCTCATGGCTTCAAATAGATAGAAAAGGTCAAGGATAAATCTAAGTATTGGGTTATAGGCTACTGCTAACTTGTTAACTCAATTATTTCTATTGGGAGTCTTGAGGTTTCAGGCATAGTTATTTTTTCCTTCAATACTTTTCCTACAGAAATATTCATAGGGAAACAAGGCTTAAATATCTTGCTTTTCCTCCTTTCCAAGTCCCTTAAAGACATTTTTCCTCACTGGCCAGGAATATTACTTATATAGCTTACCATCAATATCCTGGAGCTGACAAAGAAAAATGAATATGGAATACACCTTCAAAAAGTAACAGGTAAGGAAATTCCCTCTACCGGTGCAAGATGGAAATTTCTCTGCTACTCATTGCCTCAGTGAGTAGCCTAAAGTGTCTAAATATAGGGTACCGTATTAGGAGAAGAAAATTGAGACTTTGATATAGTTCAAAGTTGGGCACTTAAAACTGGGAATATTTAATCTTGAAATAACTTGTTGGAGAAATGATAATTTTCTTCAAGTCTTTGAAAGACTGTCAAAAAGAAAAACAATAAAACGTTAGAGTTGTCCTGTTTATTCTCATAAAATAGAACTGAAAGCATTGAGTGAAATTGCAAATAGGCAAATTTAGGTTTGATTACAGCAAAATTTTCCTCACAAAGAGAAGTATTTTCAAATGAAATGGGCTGCATTGGGAGTCAATGGTTTCTCTGTCATTGTAGGTGTTTAACTAAATGTTGAATGATCACTTTGGGGATAAGTTGTAGTAAGGATTGTTGTATTAGTTTGATTAGATCTCTCTGAAGTTCTACTTAACTATTATATCATCTGATTCTACAGAACACAGAGAAAGAGACAGAGACAGACAGAGAGAGAGAGAGAGGCAGAGACAGAGAGACAGAGACAGAGAGACAGAGAGAGAGAAAATTCCTGGGAACACAAATCCACTTATCTTTCAAGTTCCCACCTTAGGGCACGACTGACATAATGAATGAATGACAGATTAAATTGACCCTCTTAGTTCCCTGTATCTTCATGTGAGTTGCACATTATTCAAATTTTAAAAAAAAATGTGACTACTAATTTATACAAATAAATTATTGCAGGCTGCTTATTGACTCAATTTTAAAAGATAATATCGGTTATGTTTACCATATTTTTAATTATTTTGTTAAATCTTTCTCATTTACATTTTAATCTGTTTCAGGTGCACTCAAGAGTATTGTGGCTGATGGAATGTGTATTTAACATAACAGTTGTGGATGACTGAAAACCCCAGACATCTTCCAACTTCAGTCTATTCAGTTATCCTCTCAGGATATTTTGCATATAACTACCAATTATGTGCCTTTCTAACCCCACCACAACTTCCACCTCTCTCTCGGGATATAGTTATCAAATCAATATTGCCATTGCTTCTGGAAATAAGTTCGTTAATTGCAATATGTATCATGTTGGCCTACCTGTGACTTCCTCTACCAAAATTCTCTTCCCTGACTGGTATAAATCAATTTACTCCCCATACATGTAACAAATCCTCTTCCCTGACCACCATTTTAAAGTGTTGTCTTCACCTATGAAAATATAAGCTCTTCGAATGAGAAGATTGTCCTGCTTTCTGCATTTATATTTTCAGAGCTTAACATAGTACTTGGAACATTATAAATGCTTAACAAATATTTGTATTCATTCATTTATATGTGACTCCCTTCTGCTTTTTGAAGATACAATGGTAAATTAGGCAAATAAACAAATGAAAAGGGGCTTAAGAAAGGCTCAAATCTGTTTTTAGCTATCCATTGAATACAAATTTAGTCACTAAAACTCTAAATGTGACAACTTTGTGAAACAATCAATGAGTTTATATATTATTAGAAGGCTTGAACCATATTCACTGCCACATTTTCCCTGACAATGAAACTAATAGACAAATGGTACTTGTAGTTTAATGGAAAAATGGCTTACAACTGGCCTTTGCATTTTAAAAGAGGAATGGGGAAATAGTGTCGTTCCAGGATAATGAATACTTAACAATGAAATTATGGTGTCATTTTGGCACAGAGTTGGAAGTAGGGCTTGATTTCCACTGGCCTTCAAATCCTACTATGGAGACAAATCTTCTGTTCCTTTGGCACAGTAATCATAGCACATGTATTTCTATTATCTACTAAGGTTACAGCTTCATCCATAAATGTCCTCCAATAGACTTGCTTGCTTGGGTATTATTGCACCAAGATTTCTTTCCATTTTCCCCTTTCTGCCTATAATATTCCTCCAGTGTTGGTCTTAACATTTTATGAATGAGTTTGTCTTCTAAACCAGTGCTACCTTTTACTGCTATATATCTACACTTGGCAAATAAGTTTGGTGTTACTTTATGAAAATCTTAGACTTTTAAAAATTTTATATTTTAGCAATTGATTTATATTATCCAATATGCGAAATTATTTTATTTCTATCCATTGTCTTTGTCATCTAAGAGTGAGATTCGTAATAACTGAAGTAACTTAGGGTAAATCATACACACACACACACACGCACACACACACACACACACACACACACACACACACAGATGAAAACTACCAGTTCTTATTATCCTTTATAACTATTTACAATTATTCAACTTGTCAGTGTATTTGTGTGACATTGATTCACAAATATGTGGATATCAGCTATAAACACATATATACATATCAGCATTATGGATAGATTCATACACATAGGTATGTTAGATTTATCATATCTCTCTCTCTGTCTCTGTCTCTCTGTCTCTCTGCCTCTCTCTGTCTCTCTGTCTCTCTCTGTCTCTCTGTCTCTGTCTCTCTCTCCATCATCTGTCAGGCACTGGATAGTGACAATAACTTGGCCCCAGAATTTAACATGAGAAAAGCATATGGAATTGATTTTTGAAAACACAAAGTTTTATTAATGAACCCATACTCCCACCTAAAATTAAAGTTTAAAAAAGCAATCAATATCTCACCAGTATTGTGAGGAACAAGTCATTTAATGGCAGCCTTTCTAGAATTGAATATATCTCTTAGAGCATAGAGTAGTGGTGCATAGTGGGTATTAGTGGACTGAAATCAACTGCATACAAGTAAGTAGAGGAAGAATGAGAGCTAAACTTTGGGGAGTAATGGGTGCACCATTTTGGGTAATATTTATATAGAAGATAGAAAAAGAAGACTGCTGCTCTTGATAGAATGTAAGCCCTTTGGGGACAAGTATATCAATTTTGTCTTTATGTCTTCCATATCTATTTTACTGTGTGTCTGAAATGGTTATCTTATGAATTTATTAAAACTGGGACTTAGTACATTTGAATTCCTCAAAAACATATGGACAAATATAAGATGGTCTCTTCATGTGTTGAAAGTGGAAAAAACCTTGTCAATAGCTTATGTGATATCCTCGGGTTGCTAGGAAAAAAGGAGGAAGCCTCCAGCATGTTGGGTAGGCTTCTGTTGTAAATCAAAGAGAAGATATTAACAAGGGTCATCCAGGATGACCAGACATGGGTGGTCAACATCTGAATAATTGGAGCAAATGCCCACATTGCTAAATTCTATTTGCATATGTAAATTATTAAACTTCACTTCAAGATAGTTGTATTGTAGTCTTATAAAAATTGAGTGTGCTTTGTTCACCTAAACGCTATCATCAACCATTTATAGAAGAAGATTCTGGAACTCAGAGATTTGAAATCACTCCCCCAAGGTCATACAGCTTGCTTAGTGGTAGAACTATGAAGTGAAGTCAGTTGTTCTTACACTAAATCTGTGCTCTTTCCATTATTATTGAAACAAATATCCCACTTGGTGCTTTTGTGGATTGGTTCTCAAGAGCTCATCAGAATATTTAAAATTATATTCTTTCCTATTAAGAAGTTATAAAGAAGATTTTCTGCCTTTCAGTCCATGTTGTAGATTTTTAAAAATTTATTGCAAACTGTCAGCAAATCAACGCACAGTTAGTCACACTGGTAAAACTTGATAAATTGTAAAGAGCATGGTGGTCACCAAGGAATTTCTTTTAAGAGGAATAACTTCTTGAAAACATGTTCATGCTCAAGGGCAGACTAGATAATTGTATTCACGGATTACTTTCTTTTTAACTAGTAAGGGGAAATTTTCTTGTGAGCTTATCCTATAAGATACCACCAACCTGGAAAGGTCTTGAAGGTCTTTGTTTTAAACCCCTACTAGCAAGAGAAAAAACTGAGTAAGAGCTACAGGGAGTCATCTGCATCTTGCCATTCCAAGCCCTTCTGACCTTGGCTCATTTCACTGACACTAGCTTTCAGAAAACCTGAAATCAGTGAATATTTTCAGTACCTCAAGTCTATCCTCTTGCACCCTAGGATCATTGTTCCATAAATTTAAAGCTGACTAATTTTATGTTTTGTAAATTCAACAAAATTTATTTTTTAATTCAAATTAATTATTTATTGGCATATTTTAATTTGGCTTCCACATTCTCTCTTTATTTCAACCCTAATCCATTGAAAGAAGGTAAAAAAATATGCCAATTATATCAGTGAAATTATACAAAACATATTTACGTATGTTGCCTAAAAACTCAAGAAAAGAAAGTGAAAAAATAAATACGTCAATTTGCCCTCAGAGATCATCAATCATCAGTTATCGAGTCCACTCAATCTCTCTCTCTCTCTCTCTCTGGATATTCATAACATTTTTTTTTATCATGAGTGCTTCATTGTATTGATCAAAGTGGCTAAATTTTTCACAGTTGATTATCCTTATAGTATTTCTGTGTATAGTGTTCTAGTCTTGCTCACTTCACTTTGCATAAATTCATATAGATCTTCTCAAGCTTTTCCAAAACTACCCCTCTTATCATTTCTTTTTGATTATAATATTCCATCCAATTATATACCACAACTTCATCATCCACTGTCCAGTTAGTGGAAATCCCTTCAATTACCAACTCTTTGCCATTACAAAAAGAGCTACCAGAAATATGTTTATGCATATAGGTCCTTTCTCTTTTTCTTTGATCTCCTTGGGAAATGAAAATAATAGTTATATTGCTGGGTCAGAGGGCATGATTATTTAATAGCCTTTGGACGTACTTCCAAATTGTTCTCCAGAATGGCTGAACCAGTTCACAATGCCACCAGCAGTTCATTAATATCTTATTTTTCCACATTCTCTCCAGAATTTGTCATGTTCCGTTTCTGTCATAATAATCAATCTGATAGATATGAGGTGGTACCTCAGAGTTGTTTTAATTTAAATTTTTCTAATCAATAGTGATTCAGAGTATTTTTTCATGATGAAAATTAGGCTTGGAAAATTAAATAACTTGTTCCAAATCACACAGTTAATAACTGAATGATTTAGAAACTTAAACTTAGGTCATGTCACAGTCTTAACATTGTGTTTCTCTGGGCAGTGGAGGAGGTGGGGTAGGGATAAAAAAAAAATGATCTGGATTGTCTGGAGTCAGACAATCTGGTTTCTAATCTCACCTTCATTATTTTCAATTTTGTGTGGCTTTGGGTCATTCACTTAACTTTTCTGGGCCTTTGTTGCCTCTTTTCTAGGTCTGATCTTTCTTCTCTTGTCAACACATAATCACAGGGGCATATGTGACATGTCATCTAACCTTGCAGTAGGAGCTGAGTTTCTAGGGCACTAGGCATGGAGTCTAGAAGACTCTCCTTCAGTTCAAATCTAGCCTCGAACACCTACTAGATGTATGACCCTGGAGAAATCACTGCACATTGTTTTCTTCAATTACCTCATCTATAAAGTGTGTTGGAGAAGGAAATGGCAAATCATCTTCATATCTTTGCCAAGAACATGCCAAATAAGATCACAAAGAGTTGGACATGACTGAAATGAACTAACTACAATGTCTCATTGTACATAGAAAGATTCATCTATGCTAAATGAACATGTCAACCGTAGAAGAAAGGAAATTTAGCTCTCTCTTTCCCTCCCCAAGTGGTTAATGGAGGCAGTAATATCTTTGATTTTATTTTACTTGGGGAAAAATATTGAACAAGGGTACGAAAAAGAGAGCCAGATGCAAATCCTACCATTATTATCTAGAGAGGAGGCACAGTCTGGCCCTTTCCTTCATTGACTTGGAAAGAAAAGTAGGCTCTGGGAAAGGTTGGGCTGGTAAATGTTTAACAATCATTTCTCATTTATGGAGAATACATTTTTAAGTTTTGTCTTCATTATTAAAACAATCTAAAGTTTACATAAACGGTGAAACAATAAATCAAACTCTGATTTTTTCTGATCTCTTAACGCTCACATTGAAAATTAAACAGGTGACTTTTCTACTGGTTTGAACTGGCTCCAGCATATCCTTGGCCTTGGATGAAGGATTTCATGGACATATGTCTTTGGGGATGATGACTCGCTTCTAGGGCCTGTCTCCCACAGATATGGGGGTCAAGGTGTTTCCCTCCTCTAGGATGATAGCACCTACTGTCATGTGCCTCAGTAGATCATGAGGCAAGATAAAGATAATTATAGCCACTATAGGGAGAAAACATGTCTAAGAAATCATATAGGTGATTGAGAAAGCAAATTTCCATTGTAGTAAAGTCTTTTATTGCCCAGGTCTGGTTACGTCTCCCAGGGAGAAGAACAAGATTGATACCTATTTAGGTAAATTCTCACATGGACTATTTATAAGGGAAAGCTAGGTTGTGACTTGGAAAAATGCCCAGTGACTGTTGGTGAGTCACCTTTCCTTTCTCAACTTCAGTTTTCTCATTTATGAAACTAATAACAACTGTTACCAGGGTTGTATCAAACAAAATTATAGAGAAATGCACACACATATGCTTTGTAGATCTTAATGTGGTTCATTAACATCAAATTGTTCTTGCCCATGTGACTGTCATTGTTCTTGTGAAGATCTAGCCTCCATTTTTCTCTTGAAATACATTTGGCATTTTGGGGTGGGGAGAGGGGAGAAATGGGGAGAAAATTTGGAACCCAAAATTTTGTGGAAATGAATGTTGAAAACTTAAATAAATAAAAAAATTTTAAAAAAAGAAATATATTTGAAATTTAAATTGTATGTCACTTGTAGCATAATGGACATCACATTATAGTAGGAGGCATGACATACTGAGTCTACATGCTGTCAAAGATACCTATTTGCTATATGGTTCAGGAAAAGCAACTTAACTTCTCAGGTTTAGATTTCTCATCTGTAATGATGAAGGAAGGAAGAAAATAAGCATTTATGGAGTGTTAATTATGTAACAGACATTATACAAGGCCAGGGATGCTTAATTGTTTTCCACATGCAACCATTTTGGCAGTATCACTGGTGCTGCTTGGCCAGGGACCATGTGCAGTGCAAAGGGAACATTGAATGGGTTCAGAAACAAGATTGTAGTAAGTTGTGGGTTACATCAGGGGCAAGCCCTGCCAGAAATACCTCAGATTCATTACATGTTTGATTTTTAATTAATATTTAGTCATACATTCAGAAACCTTTTATGGTTGCCCATTTTTGGGAAACCCATGTGGGGTCATGACTCACAGTTTAAGAAGCACCATACTAGGCAATGAGGACAAAAATACAAAGAATGTAACAATATGCTCTCAAAGAGGTTCATATATATGGTTGAAATATGTGAATAAATGTGAATGTATATAAAATAGTTTAAAATAAGATAACTTGAAAGGAGGGCACCATCAGTGAGTGGGATAAGAAAATAATTTATAAAATAGATATTGTTTAGGCTACATCTTTTTTTTTTCCTTTTACTACCATTTTTTCCACTTACACTTAGACATATTTTTAACATGGTATTTAAAAATTTTAGCTCTGAACTCTCTCCTGCTACCACCACCCCTCATTGACAAGGCAAGCAATTTAAATAGATTGTAAACATGCAATCGCGTAAGACATATTTTCATATTGGGCACATTTTGAAAGAAAACACGAACAAACAAGAAATATGACAAAATTAAAACAAAGCATACTGTAATTCACATTCAGACTCAATTAGTTCTCTCTGGAAGTGGGTAATATTTTTCAACCTAAGTCCTTTCAAATTGTCTTGGATCACTGTATTACTGAGAATAACTAAATCATTCGCGATTGATCATCCTATAGTATTGCTGTTAACTGCATACACTGTTCTCCTGGTTCTGCTTACTTCACTTTGTATCATTCCTATGCGTATTTCCAGGTTTGTTTGTTTGTTTTTTTCTGAAAGCATTCTCCTTGTCATTTCTTATGGGACAATGGCATTCTATCACAGTCATATACCCCAAATTGTTTAGTCATGACCCACTTGATATTCTAATTCTTTGCCACCACAAAAAGAGATGCAATAAATGCTTTGTAAATAAAGATCCTTTTCCTTTTCTAATCTCTTTAGGATATAGACCTAATAATGGTAGTGTTAGGTCAAAATTAAAGAAAAATGGTGTGCAAAGTTTGATAACCCCTTAGGGATATTTCCAAATTGCTCTCCAGAACGGTTGGATCAAGTCACAACTCCACCAACAGTACATTATTGTCACAATTTTCCCACATTCCTTCCAACTTTTGTCATTTTCTTGTTTCTATCATCTTAGACCACTTTATAGGCATGGGATGCTACTGCAAAGGTGCTTTAATTTTGCATTTCTCTAATTAATAGTGATTTAGAGCATTTTTGTATGACTATAGATAGCTTTAGTTTTTTTCCGAATAATGTTAAGAAGCATGTTTATATCATCTCATCATTTGTCAATTGGAAAGTAATTTGTATTCTTATAAATTTATAACATACTTTGTGAATTAAGCATTTGTCAGAGAAATTTGCTGTAATTTTTTTTCACAGTCATGATTACTAACTGGATATTTCCTGCATACTATTATTTCCCCTCTTTCTTCTTCTCTACCAAAAGTCAGGCACAAATCATTCATGTGAACATTTGGAGTCAATACTCTAAATATGTGCATCCAGAATTTGCTTTAAGCTGTTTCAATTCTTCTTTGCTCATAAAATGCCACACCTTCTCTGATATGGGCACACCATACAAAGTGGTCCTGTGCTAGTGTCTCCCAAGTCACATAATCAATTCCAAAGTTCTTAAAATAGACATTGAGAGTGTCCTGTATCACTTCTTCTGACCAACATGTAAACACCTGACCTGTGTGAGTTTTCCGTAAAGCAACCTTTTTGGTAAGCATACATTTTGCATTCTAAAACCATGGCTAACCCATCGGTGTTGTGCTCTGTGAAGCAAAATTTGAATGCTTGGCAGTTTAGCTTGAATAAGGACCCCAGTGTTTAGTACCTTGTTCTGCCAGGTGATCTTCAGAAACTGCCTGATAATTAAAATGGAAGAGATTCAGTTTCCTAGCATGGAACTGGTAGACTGTCCAGGTTTAACAGGCATCCAACAATGAAGTCCACAAAAAGGCTCTGTAGACCTTCAGTCTGGTCATCAGTTTAATACCTCCTCATTACCATACTTTCCTTCAGAGCCTCCCAAACACTGAGCTAGCTTTGTTAATGTGTGCATCAACCTCTTTATGAATGTGTACATCCCTGGAAAATAAACTAAGTCTACACTTAGAAACAATAGGTCTAAACCAGAAAATCAGCAGAATAAAGACCCAGGACATAAGTGGAAAAATATGTTTTTGCTAATTACTTTGGGACTGAGGAAGAATGTATTTTGAGGAGTAAACTTGGTTGAAATAAATTATTTCCTTATTTCTGGACCATAATTCATTCTTTCTCTTTCTGTTTCTGCATGAGTAGAGAGTGGTTCTGGCTAGAATAGAATATGACCTCTTCCTTTAGGGAACAAGAATCTTTTAAATATCCTTAATTCCTGACATTCACTTATCTTGTTAAGTTTTGAAAGGCACTGTACTTATGTTATCTCATGTAAATCTCACTGCAACTCTGTGAGGTAAGCACAAAAAATGTTAGTATCCTGATTTTAAAGATGAGCAAAATGTCAGTATTATAGAGGGTAAGTGAAGTACATATAGGTTAATTTAAGGTGGAGAATTTCAAACTAGCTTATTTTTTGCTGTAAACTTTACAGTTTAATATTTTTTTAATTTATGGAATAAAACAGGCCTTTCCTAACATAGTACAGCAAAAATGATGATTGTACATGAAAACAAAAAATTCATTACATACAACTTCCTATTTCTTTTAAATCCACAAAAATGTTAGCATGTAAATTTCCTTCCCTTCCCTCCCTCATCCCAGTCATAGTTACAATTAAAAACAAATAGGTGTGTGTGTGTATATATGCCCACAAGCATATGTACACATATATGTGTTGGTACTTATAAAATTATTCTATACAACTTTCTATTTCTCAATCCTTTCTCTGGATATAGATAGAGTCTTTCTTGATATGTCCTTTTATATTTAATTTCGGCATTTATAAAAATCAAAATGACTTATTCACTCAAAGACATTTCAAAATAATACTAGTTACTGTATACAATATTCTCTTGATTCTGCTACTTTTATTCTTCATTATTTTGTTCAAGTCTTTCCATGCTTTTTTTTCCCTAAAACCATTGAGTTTACTATTTCATATAACACTGCAATATTCCATTACAGTCATATACCACAACTTGTTCAGTCATTCTGCAAATGATGAATATTCCTGCAAATTCCACTTTTTTTCTGAGGGAAACATTCAACTCCTTGGCATCTCTCTTCTGGCTAGATTCTACCCCCTCCCATTTAGCCTTTCTTTATGTCCAATCCTATTGTCTACCACCCCACACCCACATTAGAATGTAAGCTTCTTAAGGCTAGGAACTGATCCTTTTTGCCTGTTGTATACCCAGCAACTAGCACAGTGATTAGTACAATGTAGGCAGTCAACATGTGAGAATTGTTACAATTATTTGAGAACTTGTAAGTTCTTTTTTCTTTTTTCTCTATTCATCTATCAGTGGCATTGCTGGGTCAGACAGTTTAATAACTCTTTGGTTATAATTCTAGATTTCATTCTAAAATAGTAGGCTCTGTTCTCAGTTCCATGAACAATGAATTTTCCCATATCCCCTTCAACATTTGTCGCTTTTCCCTTTGATCATTTTATACCTGTTCTTCCTGAATTCAAGACTACTTCTCTATTCATTTCTACGTTTCTTGTCTTAGACCTTTTAAAGTAGGTTGATTGACTTAGCACATGTAAACTGCCTGAATTATACTAATCATAGTGCTAGTTCCTGGGCATACAACAGGCAAAAAGATCGGTTCCTAAACTTAAGAAGCTTACATTCTAATGTGGGTGAAGGGAGGAAGACAATAGGATTGGAGATAAAGAAAGGCTAAATGAGAGGGGGTAGAGCCTAGTCAGCAGAGACATGCCAAGGAGTTGAATGTCTTCCTCAGAAACAACATTAAATCAAGCCTGTAAATGGGTTCTGGAGTGACAGAATCCACAAAAAGATGGAGTGAACCCATTTTCCATCTTAAGATAATTTAGAAGGAATTCAGGCAAGGTCTATCTCACTTGATTCAAGGGGAGCATAGCCCAGCAAAGATGGTGTCTGGGGAAGCCAATGAGAGACTCTTCAACACAGCACAGATCAGCAGCCAATGCCCCTCGATCTTGGCTCAGCAGACCAGTGGTAGAATAAGCCAGCTGGAAGGTCTATAGCCCCAGTGGAGAAGAAAGACTTTCACAAACTGATGCTGAGTAAAAGGAGCCGAACCAGGAGTACATTGTACACAGTAACAACAATACTGTTCAGCGATCAATTGGGATAAATTTAGCTCTTCTCAGCAATTCAATGATCCAAGAAAATTCCGAGGAATTCTTCATGGAAAGTTCTAACCATAGAGAAAATACTATGGAGTCTGAATGCCATTCAAAGCACACTGTTTTCCCCTTTTTTTGTTTTGTTTCTCAAGATTTTCCCCCTTTTGTTTTGAGTCTTCTTTCACAACATAACTAATATGGACAAATGTTTAACATGATTTTACATGTATAACCTGAAACAGTTTGCTTTCTATCTCAGTTGCAGTAAGAGAAGGGAAGGAGGAGAAACATTTGGAGCTAAAAATCTTAGAAAGATGAACGTCTTTTCTTTTACAAGCAATTAAAAAACAAAATACTGTTAAATTTGAAAGAAAGAAGAAAATATTAGACTGTTAGGAGTTTGTGTGGTATTGCTGAGTTCTCTTAGTTGTCTATGTGAGAATCTTTGGTCAGATTCTGTGCTACCCTAGAGACTGAAAATGAAGTACAGTAAAGAGGAATTCTCAGCAAAGATAATATATCTTAAAGATTTCTCCTAAGATTGTTTCTGCTTTTTATTGATTAAATTCAATCTCTTCTGCTTTGGAAAGGGTGCACATCACTGGACATACATCACAACTATAATAGCCCTATTACACCATGTTCTTGGATTTTGTATTTCAGATGGGGTACAGGTTAGGGGAAAAATCGCAAGAGTCAGAGTTAGAAATTAACCATGTGTTGGTGTAGCAGGAGTGTGCTAATGTAGATGACTAACAGTATCCCACTACATTTATCCCTTAGCAGCTCTCTCACTTCCCATGAGAACTCCTAACATTTCTTCTTTACATGATTTTCTTTAATTTTAAGTTTATATTGCTATCTCTTGCTATCCATATTGCCCAACATAACTTTCTTATTTATAAGTGAACAAAAAGGCTTCAAAACAAAAGCATCAAGGAAATTTGGCATTTATTCAGTGAAAGTTTACCCCCTCCCTCTAAAAAAAGAGGGTAAATGGGAATTCATACCTATTCTTTTGGGAAAAGTATGGTCACGATCATTTTAAAGTATTCAGTTTCCATTTATTACAGTCATTATAAGTAATGACTGTAATAAATAAATAAAACATAATAAAACATTGTATATATTGGTATATAAAAACATAAAATACATAAGAAGGAATTTCACGATGTGGGGAAGGAAGATGAGAGAATTTATAAGTAGGAGAAAGAAAATAAGGAATGATATCATGTTGGAGGCAGTTCTAGAACTTAGTATTAAACATATCTAAAGATTCTAATTTTCAGAACCCAGGAAGAAGGGCCCTGGAACTGAGCATGGTCTGCCTCAACATACAGCAGGCCACTGTAAAGAAGTACATTATTTCAAAATCTTCAATGGCGGAGAGCTTGAAAACTGAAAACTGTCCAGAGTATATTCTCTAGCCACTCCTAAGTCTCTATATCTAAAGAGCCTTGACATGTCTGACTATATCTTCGTATATATGTATATATATATGTTCATATATATGTATGTATATATATATATATGTTCATATATATGTATGTATATATATATATATATGTTCTCTATCAAAACTGTGTTGAGACAGTCTCTTTGACCATCATTATGAGAATTTAGAGATATTAGGAGATAGGAAGATTAGTTTGGAATCTTGCTTATGGTACTTATTCTTTTACCTTAGGGAAATCAGTTTTGAAAAAGCCTCTATAGTTAGAGGAATAATGAGTTGATTAGGGAGTTGTAAAAAAAATGCTTTGCTTCAGTAAGGACTGGTTTAGATTATATAACATAACTAATAGTGAATTCAGTCATCATGGTTTTCTGATGAGAACAAATAGATTATAGGGTAGAATGTCAGAGAGCTTGGACAAACATTGTGTCTATGGTGCAGATGATACACAAAAGTATAATTTGGAACAATTGTAATTTTAAGGAAAAGGAAGTTTTCTGTCTTCAGGTGTTCTTTTCTTTCTTCTTTCTTCCCAATCTCTACAAGCCTTATTTCTCTTCTTCCTTCTCTCTTTACTATAACAGTTGAATGACTAAGGAGGATTGTTTTAGAGGTGATGTCAGTGCCTCATGCCTTTTGAGAGACTAAATTAATCAACTGGAGGAATTGGAGGTGTTAAGAGTGTGAACCTGTGAGCAGTGTGAAGGGGTATGTGTGTGATATGAGCTACATAGTCTAAATATGGTCTAAACTAGGCCA
>CM053769.1:111795923-111806391 GCA_028658325.1 Potorous gilbertii
AAAAAAAAGATTTTGGTTTCTGCCAGATTAATGCCCAGGCCAAGAGAGGAGTAAACTCCTCTGCTTTGATTGTGCCACCTTGGAGCAACTGAAAACTTACAGGTCCCCAGAATATACCCTCCTCTAGACAAAGGATTCAAAAGTCAAATAACTGGATAGGAAATTGCCCCAAAAAGGTAAAAAAAATAAGACTATAAAAGGTTACTTTCTTGGTGAATAGGTATTTTCTTCTGTCCTTTAGGATGAGGATCATAACAGGAAGTCAAGGCTTCTGTATCCAAAACATCCAAAATAAATATGCAGTGGTGTCAGGCCGTGGAAGAGTTCAACAAGGATTTTAAATATCAAGTATGAGGTGGAGGAAAAATTGAGAAGAAAAATGAGAGGGAGGCAAGAAAATCATGAAAAACAAGTCAACTGCTTGCTAAAAGATGCCCCAAAAATGCTGAAGTCAATTTAAAAAATTGACTAACCCAAATGGCAAAAGCGATTCATAAACCAATGAGGACAGAAATGCCCTAGATATAAGAATTGGCCAGATGGAAAAGGAGATCCAAAGATCAATGAACAAATAATCCCTTAAAGATTAGAGTGGAACAGATGAAAACTTACGACTTTTTGAAAAATCAAGAAATTCCAAAACAAAAACAAAGGAATGAAAAAATAGTAGGCAATATGAAATACCTCATTGGAAAAACAACTGACCTGTAAAATAGATCCAAGAGAGACAATTTAAAAATTATGGGAGTATCTGAAAGCATGAACAAAAAGAACAGCTTAGACATTGTCTTTTGCAAAATTATTAAAGAAAACTGCTCTGTATTCTAGAACCAAAGAGTAAAATAAATATTGAAAGAATTCACATATCACCTCCTGAAAGAGATAACCAAATGAAAATTTCTAGGAATATTGTAGCCCAATTCTAGAGTTTCCAGGTCAAGGACAAAATATTGCAAGCAGCCAGAGAGAAACAACTCAAGTATTGTAAAAATACAATCAGGAAAACACAAGGTGTAGCAGCTTCTACAATAAGGGATTAAAGATCTTGTTATATGATATTGCAGAGGTCAAAGGAGTTAGGATTAAAACCAGGAATCACCTATTCAGGAAAACTAAGTATAATTCTTAAGGGGAAAAAATGGTCATTTAGTAAAATAGAAGACTTTCAAGCATTCTTGATTAAAAAGACCAGAGCTGAATAGAAAACATGATTTTCAAACACAGGAATCAAGGGTGGCATTAAAATATAAACAGGGAAGAGAAATCATAAGGGACTTTCTAAAGTTGAACTGTTTACATTCCTACAGGGAAAGATAATATTTGTTACTCTTGAGACTTTTCTCCGGATTTGGATGGTTGGAGGGATTATATACATATATACAGAGGACTCAGGGTGAGTTGAATAGGAAGGGAAGATAACTAAAAAAATAAAATTAAGGGGTGAGAGAGCAATCTATTGGGAGGAGAAAGAGATAAATGAAATTGCGCAAGTTATCTCTCATAAAAGAGATAAGAAAAAATCTTTTTAATGGAGGATAAAAGGGGAGAGGTGGAGGAAAAAAGTGAAGCTTATGCTCATCACATTTGGCTTAAGTGGGGAATAACATGCATACTCAATTTAGTATGAAAATTTATCTTACACTACAGAAAAGTAGGGGATAAAAGGAAAAGTGGGGTGTGAGGGGTATGATAGAAGAGAGGACAAATAGGAGGATGAGGTAATTAGAAGTAAATACTTTTGGGGAAGGACAGAGTCAAAAAAGAGAAAATGGATTAAATAGGGGACAGGATAGGATAGAGAAAAATATAGTCTTTCACAACATGACTAGTATCAAAGTCTTTTGCATAATTACACGTGTATAACCTATATTAAATTGCTTGCCTTTTCAATGAGGATGGTTGCGGAGGGAGGAAGGGAGAGAAGTTGGAACTCAAAGTTTTAAAAATGAATGTTGAAAATTGTTTGTACATAAAACTTAGAAATAAGAAATGCAGGTAGCAGTGTATATTAATCTATCTTTCCCTACAAGAAAATAGAGGAGATGGGGGATAATGGAAGGGAGGGGTGTGATAGAAAGGACAGCAGATTGGAGAAAGGAATAATTAGAATGCATGATATCTTGGGGTGCGGGAGGGGAGATATGGGGAGA
The DNA here is from genome assembly GCA_028658325.1 of Potorous gilbertii. NCBI lineage: Eukaryota > Metazoa > Chordata > Mammalia > Diprotodontia > Potoroidae > Potorous > Potorous gilbertii. Next base: position 111,798,074 of record CM053769.1, read on the forward strand.
AAATTCAGAACTCAAAATCTTGTGGAAATGAATGTTGAGAACTAAAAATTTTAAAAAAAGACGTCTGTAGGTTGGGTATATTTTAGCATCAAGTAGGGCAGGTATTTGCAGGAGAGAAAGGCTTTTTAAGTAATCCTTAAATTTTACAAAATCAAAGATTTATCTATGCTAGATTCACAGAATTTTAGAGTTAGATCTTAAAAACCCTAGAGGTCATCTAGGTCCAAACCAGGTCTAAGAATCCCCTCTACAAATGAGCCGACAATGGATATTCCAAACTTTTCTTGAAGACTTTCAGTGTTTGGTAGCCTTCTTTTTCATATTCTACTTCCCTGGGCTAAGTATCACCAGCTATTTCAAAATGATCCTTTTGTGGTAGTATACATAGTCTTCTTTTTCCTAGTTTCTCATTGGTAAACATTTTGCTTAAGTATATGTGGTGATCCCTGGATTCATCTCTCATCATGTATATCGTCAAAGTAATATGAATACATACACTTTTGATGAGAAAAAAACTTTATCACCAGATGCTGGTTTGTTGCTATTTCCTTTTCAGTGGAGTTCATTTCTCTTGTTTCCAGCTGTATTCAAAACACTCACCAGGCCTTGTGGCACTTTTTTTGCCATTACCACAGGATAAAAGGTGAATAATAACTTTGCGTAAAACAAGAGTGTCTAAATAACTTAATTTATCTTTGGCCATTTCCCTACTTTGTGCACCTGTGTTTCTCAGGAACTTACTATTAATGAACACATTGGCATTTGGCAATCAAAATAGGACCAAGCAAGCACATTTCATATCAGGCTGTTGGCTCTAGCCCTCTGCTTGAATTGCAGTTAAGTAAAAATGTCAGGAAAGGACCACAAAGTGACAAGTCCGGAAGCAGGATGTAAAACCGCTGAAGTCATTTAGATGGTTTGCTGGACATTGCACCTTTCCTTTCTATATAAAAGACCAGACACAAAACACAAGATTACTGATGATTTGCAAATCAACTGCTACATTTGGGACAATTTAATTAGGAATAAGAAATTGCATTCTCTTTGTGAGAGGTATGCACATGTGAATGTATGTGTGTAGGACATCTTTATTTTGCAGAATAGGGATTGTGGTAAAGTGTTGGAGTAAAATTATGAAACAGAACCTAGAAAAGTAATTTCTTCCAATTCCTTCTCCATATTCAAGAATTACAGAATTTCTACATTTAGAAACAGTCTCAACTCCCATCTCAATCAAGCCATAGCTAAATGAAAGACCCTATAGCAATCAAACAAGCATGCAATCACATTCTACTTGAAGACTTCCAGTAATATGCAACTCACCAAGTCCTGAGGCAGCCCATCCTACTATGGGACAATATTAATTGGAAGGAAGTTTTTTTTTTTCTTTACCCATATTGAATTTGCCATCTCACCACGTCTACCTGTTATTATTAATTCTACGCATGACAACCAAGTGAAAAAGTCTAATATGTTTTCAATATGACAACCTTTCAAACACTTGAAGATGGGCAGTATAATATTATAGAAAGAGAACTAAAGTTGCTGCCACATCACCTTGGTTCAAGTCTGATCTCTTTCACTTACTACTCATGTGACTTGGATTAAATCATTTGTCGCTCTCGGCTTCAATTCCCTCAGTTTTTTTTTTTAATTAAATGGGAATGCTGCACTAGATAAGCTTTGATATCCTTAATAGCTCTAAATCTTTAATCCTATTATCTTAAACAAGGCAAACATCACTGCTTCCTTCATTCAATCCTCAAATGACATGGAATTGAGGCCTTACAACACCATACCGGCTACTCTTTTCTAGGCACTTACAAGATTTAAGATTACAGAATTATAGAATTAAAGTTGGAATGGACCTATGAAGTGATCAGCCTCTTACATTTTATTAATGAGGAAACTAAGTCACTATAAGTAAAGAATTTTGCACAAGGCATGCAGAAGTAAGCATGACAGGTGATTTCAACGTCAAGGTGCTCTACCTTCAGAGTTATTGCTTTTATTGCTACACTAAAATGTGATATCCAGAGTTGAGCATCATACTCCAACAAGCAAAGAAGACAATGGGATTCTTGTCTATTTGTTCCTGTGTTGTTTGCTACTCCTAATTCACCCTTAAAAACATTAGTTTGCCAGAGTTTCATCTTACATGTATTGTGCAGAAGAGACACAGAAAAAACAATGACTTATCCAAAATCATTCATATAGTTAATAGCAGAACCAGGAACAGAACTCAGTCAAGAATCTTTCATTGCACTGTCTTATTCCTCAGTCCAGTGCAGGAAAGCACATCAGGAGCAAAGCCAACAGATACACTACAATAATTCAATTAATAAATGAGGAGGCAACAATAGTGCAGCATACTATGAGACATATATTTTGCTAGTATTGCTAGGAAGGTGAAAACAGGACAATAAGAAATGTTCATCCTGAGTTTTTGTTGCCTGGCGGATGCAGGGGAAAGACAAGTAGCAAGAGATGCTTGGTTGGAAGAAGGGGACTGCTATTTCAGCTGAATGAAGGGATGGTCAAAGGTACTGTTTGTATCTTGATTAAAAAATCAACATCTAATCAGCCCCACACAGTGTGAAGTCCTTTGCTTACATTGAGCCTGGAAGATAACCAATTAAGAGGAAAGGTGCTTATAAAAATAATTCAGTTGAAGCAATAATCAATGTGACAATATTTCCAAAGTAAGCAAGCACAGTTGGAAACTGTTGTCTGTAGCCCAATTAGTTGCTTCCCAGTACCAGGGATCTAATCTCTCATTTCCATGCACTTCAACAGGTAAACTACAGTGCCTGAAGACATTCCTTCTGATTTATATCTCATAGAATTCCTAGTTTATGTTAATGTGCAACTCAGTTGTCCTCTCTTGTATGAACCTTTTTTTAATCCCCCCCATTAGCTTTCTGTTGATATTTGTGTGTATGTATGCATGGGCATACACATACACACACACACACACACACACAAACACACATATATATATATATATATACACACATATATGCAATATATCATTATATAATATATACTGAATATGCTCATGGTATATTAAAGAGTTTTAAGTGAGCTCAGGTAATGATGAGTGACATACCAGATAAGCAATCATGGACAAGTCCATCTCATTGTGCCAAGGAACCCTCTAAGTCTTATTTCAGAGATAGTGCCAACTGATAGAGGCAGTTTCCTTATGTAAGAGATTCCTACAACAGTGTAATCACATCAGCACTCTCTATCCCTTTCCCTTTATACTTTGTTTAAAAAAATCACATTCCTACCTCATTTTACTATCTTGTTTTTAATTCTACTTTTTTCATCTAGAGCTTCTTTTTAAAATAATAATTAAAAAAACCCTCTTTCTTCATTCCTTACAAGTATTTATGCAATACTTATGGAAAATGCTTTTTAGGTTTTTTTATTAAAAGGACTATCTTTTGAGTAATTAAAGAAGCCTTTTCATTGAATGGGTATATCTCACTCAAAGTGAAATTGTCTCACATTGCATCCTGGACCATCTCTATACTTCTTGATGAGTACGGCACAGGAGAAGAAAGTGAGGTTGGTGACCTTACACAGCCCTTCATCACTTAAATGAAACTCAACAGCAAGTCATGTCATTACCTTGATGTCATGGTCCTCTTCAACAATGAAGAACAAACATACACACACATAGTAAAAATCAAACAATATCCTATGAAAAGTCACAAAATTGGAGTGAATAGATTGTAATATATAATTAATGAGGAACGTAGAAGAAGCTTTATGTAGTCAATAAAATGTTCAACTTGGAGTAAAGAGCACCTACATTTGAATGTTTCCTCAAACTTTTCTTAATCAGGACAAGTCATAACTTCTCTGAGCCTCAGTTTCCTCATCTGTTAATGTAGAGGAGGTACTTGATAATTACCAAGATAATTACAACTCAAAATTTTTCAATCTATCAAGATATTAGGAGACACCCTCTTTTCCAGAGCAAAGACTCAGCAAGCAAGCTGTGACTCGAGCCTGGCATAACAAAATCCTTCTGACCCACCCTCTGGATGATCTCAGCCACAGTAAAATCCCAGAATTGTTTCGTATAATTATTGTATGGCTTTGACCAGCACCAGGTGCTTGCTGAGCTCAGACAAGCACCTGCTGTGTCCATGTTCTGCTCATGTAGACCTGCTATGAATCCCACTTGTCACATCATTGCTGTTATCCCCTTCTGGTCAGGGACACAACTCATCATGAATCCATCGATATAATTATTGAGATTTGGCCACACTAAAGCAGGTACCCCCACTAGGGACAGAGCTCTGGCACATATGTCCTTACTTGTAAGCTATTTCTCTCACTTTGAAATTAAACTTCTGTTTGATCCCAACTCTTCTTTCTGTAGGCTGCTCTGTTCATCTCCAGCCATCCAGAGGTGAGAGGTTGGTTCTGTCCACTTGACAAATCATGTAAACTTTAATGAAGACTAAGGTAAAATGATGTCATCAAAGAAATGCCTTATAGGAATGAACTATGGGATGACCACATAACCAAGGCAAAAGCAAATGTGAAGGATGACAGGTTGGTAGATTAGATATTCCAATTAGACACTCAAATCAGGAGAAATTGAATAAGGGCTCCCAAACATCAAATTGTAACAGTGTGAAAAACTTATGGAAGAATATGCATGACTCTAGAAAGTAATCAATCAATACATATTCATGAAATTCCTACTTTGTGTGGGGCACACCTCTGTTAGGTGCTGGTGATGCAAATGCAATTGATGAAACAACACTTATTTGAAAGAACCTTACAATTTAAAAGTGGTAGACAACGTTGAATACGATCTGATAGCCATTGAGAAAGGGACCAACCCAGTCAATAAGATCACAGATACATTTTTGTAACAAGTATTTAATCACACATTGGTTTTATTTATTTGTGTATATGGGGCAGCCCTCATGGAAAAAGTAATGTTCTTGTCAGGGACTCATTGGTTTTGCCTTTGTATTTCTAGTGCTTAAAACAATGCTTTGCTCATAATAAGCCTTTAGTATTTTTAATTTAATTTCATAAAATCAAAATTGACCTGAATTGTATCAACATTCTTCCGCTGGGAAATCTGAAAAGTTGTTTTGTTGTTGTTGTTCATTTGTTTGTGTCATTGTTCGTGTTGTTTATTTTCCCTCATATCAGCTGAGAGGTTACTAGTGTTCCTCCGTTGTTTTCAGTCATGTTCAGTTGTCTTTTAGTCATGTTCGACTCTTCATGATTCCATTTGGTGTTTTTATTGGCAAAAATAGTGGAGGGATTTGCCATTTCCTTCTCTTGCTCATTTAACATATGATTAAATTAAGGCAAAAAGGGTTAAGTGACTTGCCCAGGGTCACACAGATAGTAAGTCTCTGAGTCTGGATTTGAACTTAGGTCTTCTTGATTCCAGGTCCAGTGCTTTATCCATGTGGCCCCAGCCTGCTGCCTTACTAAGATAAGTAATCAAGCACAAAACACTGAGGTGTATGTGTGTGTGTGTGTGTGTGTGTGTGTGTGTGTGTGTATGTGTATATAAAATTGATATTACCTCATGCTAAGTTATATAACCCCAGAGATAATTTTAATATGATACGGACCATACAAATGTATTTACTCAACAAAGAGGGTCTAAGAAGGTGGGGTTGGGGGGCATCTGCTTTCATGAATACTCCAGACTTTAAGGGAAATGAGACTGAAAACAAAACTGTGCCAACATTACCAACTCAAGTTGGGTCCATGATAGCAACACACCCAGCTGGCCACCTAAATGTAAGGATCTGTGTGACTATATACTGAACAAGACATAGAAACCTGGGAACTCTTGTAATGCCAGCTACATTGAGTTGACAACATTGATAAGACTAAACACAAGGATTGTTTAAATTAATTTTGAGGTATCCTCACAAACACTCAGTCTCCTGTTTGTCATCTCTGCATATGTGTTTTCCTTCAGTTGAGGACGTCGCTGCTACTTCTTCTAGGAAATATGATATAGTGGAAAGAATGTTGGTTTTAGAATTAAAAGAGACCTGTGTTCAAATTTCAGTTCTACAATTTCCCACTAGTTCTATCTCAAGCAAGTAATGTAGACTCTGCAGGCACTAGTATTATATTTTATAAAATCAGAGATTGGACTTAAGGTAGCCTCTGACATTCCCTCTGACTCTAACTCTATGATCGTTCAATTTACCTATGTAACTTGTGGTCAAGGGCTCATCTAATACGCTGGACTCATAGACAATGGACTAAACCTTGGATTCTGATGCCAGGTTCAATCTAGCTCTTACTTGAAGTTAATATAGGAAATCTCAAAAACAAAACTTAACTATGCTACAAGTCTAAGCATCTCCAAACACTACTACTGAAGTTCTCAAACACAAATGATGACAAAGTGAAAATTCCATTTCATGCCATCATGGCCCTTCAATTGGTAATATATATAAGACAATTCTATCTCTTTAACCTTTGGAGTAATACTGCTGAGGGAATATTCCAGGTCTTCAATTAGTTTATGGCTTTAAAACAGGAATTCTCCCATTGGAGGGCTTTTTGTTACACACTGTTAAGATAGTCAAATCTCAAGATTTTTTTCCTATCCAAAGAAAAGAAAAGAGAAAGGTCAAAGTAGCTGGTCAGGAACTGTAAGTACACAAACTTGGACCATCTGGACAGTCATTTACTATTTTTCATGTTCTTCTCTTACAAGTTCTTGTTTTCTGATCATAGTAAGACCTTGAAGAGCTGGAGATGATTCTTTGAATGACAGTCTCATCTTCTAACTCTCATTCAATTATAGGATTTGACCTTAGTCTTAACTCCAATCCATGAGACATCTAGCAGAAGACTGATCCAAAACAGCAACATAAACAATAAAAGCAATAAAAATAGATTCATTTTATTTTTAATTGTCAAAATATTTTTAAACACATTTCATTTTAACATCATCTATTCAATGTATTTAGAATTATACCAACATTCATTGTCACTCCTATCCCAAATCCTCTCTGTATCCTCTTTTCTTACTTCAAGACACATCTTTAGTTTCATGTCATCCACAGAGTTTCAGGCACTTCTATAGCCCTCAGGCATTAATATATTTCTTCTCTGTCCACTTGTTTTTCCTATCTAGAGTTTGAGTTGTTGGTATTGGCTGTTTGGTTGGTTCATAGTTTGATCAATTAAACCAGTATGAGCAAGGAGGCCTACTTTTCATGACTTGTGCTAGATACTGTTGAGGTTTGTTTAAATCTATCTATCTATCTATCTATTTGTCTGTCTGTCTATCTTTTGTCTATTTATCTATCTCTGTCTATCTGTCATCTATATACCATTTATTTATCTCTATCATTGACAGGAGTACAATGTTAAGTAGATAAGATTTTACTTTCAGAAGCAATTAATAGAGAATTTAATCTCTTTCAGACTTGATTCTGATGAGATGGAAGAAGAAGCATAAGAATAACAAGAAGGAGAAAGTGAAAGAAGAAAAAGTATGAGAACAACTACTACAAGAACAAGAAGTATGAGAAGCAGTCATGTAAAAAAGAAAGACAGAGAAAAAGAGATGAAGTAAAAGAGTGAGCTGAAGGGGGAAAGGCATGACTGCATCTTGCCCTAGTCAACAGGTCAGAGTTGGAGGATTAGGATTTCTATCAGTCCACTCATTAGTGAACAAGCATTTCTATTTTTTCTCTGCGACTTTTAGCATGACATTGAACTGTTTTACTCATATCCTCAGAATAATTGTCATGATGTTTTCTAGGAATCTTCCAGCTATAAATTCCATGTTCCAATGATCCACTATGAAATGCAAAAGGAAAAGAGTATACGGGAACTTATCTGCCCTCCGTCTATAATCGGCTCAATTCCCTTCATCTCTTCTTCCATCCATAGTCCTGGATAGTCAATAACCATAGATGTTAAGGGTTATATCCTCAGGGCCCCATAAGGTTATCAAAGAAAGATTCAATTATGGTGTACAAGGTTGGACTGACCAAGACAGAAATAATGCCATAGGCATTTATGGCGATTTAAAAACCTAGGTTGGAATTAAAAATGCCTTTGGGAAACATTCAGCTAACCTAGGTTTGACCTAGCCTTGGGATTTCAATTAAGAGACTGAGAAAAGAGACTCAGTATGAAAGAGTATAAACATTTCTCTCCATTGGTAGAATTTCCAGAGAGGATGGATATTAACAGTCAGAAGTAGTAGTCCCTAAATTCAAATATTGAAAAATAGCATGGTAATACTGTAAGGAAATACTGAGACATATTTACATTACTATCCTTTTTGC
>CM053769.1:111806491-111818040 GCA_028658325.1 Potorous gilbertii
TAAGGAAATACTGAGACATATTTACATTACTATCCTTTTTGCTTCATTTTACATATCAAGTTTCATAAGATCACAGGGTTAAAGTTAGGAGGGCAATTGGAAGTAATTGAAATCAATATATTATCTTACATATGTGAAAATGAAGGTCAAGCAAAATTAAATACTTGCACAATATCATACTTGTAAGTGTCTAAGACGGGATTTGAACCCTAGTTATCCTAACTCCATGTCCCATGTTGTGCCTACCACACCAAATCTTTTCCTTGTTAGTCTTGTTACCTTACTCTCCTGTGTCTTATGATTCTCTCTGACCCTGTGACAACCATCATTTCTTTATTTGATCTTAAGCCATCAATCTGAAAATTCCCACCATCGTGATTAACCTTTCTCCAGGCTCAACTGTCCTTTGCTTTGGCTCCCACTTGCAGTGCCCCTCTATGTATTTTATCCTGGAATTTAAGTACTGTTGATAGGCATTTGTACTTTTGGTTCATGGCATTCCCTCTTGCCAAGCTGTATTTACCCCAGAAACCAGAATTCATAATTACAGCTCTGGTTATTTGTAAACTATCTAGTTTAATTCCCTAAATTCCCAGATGAGGGAACCATGGTTCAAATTTGTATGATGTAACAAAAGCTTGCCATCTTTCTATAAAATCTGGTTAAGGAGAAATTTCTGAGAATGGTTTTTGATGCCATCTATGAATTTGGTCAAACACCAAAGCTCTTATCATTTCCTACCACAGATGCATTGTTACAATCTTCCCATTGTTCACTTTCTCTATACAATGATAAAGACATATATTACTTCCTTCCTCATTGTCTTTATTCCTATAGTTCTGATTGAAGGGAATACTTGTTTTGTACTTTCTTTTTACTTACCAAAATCTCACTTACACTTCTATGTTCATAATAATTAAGGGTTTTCCTGACCACTGGAGATTAAAGTTATATTTCTCTTCTATTAGGTGCCACATACATTCCAAATTCCACTTGTTTTCTAATTATTTCTTGTACATTATTAGCTTTCTCTGCTATATTAGCTTATTAGTACCTCAAAGGTAAAGATCTTAGTTTAGTTACATCATCCACAAAACTTCAGAAAGGAGAAAATAAATTATTATTCAAGTAACTGTTGATTGAATAGAGGGATGGTGTTTATCTGCTGACAGCAGATATAATGTAGAGCCTTCTGAAATGTATTTTTTTTAAATCATGAATAATAAATGAAAAATGGACCATGAACTTATCTTCATAACTTTTATGAGATCTATCTGAATTTGAATTTTAAAAGTGTCAGCTAATGGTTATTTAGATCCTTGTTCTAACTCCTGAGATGTTCACATTTTGTCTACTGGTCATTTTGGTTGAGCCAGATTTGAGAATCTCTACCATGGATTCAAGCCTTGACTTAATTTCATCCTACCACTGGTAATTATGTCCTTGTCATTCATGGTACCAACCATCCAATGGTCATCATCCATTCTCCCTCCTCCAACCCCAGCAGAGTAAGAGATAAAGCTATACTATTCAGAATGGAGCTTCAGAAAGTTATAAATAAAGGGCCTTGATTAATCAAGTAATTAAACAAACTAAAAACAATGGTAAGAACTTCCTGTTCTTGATTAACTACAAAAACTCATTCAATTAGCTTGAGTGAAATGGTGTTTTCCAAGCTCTGGTCCAGCAAAATGTCTATGGGATAGATAGATAGATAGATAGATAAAGACATAGATACATACACATATAAATATATATAGATCAGATTTGATGACCCTCCACATAACATTTTTTAAAAAATCTTTTAATATTTTATTTCCTCATTACATGTAAAAACAATTTTTAACATTTGTTTTTAAATTTTGAGTTCCAAATTTTCTCCCTCCCTTCCCACTCCCCTCATTGAGAAGGCAAGTAATTTAATATAGGTTATAAATTATACTCATGCAAAACATTTCCATATTAGTCTTGTTCTGAAAGAAAACAGACCAAAAATGTAAAGAAAAATAAAGTAAAACAAGCATAATTCAGCTGTTTTCAGGAAAAAAACCAAAAAATTCTTTCTCTTGGGATGGTTAACATTTTTCATCACATGTCTTTCAGAGTTGTCTTGGATCATTCTGTTGCTGAGAATAGGTAAACCATTTACAGCTGATCATCTTAAAATATTGTTGTTACTTTGTACATAGTAAATTTCACTTTGCATCAAGTCATGTAAATCTTTACAGATTTTTTTTGAGGGTTAGGTTACCCCTAATCCTAAAAATGCATTTAGTAAGAATATATGGGTAGAACCCATATAAGATTGAATACCATCCCAGAGAGGGAGAGGGGAGAATGAGAGGGGAGGGAAGGGAAAAAAAAAATCTAAGATTTATGGAAGTGATTGTAGAGAACAAATAAATTAATTGATAAAAAAAAGAATTTTTTTCTTCAGTGAGTATTTGTATCTCCTTTCCTATTTGGCCATTTATACTTTTCAAAAGTTTTATTTTCTTCAGTGAATTTTTGTACCTCTTTTGGGATTTGACAAATTCTGCTTCACAAGGCTTTCTTCTTATAATTGGCTTTTTGTATATTCTTTTTTATTTGGCCTAATCTGTTCTTAAAGTCACATTTTCTTCAGTGGTGTGTGTTTCTGTCTGTGTGTGTTTCCTTTACCAATCTGACTTCCTTTTCATGATCTTCTTGCATCACTCTCATTTCTCTTTCCAATTTTTGTTCTACCTCTTTTGTTTGATTTTCAAAATCCACTTTTGGGCTCTACCATGACCTGAGACAAAATTACATTTCTCTTGAAGGCCTTGGATGCAGGAACTTTGACTTTGTTATCTTCTTCTGATTGTGTATTTTGGACTTTTTTGTCACCATAATAACTTTCTATGGTCATTTATTGCTCATTTTTTTCAGTCTTTTTCTTGACTTTTAAGTCTTTGTTGAAGTAGGTCTTTGCTTCCAGGGTAGTAGGCACACTGTCCCAAGCTCCAGTTGTTTTATCTTCAGAAATACTTCTATAAACCTGTAAGTTTTCAGTTCTTCCAAGGTGGTATGATCTAAGGAGATGTATGTTTACTCCTCTCCTGGCCTGTGCTTTGGTCTGTGAATGACCACAAGTGCCCTTTTCTGCCCTGGAAATCTGATGAAAGTCCCTACTCCACTGTGGCCCACAAGTTCTGGTGTACTACTGCTCTTCCTTGCCCTGGGCCTGCTACCCAGGACTGTGACAGGATATCTATTGGAAAGTAACAGAGTCCTGCCTTAGTGCTAGCAAAGAAACTCCTGTAATCAAATCATTTGTTCAACCCCTCAACCACCTGTGAGCTGAGAGCTCTGGAAGCACATGCTGCGTCTGATTCAGTGGTTCTAATTCCCCTCACTTCTCATTACTTAATATGTGATTCAGACCTGAAATTCAGTGGCCTAGATTTCCCTGTTACCTTGAATCACAGGAAGTGGATCAGACTTACATTAGTGCTACTACAACTCTTGGTTTAAAAATTCTATATCAGTTTGAACACCCAGTGTTTCAGGATCTTTTGATGACAAGGTATCCTGCTGATGTACAAGACCACCAGAATCCCTATGGAGTTAGGGAGAGTGGGGGACAAATAGCTGGAGTGTTCCTCAGCTGCTGTACCTATATTGTTGTGTCTTTCTTTGGGAATAGCTCTCTCTGCTTTTCCATGTAATACCCACACTGTCACAGTCACAGATCTATGACATAAGCATAGGAATATGAAAGCAAGAGAAAGCTCATCTACAATATGTCAACAGCAAAGTGTGACCAGGACTTTTCTTACAGTCTTTGTCTCTATTTCCTTACTTTTAGCCTTTTCCTTTTTCCTCTATCTTGTGCTTAATTTCTGATTATAAGTGTGTCTCTACAGCTCTCCACTATTAATACACCTAGGTGTCTCTACAGCTCTCCACTATTAATACACCTAGCACTTTTCTATCGTTTGCTTGTAATCGACCCCATAGGCTTCTTTCATCTCTGCTTATGTCTTTTTTCGCTATCAATATTTTTTCATCTCTTCATTTCTTACTTTCCTCCCTTCATCTCAATTTGTATAGATATAAAATTATATAATTATGGAATAATTTCATGTGTAATATGTTGAATTATAAATTATATATACACGTCACATGCATATATACACCAATAGAGAAGATGTTGATTATTATAGTAAACATATTTTGAGTTATCTATTTGATTCCATAGAATTAAGAGGAACAGAAGAATAAACACAGATACATATGTATTCATTTACACATATGGGGTATTTGGGTGGGCTAGAACATCTAGTGGGCTCGCTGAGCCCTTTTTTAGGGCTGCTTATCCACCCAATTTTCACCTGTGGCTCCAAAAAGCTGCAGCATATGCATTGACTGCACCCTAGTAACCATTTTGGCATGCAGGCTAAACCAGATTGATGGTAATTTAAAGGTCTCAAACCTCTCAGTATGCTAGAGGAGTGTCTACTCCAGGCTTATGAACATTTTCCTATGGAATGGGTGGATGAGAACAATTTGTTTCAACAGTTATAAAGATGGCTGAAGCAGGTATTTTGGAAAGCTTAGAGCATGGTTAGACATTGCAGATGACAAGACCTTCACTGCATCCCCGGCCATCACCAATCATCCTAACTTTGGTCTTACCACTGTATTTCAATAACTCATAAAGAGATATTAAGACTGATGACTTTGTGCAACTGATTCATTTGAACATGATTCACATGAAATAGGTCCTCTTTGAAAATGAAGTCCAAATATCATATTATGTGCTTAGGTGCTGTTTGTTTTCAAAGCTTGTATATGATTATAGACAGACATGTGCACCCTTAATCTTTATCTAATCTATATTTATATCACTAATCAATATATTTACATATAAAATAAACAAATGTCAATATATATACTTTAACCCCAATAGTAATGTGCTTCTAGTGATGAATATCATTTTGCGCTTTATTCAGTTGTTAATCATGAATTTACCTTTTGCTCTCCATGGGTCATGTTAGACTAAGTGTATCTAAGTTACTGTTTATTAATTATTATTTTCTATCTTGTCTTCAAATTATTTTTTCCCTCCCTCTAGGACCTTAGATATCCTCAAATACTCAAACTTTTTATTTTTTTATTTCTCTAAGATATTTATTCCGCATGATGGTCATTATTATAAAACAACTAGGTCTTGGCATCCCATGTGCCTACTGTCCTTGACATGTTGTTAGTTTATCCCAGGAGTTTGCCAAATATCCTAGTTTTCTAGCACTTCAGCACATCAATGACTCTTCCTTGTAATTGACATGGTTTGCTATCATTTTTCGTCTTATACATGTCTTTCATTCTCACCCTTTGCTCTTTATTGCCTTGTTACCCTTGATTCTTTGTTTTATTTTTTTTGGGGGGGGTGCATTTGATTTTTTAAAATTGTTTTGTTAGTTGTAACATATTGCTGCCTACTTGTGTACACCATACAACTCTCTGTGGCCCATTGAGTATGTTTTTGTCTTAATACTTTGGTGATTATAGTGGCCCTTGATAGAGTAAATGCCTAAATACATAAAGGGTTATTTTCTTCTGAACTATAAAGCATCACAATCCTTTTACCCAACAAGGGCTAGATGAAATGGCTATATTACAGCTTCATCTCAAGATTGAAGAACAACGACTGACTGAAAGGACATGGGACATTTAAGTAATTAGAAGGAATCACTGGAGTTCCTTGCTCTTCTCCTCTCAGAGTTGAAAACAAGGAATGCAGAGACTAAAGTTCATTTGATTAGAACTACAAACCTTGCTTTTTTCTTTCCAACACTTTTATTGTTACATTGAACCATTTGCTTTTTGCTTTCCTTCAGCCCTATACAAGTAATAATACATTTTAACATAGTAGGAAGCAGGAGTAAACATAAAAAAGAAGCAGAAAGTCTAACTACGAGGTTGGAAAAGATGCTGATTGGACAAGTTAAAGTAAGACGATATAAATAAGTGGGGGCATTTTACAGTAAAAACACTTGGTTTCAATTTATGTAGTTCTTTGCATTTCTTCCATTTTATCCCTCAGGGTAATAACAGAGGACATAAACTGAAAAAGAAACACCACAACAAGCAAATACATGCCCCACCCCACAAAACAAAGTGAGAGGAATAGATCTTGGTTTCATTTGTGTCAAAACAGCAATAAAATGGAAAATACATTCTGCCGAGATGCAGTTTGGGCTTTATTTATAAAGGATACAGTCTCCAACCTAATGTTCATTAGCTTTGTCCTGGTTGCTAAGTTACAGATATATAACTTTCATCTGCCTCATTATTGATGGCCCTTCTGGAGACAGGAGAAAGTGAGGGTATGATGAAACTGCTTTAAATCTTGGTTCAAAAGACCTTGTTAAGTTTCCTGTTTAAAACCATCCTGGGGGAAGGGACAGAGAGTCTTTTTAAAAACAGAATGTGAGGGGGGAGTGATGGGTTAGAGGCCATCTGTATCTGATACTAGATGTACTGTTAGGAAAAAAGCTTAATGAGTGAATGAGTATAGTTTGAAAATAAGGTTATTGAGGGACAGGGTTTGAAGGACTCTGGGGAGAGAGAAAAAGTAAAAACAGGAACCAACTGGAAGAGAAACGTCATGTAGTTATTCGACATGTCAAATTTTCATTGACATCTTTTTGCTATATCACAGAGGTTCCCTCCTCCCTTTTTTAAATATGTGAGAGTGAGGATACAAGGGTATCAGAAGGAATTTGGTAAGGTTCTCTTGCTAAGCAATAGACTAAAATTGCAAACCAAGTGCATACTTCTGTATCCTTCTCAAGGATGAAATACATTGCTTGAGAATGTGACAGAAAAATAAGGTAGTCTGAATTTTGTATAACTCCTTGAACTGATACCTACATTTAATATGACACAAGACATAAATGTAGGTTGTGAAATGATGCATAAATGTAAATTCTAATAAAGTATGAGGATTAAATCAGAGCTATATTAAATTGTGATCGGTAATCATTAAGTATTAGAGGAAAATGAACCAGGAACTGAATTACACTTTGTAGGAGTTGAAATATCCTGCTCCTTTTAGTTTTATTTTTGTTTCATTTTTTGCCAAAATATTTCTTTTTTTGTTGAATGCACATCTCTTTTTCATTAACCATTATGTTCAGTTGTATGGGATACATCCTTGTGGTTACAGCTTTAGTTCCTTTGCTTTTTAGGTTATTCCACTCTCTCTGGTGATTTTTTGAGAAACTAGAATAATCTTAGTTTGTCCGCTTTGCTATTTCTCCATATATGAAAGCTTTTGCCCTTGCTCGATACAATTTTTGATTATCCTTAATATTGTTAAATGTAATCAATTGGAAATGGAAGTAGTTTCATATGTTATCCTAACTGTATGTCTGAAAATTTTCTTAAGGATTTATGATCTTATTTAAAAGTCCTGAGTATTTTTGTTTGTTTGTTGCCATTATTGCCAGATTGCAGCATTCAGATTTGTCCTGTTCTTCTGAGAGAACTACAATACTTAGTTGCATCTTTGCATCTTGTCTTCAGGGTCATTCATTTCGGCTCTTGTTATTAATTTGTGTTCTGACCTATTTTCCTTTACTTAACTGTCTTTGTGTCCACATCTCTTTTTGTCTCACAGATTCTGTTTCTAGAGAGTCTTCTTTATGTATTCCACTGTGCTTTTTTTAAATTTTATGTTTAGAAATCTAATTTCTAAATTAATTTTAATTCTCAGCATGAACTTACGTACAATTTTTTCTGAGGCATTCCTGTGTCACTTTCCTATGTCATGGTCCTCTTTGAGAACGAAGGACAAACGCTAAAACCAAACTCTCACTATTGAAAGGTGGTTATAGTATTTTGGTATTTTACTAATTTGGGTTTTTTTTTTTTACTAATTCTTCTTTGGTTTTAGCATTTTTCTCTCTTGATTTCTCTCTTGATAGATCCATTGTTGCTGTGATCTCTACAGGTAGACTATTTTTGGTTTCAATCTCCAGGTGTTGAAAACTATGAGGGTAATTTATCCTAGACCCCTCTTCTGAGTAACTAACCTTCAGGAGAAGAAAACTGAACTAACATTTTTAGCCCTTTTTCTATCAAGACACATGATCTGATTGACAATAATTAGACTGTAGTTATGGATACTGTCATTCAAAATAGACTGATTCCTCTATCTTGTCCCTTCTTTCATTTTTTTTATTTAGCAAATTCAACATATTTTGTCTTTTAGATTCTTCAGGTGTATAATAACATTAACAATAGTGGTGACGATGATGATGAAAACTAGAATTTATATGGTGCCAACTATGTGTCGGGCACTGTGCTAATTATTTTACAGGTCCTTACGATAACCTAGGATGTAGGTGTTACTATTATCTCCATTTTTACAGTTAAGGTAACTGAGGCAAATCAAGATTGAGTGACTTACTTAGGGTTATAAAGCTAGTAAATGTCTTAGGTGGCATTTGCACTCAGGTCTTCCTAACCCCAGGTCTACTGCTCAATTCACTCTTTGACCTAAATACCTTATTTCAGTCACAGTGGAATGAATCCCTATGGGTGTGAGTCTAATGAAAATACCACAAGCATTCTGGTCCCTTTGCAAAAGGCATGTGTCTATTATCTTAGGATATCATTTGTAATTTTCCCATATCTGGAAAATTCCTATTGTTTGGGGATTTACATGCTGAGAAGGTTTGCAGAAAATGAGTACTCTACCATTTGACCAATTATTTAATTTCTAGTTCCATAGATAGCTAATTATTTCAATTTAGCAAATATTTGTTAAGTAACTTCAATGTTTCAGGCACTGTGCTAAGCATGAGAAGTACAAAAAGTTAAACATCCTCTGTCTTTAAAGAGTTGATATGGTACGGCTAGGGAAGGAAAATAGTAAGTATGGAGGGCATTTCTGATGGGAAAGTAGCTGCTCTTAGTGTAATGAAAATAACCTTCTTGTGATAGTTAGGAATTAACTAAACTTCAAAAGAAACTAGATATTCTCTAAGGCAGTGATTGGGAGAGAGTGCATCAACAAGAAGGAGAGAGGAAGGGAAGGAGGAGATGACATTTAACAGCAATGTGAAAGCTCAGTTGTATTAATAAAGAATTTCATTATTGGGTAAAAGTGAAAACAGAATTATCTTTGTCTTAGACAAGCAATACGTTCATAACACTTCATGTTCATAGTATTTGATTGTGACCAAGGCACCATCAAAATATAATGGCAATGTGTACTAATCAAAGGGAAAGAGTATAATACCTCAGGACATAAAACTGGAAAATTTTGTAAAAGTCATTTAAATCAATCCCTCACTATTTTCAGATATGGAAGCTTTAAGGGTCTCATTTTCACGGATGTAGTGAGTAACAGAGCTATGAATTCTGAGTGGAAAAAAGAAGATTGGTGAGACATGGCAAAAGGGAAATAATGAAGAATTAGTTGTCCTGCATGTATGTCATAGACAACAGACTGATAAACAAGCATAGGATGCTCTTTTTCAGGCTTCTTGCTTCTCTAGATCATTGCCACATTCAAAATATTACGGACTTTTCTGTCAGATGTCATCTCATATGTTGGCACAACTTTTCCTTTGAGCATACTGTTCACAAAACTAATAGAATGAACAAATTTACATAGACATGGAGGAAAGCAAACAGTGTTCATAGAAATAATAACTAATAAGCAAATCCCTCTCCAAAGGCAGGTACCATTTCCAGCCACCAAGTGGTTGAATTTCTCACAGCAGCCCTCTTACATGCCTTCTGTCAATGATGATAAAGAGCATGATGGTAGTAATTACTATCATTGATATAGCTCTTTAAAGTTTGCAAAGCACCTTACATCTATGATCTCATTTTATCCTCATTTAAAATGTGCATTTATTTCAATTTTGCAGATGATGAAATTGAATCTAAGATTTATATAGGGTGAAACAAGAAGCGTCTTGAGGAAGGACTTGAAACTGGGTCTATCTTGCCTTTTATTCTAGTGCTCTTGCTTCTCCTTGCTTGTCTTTTGTTCCAGGAGAGGACTAAATACATCATGATGGTGATGTCTTGACTTGCATATGAAATGAATCCAGTTAAGAAGGAGCTGTAGTCATTGAAGTCCAGTGGAAAGACAAAAGTCAAGATGGCTAGCGATGACTGAGGGTGCAGTAGATGACCTTGACTTTTCAAAATCAAGATCTTTCCCAGGCCTCAGGTTACCTGTGGCAATACCCATTCAATAACTAAGTACTCTTAAGAACTGAGAAATAAGATGGCCTAACGTACTTATTGAACCATCTGAGACTTTCTGTTCTATTTTCTAAGTATTGAATGAGACTATGCCACTCATCCTTTAGTTCTAAGTGCCCAGAACCTAAGAACAATGAATTCATCCAATAAAATCTATTTCAGCTTCTTTTTTTTTAAACACAGATTATATTCTGTTACTGTTTTCAGTTGTCTGTATCCTAAACCAGAATATTTGTAAATTAGGTACTCCCTCAGAGGGGTATGTGTATTTGTGTGTGTGTATTTGTGTGTATATATATGCATGTATATAATTAAACATAAGTATTAATTCACAATATACATATATATGCACATATATCTGTATATAGTATATATGTATATATGGTCACATATACATATGTATTCACACATAAATGCTTATTTTTTGTGTTTGCAGTACTTAAAGGAGTACCTGGTACTAGAAAGAACTTAATAAATGCTTTTTGATTGATCAATTGATTAGATGTCCCCATAATTGGACACTCAAATTTGACTATAACCTGTCTAGATGATTGCCTATTTCATGTATAGGGTCCTTGAGGAAAGGCATTACATTTTATTCAATCTCCCAAAATACCACTATACTTTGCACAACAATTGGGCTTGATGAATTTATTCACGTATTCTGACATTTGAACGACTGAACATTCTGCCATGATCTAACTCACTTTTGAATATCTTAATTGGTTATTAAATAGTTGAAGCAAAGAAATACCTTCAAGATCATAGAATTTAAGCCTACATAATATTTTTTCCCATTTACCTTTATCTCCAAGTTACTGTTTTCTCGAGCTTATGATATCTAGAGTTTTAACTTCTTTCTTGACTCCAATCATTCAATAAACCAGCACATATTTATTAAGACCCTACTGTGTGCTATGGAACTTTTGAGGACTGAGGACACAGAGACAAATGCAATTTCAGTGTCTTTACTGAAAGAGCTTACAGTCTATCCAGAGAGATTGTATAGAAAATTTATGTAAGTATAGACAAGTGTGGGTCTGAAGTGACCTGGTCAAGGTAGAGGTTTGGGCAGTATTTGCAGCTGGGGATGCTTCTCATGGAGAAGGTGGTACTTGAGCTGATCCTTGAAGGAAAGAAGGAATTCTAAGAGATGAAGGTAAAGAGGTCACATTTCTAGGAGATATAGTAAAGGATTGGAGGTGGGAGATGATAGGATAGTAGAATTAAATTTAGGAGGTACTTAAAAGTATGATTCTAATGATTTCTTTTTGTAGACCAAGAAACTAAGGCCC
>CM053769.1:111818540-111863627 GCA_028658325.1 Potorous gilbertii
GTGTGTGTGCGTGTGCGTGTGTGTTTTGTGTGTGTGTTCATCCTTCATTGCCAAAGAAGACCATGCCATCAGAGATATAATTTCATGACTTGCACTTGACTTTGTTTTGAGTGAGGACTGTGCCGGTTACCAGTCTCACTTCTCCTCCAGAGCCATCTGAATCCAGTGACCAGATATTCATCAGGATGCCTGGAGATGACTAAGGATGAGGCAATTGGGGTTAAGTGACTTGTCCAAGGTCATATAGCGAGTATCAAGTGTCTGAGGTGAGATTTGAACTCGGGTCCTCTTGACTCCTGCACTGGTGCTCTATCCACTGCACCACCTAGCTGTCCTGGGAAGTGAAATATGCAATTAGCAAAGTGATTTTCCTAAACCACATTTCCCAAAACCACAGCACTACCCTTGTCATTCTTCTGTTCAATAAATGTCAATGATTTTTTTTGGATCAAATACAAACTCCTCTCTTTGACATTTGACCCCGTTCATAATCTGGTCTCATCCTACCTTTCCAGTCTTAGTATACATCATTGTAGTGCATGTACTCTAATATTCACCCAGTGTTGCTTTCTTGCTATACTTTACATAATACATTCTGTCTCCAATCCCCATTCCTTTGCAAATACCATTCCTCATGTATGGGATACCCTCCTTCCTCACCTATACTTTTGGAAAGCTAGAAGTGAGCAAGATGGGTATATCCAACTTCCTTTAAAACTCAACTCCAGTGACCACTTTGATATAAAGCATTTCCTGGTCTCTCCAGTTTAGTATCCCCTGTATAAATAACCAAATCATCTTACATTTTTCTGTCTCAGTCTGTGTCTGGGTTCTCATTCTACTTTCCTCTTCCTTTATTTCTCTCTCTGTCTCTCTTCTCTCTTCTTCTCTCTGCTTGTCTTTCTCCATCTCCTTTTCTACTCTCTCCCTCCACATTTGTCTCTCCTCCTTGTCTCTTTGTCTATCCTTCTGTCTCTTTTCTGTCTTTCTGTCTCGATCTGTCTTCCTCACTTTTCCTTTTCTATCTCTCTCTGTCTTTCTCTACGCATGTGTGTGTATGTGTGTACATATATGTGTGTGCTTGTGTGTCTGTGTATATAGTATATGTACAGATATATACATATAATGATAGTACTAGTATCTTAACATACATGGAAACTACTTCAACAAGAGTAGCAAAATTTCATTTTTTCTTTCAAAAAACTTTAAAAATCAAAACAATAAAACAAAACAAAAACTTATTACATAATTGCAGGAGGGGAGCTAGGTACCATAGAGGATAGAGGAGCTGTACTGGAGTCAGGAGAACTGCAGGTCAAATCCAGCTTTAGACACTTTCTCATTGTGTGACTCTGGGAAAAGCACTTCACCCTGTTTGCCTCAATTTCATCATCTATAAAATGAGTTAGAGACGGAATAGGCAAACTTTGCCAGTATCTTTCCGATGAAAATCTCAGAAAGGGTCACAAAGACTCAGAAAAGACTGAAAGACCTGAACAACAAATGAAAACAGAGCAAAAAAAAATAATTGCAAGTCTAGCAGTAAAAATTTGTATAGGGTTGATAATGACAGGACCTATAATATCACTGGGATAGAGACCTTCCAAGAGGGAAGGTCAAAAATAATTTGGGAGAGCAAATTGAGAGCTGGACATGTATTCTGAAAAAGCTGAAATCAAAGCCTTTTTCAGATATACACTGTGTGACCCTAGGCAAATCATTTAATTTCTTGCTGTCTCAGTTTCTACAAAAAAAGGATGATCATAAGAGCATCTACCTTCAGGATTACTGCGAGCATTAAATGAAATAATATTTGTGAAGTTCTTTGTAAACATCTAAGTGATATACAAATCCTCACTAGCTAGCTATTAGTAGTTGTAGTAGCAGCAGTAGCAGTAGCAGCAGCAGTAGTAGTAGCAGTAGAAATAGTAGCAGTAGTAGTAGTAGTAGTAATAGTAGTAGTAGTAGTAGTAGTAGTAGTGGTAGTAGTAGTGGTGGTGGTAGTGCTAGTACTAGTAGTGGTAGTAGTGGTAGTAGTAGTGGTGGTAGTGGTAGTGGTAGTGGTGGTGGTGGTGGTGGTGGTGGTAGTGGTAGTGGTGGTAGTGGTAGTGGTCATAGTAACTTAAAGTCTTTCAGAGTTGCCTACAGCACACAACCAGCATATGTCTTAGGTAAGACTTAAATCTAGGTCTTCCTGGATCTGAATCTATCTCTCTGTGTATTAAGCTATGCTACTTTTCTATAAATCCTCCAAGATACTGAGAAGAGCAATGTGTTGGAAAGTAGGAGATCTGAATTTTGTGTTATCATGAACATGGTACATCTCCTCTCCACGGTTCTTATTCCTTCTGGGTACTTGTGTTTTTGTTACTTGCATTTTACAGAAAAAATGATACAGAACATGTTGGTGTTCAATTATGTCTGACTATTCACGACCCTGTGAATCTTACTGTCCATGTGGTTTTTTTGGCAAATACACTGGAAAGGTTTACTATTTGCTTCAGCAGAGAATTAAGGTAAATGGAGGATAAGTGACCTGAACCAGGTCACATAGCTAGGAAATTGTTTTCTGAAACCTCATGTGCACCCAGCTCTTCCTCGTTCAAGGTCCAGCATTTGTACGATTAAGGAAATGTATGGTTCGAATTCACACCTACAAGAAGACACACTTGAGAAGAAGAAGCTGGATATTTGTACAGAAAAGGCAAATGCACTCAGTTTAAAGCAATAGCAGCAATAATTAATATATCCTAATACCAGTACAATTATAGCAATACTAATATAGATATGAGGAAATAGAAAAACATCACCAATCCAAGAGGCAACAACTTCTGAATTTTCTCAGCTGGGGAATCCCAGGATACAGTCTTCAGGGTCTGGATTGGGAGCAAGGGGTCCCAGGAAGAACATCCTCTCCATGGGTGAGATTCCAAAGTTCTCCTCGGAACAGAGACCTAATAAACTATTCCAAACAAAGAAGGCTGACTGCCAACAAAGAGGCTAATTGCCAACTATCCTGTACGTTGTCCATCAAGAGGGTAGCCAAACCTTACAATGTAGTACATATGTAATGTTCAACCATGGAGAACTGGCTAGGTTTTCAAGGCAGCAGATGTTCCATGTTTGTGTGGGATTTATCATGTCTTCAAGATCTGAGTTCACTTGGCAGACAAAACAGCCTATGTGCAAGGCCTGCACTGAAATATGGAAGAACTTCTAAGTCCATTTACTATTCAGTATTCTATCCATCAAGTCACCTAAATGCCTCCTCAGAACATGATACACATGTCATAGCTATCTATTTATACATAATTATATTTGATATACCAATTATATACTATATCACATGTGGCAATACATAATATTTAATTTATATTCATATATATTTTTGTTCATTTGTATTTATTCATGTCATAATATATCACATACAGGTGTATGTACATGTATGTGTAAAATGTTAATATACAGAGTGTGCATGCATATCAGTGTGTGTCTGCTTGGGTGACAATATTGGTGAGGTTTCTGTAGGCATGATTTGGGAAAACATAGACATGCATTGTTTAAAAAATACATTTATACTGTAAAAAAATGTCACATTGGGTGATAGCTTAATCCACACTGCAGCTTCCCCCCAAAATTGGGCAGCTCAGTCTTTATGTGAATAACATCCAAGGCAGTTCATTCCATTTTTTCATGGCTCTATTGAATAGATGGTTTGTTGGTTTTCTTATTTGCTTATATGTATGTGTGTTTGTGTGTGTGTTTCTCAAATTGCCATTGTGGTTTAGTTGTACTAAACCCAAATCTACCCCTGTGCAACTTTGATCTCTTGCTCTTTATTCTGCCCTTAAAACACAAAGAGAATCAATCAGATCCCTCTTTAAAACATAGTCCTTCAAATAGTGAAATGTCATTATTATATATACCCCTTATACTCTCAGTCTTCAAATGATTCCCCTAATATGGCATGATCTCTGGTCTCCTCAAGTTGGACATCCTTTTTAAACATGCTCCTGCTTAATAATCGTTTTCACCCCCAAAAAGGTGGGCATCAAACTGAACATATTATTTAAGATAGATCTGAATAGGGAAGACCTTTAGTCCAAATCTAGATGTATATTGTGGTGTTAGAAATAATTTCCTAGTTACTTGAGCCTTTTTTAGAGTCACTTTTGTCCTTTCTAGAATGGAGTGATAAGATTAGAGTATCTCTCAGTCCTCTTCTAACTACAGGGTTCTCTGATGCTCTGATCTGCCATCTGGCAGACTCCTAACAAAAGTACTAGACTGGTCATTTGGATGATATAAAAGTTGCTTTGGTCAAATAATGTGTTTCATTGATTCCTTTCTTATTGTGTGCATTGAATGTTTCAGAATACTCTGCCTTTAGTTTTGACATGTGTGTTCATGTTTCCATGGTATCCCTGTTTGAAGAAAGAATCCATAGATATTTTTGTTGCAGTAAAATTATAACCTATACCCAGTGAAATGTATAGCAGCAAAGCAGTTTGGGGAGATAACTTGGGATTGGTATGACACTGGGGATTATGAGTGAGATTGATGCAAAATCTGCAGGCAAAAAAAGTAGACGTAAGAAAAGATTTTACAACCAGTGATGTATGAAAACCATTTCCAAAGGTGAGCTATTTTCTTTTTTTGGATTAGACAAACTGTACTTTCTTCACCGTATTTCAGCATGTATTGATATTATTTGGGGCAGACTCTATAAAGAGTAAATAGGAGTGCCTTTTTAAATGACTTTTTTACTGTGCCAAAAGCTACTAAGTGTAGTCTTAAATATATTTAATAGTGGAGGTGTATAGTCACTGTCATTGGAAATGATGTCTTTTATGGGGAGACATTAGAGAAAAAAACAACCCTGTCAACCTTTCTATCACCCATCATTCTCTGCCACGTGTTCATCATTTGGTCTCCATGTTACTGATACCACGGAGGAGGGGTAATTGAGCTGTGAGAATACAAAGGAAGCTACTGTGGCCAAAAATTCTAATGAAGGCACTGGCCTCTCTAGCACTCTGAGTGTGTACACAAACCCCTTATAAAAGCAGGGAGACGACTGGAATGTTGGCTGATGTTCTGAAACTGTCTCTTGTACCCGAGCTGTAGAACTGTGTTCCTGTGCCTATATGTGTGTACCCTGTGGTCCTACCCCAGACACTAGCTTTTTAAAATACCTTTTCTTCATTCAAAGATTATTTGGAGCTAAGAATTAGCAGTTGACCTGGACTCAGACAAACCTGAGATCATTTATCCATGTGATCCTTGAAATCATTTAACCTCCATATCCCTTTGTCTTCTCATCTATAACATGGGGGAAGTAGTTGTTATTGTTTAGTGATTCAGTTGTATTTCACTCTTTGTGACCTCATGGACCACAGTGTGCTAAAGTGGTGGTCCATGAGATTTTCTTGGAAAAAGATTTCATAGTGGTTTGCCATTTACTTCTCCAGTGGATTAAAGGCAAACAGATTAAGTGACTTGCCCAAGGTCACTCAGCTAATAAGAGCCTGAGGTCAGATTTTGAGCTCAGGTCTTCCTGACTCCAGGCCCAGTGCCCTATTCATTGAGCCATCTACTGGCCTCTGAGGATAGCAATAGCTACTCCCCAATGCTATTGTGAGGCTTGAAGCACTATTTGTGTCGGTTACTATGATTGTGGTTGTGATTGGCTGTTGTTGTCATCATCGTTGTTACTATGTGTTAGAAATTTCATCACTGTCTCCAAATTCTAGATATTCTATCATATTAGGGCCATCCCTCATATTTCATCTCACTTGGTGAATGGAAAGGCTCAGGGAGGCTGGATCGCCACGATGCTTAATTCTTACTATTTCAACCTCCCCTAAAGTGAAATTTGTCCAAGGGGAGAAAAAAAATCTTAATCTGAAACATACTTAAACCTGTTGGGTATCTGTACCTGACACAGCTTCAGACTGGTCGAATACACCTGAACATACACATACACACACACACACGTTGTCTCAGAGCATCTACACAATTACAGCAATCTTTCATTGCTTTTCTTCTCTATGAGCCACTCCATCCTGAGCACACTAACTCTACCCACATCTCCTTCTTTCTTAAAATGTAGTTTCCTACCCATAAGTATTTCACCAATTATCAGTGCCAGGAAATGTGCTGATTTTTCCTTTATATTCTAATGCTAATTAAAAATCCATAAATATCCATGTCTTTAATATATCACAAATATTACTTCCTCAAAATCTTTTAAATGAACCCTCATTGGAGCAGAACATGGAAGAGTCAGCTATCTGATTACCTGGGAGACTTGCCGGTTATGTATAGATTTGTGTTTCCCTTTGCTGTGTATCCATCTGGAAAACATACTAATGCATGGAACATTACTACAAGTGATTGTAGAGCTAACTATAGCATTTATACAGAAAAGGGATGATCAGGATGATCCAGACATCATCAGGTCACTGACCCCTATGACCTATGCTTTGTTGGGGATAAATTTTAACATTTTATTTTTTCCCAATAAAGTCCCTTCTTAGGCAAATTTGTGTCAGAGGTTTTGGTGACCTTTATAGTCAATGTTCACAGTACTCAGGTCCTCCTAACTTCAAGGCCAGTACTCTGTCCACTGTGCCACCTACCTGCCCCAACTACTACTCTTTTAATGAATTTAGAGAGGAGAAATAATTCCCTTAAAACATATGGGATAAGGTAGCCAAGATGGCAGAGTGAGAGCAGTTACTCACTTAAACTCCTAGACACAGTCTGTCAGATATCTCTAAAAAGAGAATCTTACCAAATTTTGGAGGTTCAGAATTCAATAGTAGACAGACTGTGGCAATTTCACAGTCCAGTACAGACTGGAAGATCAACGAGAAGAATATATTTCATGAGGGTGGAGGAGCATACAGTGCACAGCACTGGGTCCCTGCTAATGCACAGCTGAGCAAGAAAGCCTGAGGACAGTGTGAGGAAGTGGCAGCATGGCGGAATATCAGCTCAGGGCAAGAGTCAAGCAGAATGAGCAAGTGAGCTGCAGAAGGAGGCCCAGGTGTCTGCAGCAGCTGCACAGAGACTTTAAGCCTACAGAGTAAATGTCTGTAGGTCACCTAGTTGAACTTCCAGGAGCCAAAATGGCAGTGATTGGTAAGTACTCTCTCCCCCTCTCCTTGTTGTCCTTGAAAGTATCATAAAATATTTCCCAAGAAAAGTCCTGGATCAGTGGAGTCAGCAGAAGGGGCAAACAGTTTTGTAGCATGTGAGGCCAGGAAAATAGCAAAGGAACATTCCCCTTACTGTGGCTGAGGGAAAGAGCTGTCCCAGAAAACAGGAGCTCCAGGGGTGTGAAGTCTCACATTAAGACTCAGGGGTGCCTAAGCACTCCAGAGAAAACAGGTAGATAGCTAGCTGGGATCACCAAGTACTGAGCTTGCCTTTGCTCTAGGCCAGCTGAGGAGATCTCCTGTGAGCAGATCACCCCTCCCCCACACTTAACAAGCTAACTCCAGGGCTAATCCTGGGAAACATAAACAGATTTCACCTGCCTTTGCCTTCTGACACCAGCCAGTTCAGCACCAAGTTCTTTAGAATCTAGCTGACTGAACCAGAGACCACAACACACAAAGCTTCACCATCATAAGCAAGAAGCAAAGGAGGAAAGAAAAGACCATAGAATCTTTTTATGGGGAAAAGGATAAAAACAAGACTACCAAAGAGATCAGTATTGAGACTGTACTCCTATCTGAAACTTCAGAAGGGCCTATGACTGCTTGCATTCACCAACAGCTCTTCTGGAACAACTGAAGAAGGAAATAGAGGAAAAAATGACCAGTGATTTTGAAAGTATGAGAAAAGAATTCCCTGAAGAGAACAGCCATTTAAAAAGAAAAATTGAACAAATGGAAAAGGAAGCACAAAAACTAACTGGGAAAATTGGACAAAAGGAAAAGGAAGTACAAAAGCTAACTGGAGAAATAATTCTTTAAAAGGAATAATTTGACAGATGGAAAAGGAGATGAAAGAGTTAACTGAAAGAAACAATTTGATGAAAATTAGAATTGGACAAGTAGAAGCTAATGACTCTGTGAGACATCAAGAATGAGTTAAACAAAATCTAAAGAATGAAAAGATAGAAGAAAATGTAAAAAATCTAACTGGAAAAACAACTGACCTGTACAATAGATTCAGGAGAGAAAAATCTAAGAATTATTGGTCTATCAGAAAGCCATGATGAAAACAAGAGTCTCAACAATATCTTCCAAGAAATCTAGGAAAATTGCCCAGAAATGCTAGATCCAGAGGGCAAAATAGTCATGGAAAGCATCCATTGCTCACCTCCTAAAATGTATTCCAAAGTAAAAACACAAAGAAATACTGTTACCCAATTCCAGAACTATCAAGTGAAGAAAAAAACACTACAGGCAGCTAGAAGGAAACCATTCAAATAGCTACAGTCAGTATCACAGAGGACCTTGCCACTTCTACATTAAAAGATCCAAGGAATGGAATATGATATTCTGTAAGGCAAAGGAGCTGGGATAACAACCAAGGGTCAAGTACCCAGCAAAGTTAAGCACAGCATTTCAAGCAAGGAGGTGGACATTCCATGAAATAAGGGATTTTCAGACCTTCCTGATAGAAAGGCCAAAACTCAGTAGAAAATTCGATCTTCAAATGCAGGTCTCAACAGAAGCATAAAAAGATAAACAGGGCAAATGAAAATTTGTTACTCAATTTGGGCAAACTGTTTACCTTCCCTTTAGGGAAGATGATACTCGTTAATCTTGAGAATTGTATATCTAATACGAAATATGAGAAGGATATGCAGAGAGAGAGGAAATAGGTGTAAAGTAAATTATGTGATGAAAAAAATGTGATTTAAACATGCAAAGGGATTGTAACAGGAGATGTGAAAAGGAGGAAGTGGAAAATGGTAAATTAAATCACAGGAAGAATTACAAAATTATGTTACAGTAGATGGTAAAAGGGGAGGGAGAGGAACACTGAGAGGTACTCTCATCTGATTGGGTTCAGGGAGGGAACAACAAACTTAATTAAATATATAAATCTAACTAGCTCTACAGGCAGTAGGAGATGAAGGGGGCAAGAAAGGGGAGAAGAGGCTAAAAGGGAGGGAAGAAGTAGTAAGGGTAAAGGGCAGTAAAAGGGAAGGGGTCCACAAGAAGGAAGGGAAGACTGTGGGAGGTGGTGGTAAAAAATTAAAACTCTGTTGTGGAGGGGAAGGGAGAAGGGAGAACTAAAAGTGCAAAAGGTGGGAAAGAGAGTGGAAAGAAAGACAGGGATAGTAATCATAACTGTGAATGTGAATGGTATGAAGTCTCCTGTAAAACGGAGATGGATAGCAGAATGGATTAAATGCCATAATCCAACAATGTGTTGTTTACAAGAAACACATTTGAAGTGGGGGAATACACACAGGGTAAAAGTAAAAGGTTGGAGCATAATATATT
The DNA here is from genome assembly GCA_028658325.1 of Potorous gilbertii. NCBI lineage: Eukaryota > Metazoa > Chordata > Mammalia > Diprotodontia > Potoroidae > Potorous > Potorous gilbertii. Next base: position 111,828,011 of record CM053769.1, read on the forward strand.
GTATTTTAGCTGATGCAAGAAAATCAGAGGTAGCAATCCTAATCTCAGAAAAAGCAAAAGCAGAAATAACTCTAATCTAAAGAGACAGAGAAGGAAACTATATCCTGCTAAAAGGCACCATAGAAAGTGAAGCAATATCATCACTAAACATATATACTTCAAGTGGTATAGCATCTAAATTTTTAGAGGAGAAGTTAAGACAGTTACAGGAAGAAACAGATAGCAAACTGTACTAGTTGGAGACCTCAGTCTTCCCCTCCCTGAACTTGACAAATCTAACCATAAAATAAACAAGAAAGAAATTGTGAGGTGAATAAAGCTGTGCACAAGGTAGATATGATAGATTCCCTGGAGAAAATTGAATGGGAATAGAAAGGAATATACCTTTTTCTCAGTAGTATGTGGCACATATACCAAAATTGACTATGTAGTAGGGCATAAAAACCGCACAATCCAGTGCAGAAAGACAGAGATAGTCAATTCATCCTTCTCAGATCATAATGCAATAAAAATTATATGTAATAAAAGATCATGGAAACAGACCAAAAATTAATTGGAAACTAAATAATCTAATCCTAAAGAAAGAGTAAGTTAAACACCAAATCATAGAAACAATTAAAAACTTCATTCAAGAGAATGACAATAATGAGACAACATAGCAAATCTTATGGGATAATGTAAAAGCCGTCCTTAGGGGAACCTTTATGTCTTTGAATGCCTACATGAATAAAGAGATCAGTGAATTGGACATGCAGCTGAAGAAGCTAGAAAAAAAAATACATTGAAAATCCCCAAGTAAATACCAAATTATAAATACTGAAAATGAAAAGAGAGATTAATAAAATTGAAATTAAGAAAGCCATAGAACTAATAAATAGAAGTAAGAGTCGGTTTTATGAAAAAAAACAATAAAATTGTTAAATCTTTGGTCAATTTGATTTAATAAAAAAGAAAGAAGAAAACCAAATTATCAGTCTAAAAAATGAAAGAGGTGAAGAAATTAAAAACAATAATTAGAAATTACTTTGCCTAACTTTGTGCCCACAAATTCCACAATCTAAATAAGATGGATAACTATTTAAAAATATATAAATTGTGCAGAATAACAAAAGAAGAAATTGAATATTTAAATAACCCCATCTCAGAAAAAGAAATCGAACAAGCCATCAAACAGCTCCCTAGGAATAAATCTCCAGGGCCAGACGGATTTATAAGTGGATTTTATCAAACATTTAAAGAACAATTAATTCCAATACTATATAGACTATTTGAGAAAATTGGGGAAGATTCCTCCCAAATTTTTTTTATGATACAAATATGGTTTTGATACCTAAACCAGGCAGAGGCAAAACAGAAAAAGAAAATTATAGACCAATTTCTCTAATGAATATAGATGCAATAATTTTAAAGAAGATTTTGCCAAAAAAATATGGCAACTTATTACAAGAATAATACATTATGATCAGGTAGGATTCAAACCAGGAATACACAACTGGTTCAATACTAGGAAAACTATTAGCATTATTGATCATATCAGCAACAATCCTAACAGAAACCACATGGTTATCTCAATAGATGCAGAAAAAGCTTTTTACAAAATACAAAACCCATTCCTATTAAAAACACTGGAGAGCATAGGAATAAAAGTAACTTTTCTTAGAATAATAAGCAATATCTATCTGTCAGCTAGCATTATATGCAATGGAGAGAAGGTAGATGCATTTCCAATAAGATCAGGGGTGAAACAAGGATGTCCATTATCACCACCATTATTCAATATGGTATTAGAAATGTTATCTGTAGCAATTAGAGAAGATAAAGAAACTGAAGGAATTAGAATAGGCAAAGAGGAAACTAAGTTATCACTCTTTGAAGATGATAGACCTAGAGAATACTGGAAATTCAAGTAAAAAGCTACTTGAAATAATAAACAATTTTGGCAAAGTTGCAGGTTACAAAATAAACTCTCACAAATCTTCTGATTCTTATATGTTAGCAACAAAGTCCAACAGCAAGAGATAGAAAGGGAAATCCCATTTAAAACTAAGGTAGGCACTATAATATATTTGGGAATTTACCTGCCAAAACACACCCAGGGACTATATGAACAAAATTACAGGACACTTTTTGTACAAAGAAAGTCAGATTTAAGTAAGTGGGAAAACATCAGTTGCTCATGGGTAGGCCAAGCTAATATAATAAAAATGACAATTCTACCTAAATTAATTTACTTATTTAGTGTCATACCAATTAAACTATCAGACAATTACTTTCTAGAGCTGTATAAAATAATATCAAAATTAATCTGGAAGAACAAAAAGTCCAGAATATCAAAGGGACTAATGAAAAGAAATGCTAGGGAAGGTGGCCTAGTGCTACCAGAGCTCAAATTGTACTATAAAAAAGCAATTATCAAATATCTGACTAAGAAACAGAAGGGTAGACAAGTGGAATATACTTGGCACTCAAGACACAGTAGGCAAGGAATATAGTAACCTCCTGTTTGATAAACCCAAGGACCCCACCTTCTGGGATAAGAAATCACTGTTCGACAAAATTGCTGGGAAAGCTGAATAGAAAGGTAGAGGAAGCTACACACAGATCATTGCCCAACACTGTACACAAGAATAAATTTCAAATGGGTCCATGATCTAGGTACAAAGATTGACACTGTAAACAAATTATTGGAGAAAAGACTGGTGAATTTACCAGATTTTTGCAGAATGGAAAGATTTTTGACTAAAGATGCGATGGAAAGCATTTTGAAGTACAAAATGAATAATTTTCATTGCATTAAACCAAAAAGTTTTTGCACAACCAAATCCAATGCAACCAAGATGAGGGGTGAAACAGAAAACTGGGAAAGAATTTTGCAACTAGTGTCTGTGATAAAGGCCTCATTTCTAAAATATATAGAGAACTGAGTCAAATATACAAGAATACAAGTATTTCTCCAATTGATAAATGGTCAAAGGATATTGAACAGGCAGTTTTCAGAAGAACTATCAGACTGACAAACATGACAGAATAGATGACAAATGTTGGGGAAGATGTGGGAGAGTTGGAACACTAATTCATTGTTGGTAGAATTGTGAGCTGATCCAACCATCTGAAGAGCAACTTGGAACTACGCCCAAAGGGCTACAAAAATGTGCATACCCTTTAACCCTGCAATAGCATTTCTAGGGCTGTATCCCCAAGAGATCATAAAGATTGGAAAGGATCCTACCTGTACAAAAATATTCATAGTAGCCCTCTTTGCGGTGGCCAAAACTTGGAAATTAAGGGAATGCCTATCAATTGGGGAATGGCTGAATAAATTATGGTATATGAATGTGATGGAATACTATTGTACTATAAGAAATGATGAACAGGAAGACTTCAGAAAGGCCTGGAAAGACTTGTATGATCTAATGCTGAGTGAAAGGAGCAGAAGCAGGAGAACTTTGTGTACAGCAAAGACCACAGTGTATGAGAGCTTTTTCTTGTATACTTGAAACTTCATTGAAAAGCAAGGACTTAAAAAAATTCCCTTTGGTCTTTTAAGGCAAAATACCTTCCATACTCAGAGAAAGAACTTTGGGATTCAATTGCAGAATGTAGCAGATTATTTTCTTTTGATTTACCTTTTGGTTTGTTGTATGATTTCTCTAATTCATTTTAATTCTTATATACAACATGAGTATAGTGAAAATGTATTTAATAGAAATATATGTATGGAACCCATATAAAATTCTATGCCATCTTGGAGAGGGAGAGGGGAAGGAGGGGAAAATAATCTGTTATATGGTAGTGACTATAGAACACTGGAAAAATCATAAGATTGATTTAAAAAAGTATGGGATAGGCAAGTGAAAGGGTAATATATTTCACTACATATAATACATATCATACATACTATGATAAATTGTATATAATATGTTATATGACCATGTATATAATATACTACATGTAACAATTTGTATTATATACAAAAATATTATCTATCATATATTTAAATCTCCTAGCCTTTCAATTGCCCTTTCATTACATATTCATGTTTAACATTTAGATTATAATATTTTACAGTTCACTTAAGTTATTTATTGTCTTGGATTGAATTATGTATGATTTACCAATTCCCTCAAGTCAAATTGCTGATTGCTAGATGACAAAAGAAAATGTATTCAGTAATCCAAGGAAAGAGGGATGTTAAAAAGTAGATTATATAATATAGAGTGGAGCGGGACCCTAGAAGTCTACTTAGAACAATTATTTTACAGAGAAGGATACTATTTCAGGGTATTTCTCTGATTCTGTTTCCACAACATCAATTTTAATTTAACATGTCTGACATCTAACATTTTCTCTACACCCACAGACATTAATTTATCCAAGCTCTCATTACTTCATTACCTCAATTATCTTTTAAATGATTTAATTGATCTTCTTGCCTTCAAGTCTCTTCTACCTTCAAACCAAGAACCACAAAACTGAAAAGTTTATATCCTCCTGATTCATGTCTTGCTGTTAGTCCCACACTCCAGAAACATCAGTGGCTCCCCATTGTCTGTACAACCAAAACCATGTTCATCCTACTCTGTGACATCTGAAGGCTTTCACAGCCTTCTTCTAAGCTCCTTTTAGATATTGTTTTACCGTTAGTCATCACATGTTTTATATATCAGTCAAATTCAATTATTTGTTGTTCCTTGCATATGTCCTGCCCTTGTGTAGATAGCTCACCATGTATAGAATGGTCTCTTTCCTTACCTCAGCTTCTTAGAAACCCTAGGCCTCTTCAAGATTTAGTTCAAGTGCCAGTCTCAATAATATACATTTCACTGATTCCTCTAGTTATTAGTGTTCACATACCACTCATATAATTATCATCCATCCATCCATCCATCATCCATCCATCCATCTATACATTCATCCATCAATCCATCCATCTATCTATGTATCCATCTATCCGTCTGTCTGTCTGTCTATCTATCTATCTATCTATCTAGGGCAACTCGGTTGTATAATAGATAGAGCACCAATGCAGGAGTCAGGAGGATCTGAGTTCAAATCTTACTCAGACATTTGACAATCACTAACTGTGTGACCTCCAATTGTCTCATTCTGGGTCATCTTCAGTCATTCTGATGAATATCTGGTCACTGAATTCAGAAGACTCTGGAGGAGAAGTGAGTCTGGTGACCTGCACAGCCCTCCGTCACTCAAAACAAAGTCAAGTGCAAGTCATGTCATTATTTTTCTGATGGCATGGTTTTCTTCAGCAGCAAAGGATGGACACACACAGATATCTATCGATCTATCTATTTATCTATCTGTGTATATATTTATATGGGCTCATCTGCATAAATTTTCCATAGTGGCATCATGAGTAGTAAAAGCTTACACTTAGAAGGTGTTTTCAGGTGTGCCAAATGTTTAATTTATATTGTCTCAATTGAAATCACAAAAATCTTGTGAGGTTTGTGCTACTGTTATCCCCATTGTAGAGAAGAGAAAACCTGAGTTGATAGAGATTAAAAAATTGATGAAGATCACAGCACTAATGAGTATCTGGAGCAGAATTCAAACTCAGTTCTGCTAAACTCCAAGTCAAGCATACTCTATTATCTGGCTCATTAAGTTCCTTCAGGAAAAGAATGATTTCCATTTTCTTTGTGTATCCCCAACATCTAATTTATTATCTGACACACTGTAGACCTTTAATATGCTTGCTGGGTTGATTCACTGGAAGGTTAAATACTGAAGTTGAGAAAGAACTACTTTGGCCACATGCAGAGAAAATAGGACTCATCATAAGAGACCCTGGTGTTGGGAAAGATTGAAGGAAAAGGAAAATTGAATTATTGAAAAATGAACCATTTCCCTGGTGTTGGGAAAGATTGAAGGAAAAAGGAAAAGGGGATAAGAGCATGAGATGGATAGATAGCATCATGGAAATAATAATATGCACTTGGAAAGATTTTGATAGGAATGTGGTGTGCTATGCTCGGGGTCATGAAGAGTCGGGCACAACTGAATAATTGAACGGCAACTGAACAGAAGTCATATAGGAATTAAGCTGCAAATCCACAATTTAAACCTATCTTATTCCTTGAAACATAGGAAAACTTCCACTATACCAAAATGATTTTTTAAGCAGAGTTTGACAGATGAATAGGATTTATGTAAAGAAAAAAGGAAAACAAAGCTTTCTAGGTAGAGAAATTGGCAAGAGTGAAAGTAAGGAGTTTGGAATGAACCTTTTGAAAAGTCTCCACAAATTGGAATGCAGAGACTAAATCAGAAATTATGGAAGATGAGGTTGGCTAGGTGCCATGCAGTAGATGATAGATGTCATTGAAAGCAGATTTTGAATAGGATACAAATAAGCAACAGGGAGCCACTGGAGGTACTTAATGCAGAAGTGGTCTGACTGAAATGATGCTTGAGGAAGATTTTTAGGCCATGGATCTATAGAACAAATTGAAAATGAAAAACAAAAACAACTTTAGGAACCCAAACAAAAGAGATTTTAAGTTGGTGCCTTACACCTCCGTTTCCCTTTGGTGCTTAGAATTTCATTTCAGTTTACCGAAGGTAAATTTGCTTTCTTTAGCTGAATCCTTATCATTTTCTCTATTATGCAAATTTGAAAGTGAGCTTGGAAAGCTGCTCTGCAAGAGGCTGGATTATCAGGGAAGGACAATAGTTTGGTACATCTTGACTTTCAGCCAAGTCCTTTTCTGGAAACTATCTTTTTATTTGAGTCAATGATTTTAAAGACCACAGTGCCCAATGGATGTGCAGAGTAAAGAGTTCATTTAAGCTGTTCCTCAAAGAAATTAGAAGGAAAATTTTTTACTGTTGATTTGGTGATGGGAGGGAGACTTATTTTGCAATTTTACTGACTTCTTAAGTTAGCCCAGTCAGTTCCTGGACACCACAGCCCAACCTGGACACAGAAGCTATAAAAAGAAATGGCAGTGGCTACCAATGTATGAGTTGATCAACAAAAGTCTTAAAGGGTCATAATGAATAAGAATTGTCTCAATTACAAGTTATGTCTAGCTTCTTTTTGTATAGAGAAATAGGTTTGTAAAAATCTTGACTGTTAACAACATCTTTCCCTTTCAGTCTTCTACACAGTCTGATTCATTAGAACTCAAACTGGAATGAAGACATATGGTAAATTATCCAAGAAGATGAAATATAGAGGTCAATACTCACAATTCTATGCAGCTAAGTATAGTGGACAGAGCATTTTGCTTGGATTCAAGAAGACTCATCTTCATGAGTTCAAATCCAGCCTCAGATACTTATGAACTATGTGATGGTGGGCAAGTAGCTTCACCGTTTGCCTTTGTTTCCTCATCTGAAAAGCAAGGTAGAGAAGGAAATGGCAAACCACTCCAGAACCTTTACCAAGAAAGCTTCAGATGATCTCATGAAGAGTTGGACATGAATAACAACTCACATTCCTGAAGCAACATATCTTCAATCTAGTTAGCAATATTAATTATGTAAAGAAAGATATGAGGTCAAGTAGTGATGGGGTCCTATATTTCTATCCCTAAAACCTTATACCCAATGTTGACTAAACATCCCCATCTTCAAGTCATTGTCTCAAGGGTCCCATCCATACATCTTTCTGTCACATATTAAATGATATTTTTTTACCCTACTTATTCCATATTCAGTGTATGCTACTTGTTCTGGGTATAATAATGGCAGGTCACAGTGATGTGATTCCTGAACCCCTTTATGAATTTTAGTTAATTTTTTTCCCATTTATCAATCATAATTTTACCTATTTTCCTTTCCCTCTTCTTTTCATCTATTTCTGACAAGTATTGTAATTTCCCTCTTGTCAGATGGAGCATAGAGTGTTGAATAAAAGGACTTCCTTAGAGACAGAAATCATGAGTTCAAGTCCTTCCTTGAACACATACTGACTGAGAAATCATGAGCGTTTCTCTAATCTATCAGTTTCCAGATCCCTGCCTGGAGCAAGTTGTCAATTGAATTGGTGGAAGGTATTTCCAAACAGTAGTCTATCCCCTACACTGATAATATCCCAAGGCTTTTGCCTTGTTCCCCCCAATACATTTATATATTTCCATTTCTGCAGGATCTATATTTGATTTTGAAGGAAAAATAATGAAGAATTTGTATATTTATTTCAAGACTAAACCAAATCTAATATCAGAGGAAACAGTGGTCATTACTGACTCTTACAATATGGTGGTGGGATTGGAGGACATACTGGAGGAGGTTTGTAGAGCTTTCATGGCTGACTTAAGAATCAGCAAGTAGAGAAGGATGGGGTGGGCATTCCAGGTGTGAGAGCCATCATAAACAAAACCATAGAGACATCAAAGTACTTGTAAGAGAGTAGGATGGCCTTGGGACATTCCCAAGCTTAAAGGATTAGGAAAAAGGTAAGATGAAGTAGGCTATATAATATAGTCCTAGACCTGGAGTCAGGAAGACAGAGTCATTGTGGCTTGGCCACTTTCCACTTGTGTCATTCTGAGCAATTCCCTTAACTTCCTGAACCCCAACAGAGTCCCATGAGTAAAATGAGAGAGTTTGAGTAAATGATGCCTCTAGTCTCTTCTAGCTCTAAATGTGAAATTCCCCAGAGGAGAATAAAAAAAGATAATGAAAGAAGGAAAGATGATGCCACTCAGGCTATTTGTGAGGAGTAGAGAGGAAGGAAGAAAAGGTAGATAGATAGGTAGATAGAGAGATATATGTGTATATATACATACAGAGGGAGATACATAAACATATATATTCACATATATATCTATATGTGCATTGTGTATGTATATATACACATATAAACACATGCATTTATACGTATATATACACTATATATGTGTGTGTATTTATCTATATATATACTACACACACACACACACACACACACACACACACACACATATATATATATATATATATATATATATATATATATATATATGAAGTACATACGTATTAGGAGAAAATTCAGAACAGCTGAACTGGGCAAGGAACTCGAAATGAGAACCTTTGAGGGGTATTTAATCCTATTGTTTTTTAACTTTGATTCAGTCCTCTAGAAACAAGTACAGATTATTGACCGATTGTGTGTATGACTATGCAGCAGTACTTGTGTTGAGTCCATCTGGCTCATGTCTGTGAGTGACTACAGTGCTCTGCATCAGTATGAAACAGGAGCAGGGTGATGCCTTAATAAATAGAGAAATTGACTTAAAGGCAGGAAAACTTTAGTTTGAATTCTGTCTCAGACATGTACTAGCTGTGTGACTCTTGGTATACTAATTAACTGCTATAGGCCTCAGTTTCTTCCCCCGTAAAATAAGGGGACTAGATCTGGATGAATTCTAAGGCCCCTTGAATCTATGATCTTATTATTGTAGCTATGTGGCTTGGAAGGGGGAAGAGGATATGCATTTATACATTTATACTTTGTACCAGGACCAGACACTATGTAAAGCATTTTACAAATATCACATTTCATCTTCAGAAAAACTGAGCAAAGTATGTACGGTTATAATCCTTACTTCACAGTTGAGGAAACTGAGTCACAAGGAATTTAATAGACCTGACTAAGGTCACACAGTTAGTAAGTGATTGAGGTTAAATTTGAATTCTTTGATTTCCAGTCCTGCACTCTATCCACTGAGCTATATTCTTTATGCCATTCCCTTTGTGTAAGTTCAAATTTGTATTATATCACAACTTGCTCCTATATGATGGTATATATAACAATTTTGTGCCATTTAGGTTAGTCTCAACTTCAATTACTTTGAGACTAGTGTTCCATGATTTACAGCCATTAACAGCATTTCAAAAATACTGTAATCGTGTTAAAAATATTATATACATACACACAAAACCATGTATATATATATATGTATGTATGTATATATGTGTGTACATGTATATATATATATATATATATATATATATGTGTGTGTGTGTGTGTGTGTGTGTGTGTATCATATATATGTTTGTGAGTGTGTGTTTTGTAATTGAAATTCAAGATAATTTATTTGGGGCACATTCCAAACTGACATGTGCAAAAGATTTTTTTAGTGAGATTGTTTTAGCAACTACCTGCAGGAAGGGAGCAGAGTAGAAAAGCAAGAGTTCTGTATTGCAATACAAAAATGAATTTCTGTCCCAGCTTGGTCACTTATGACTTTGGTATCTTTAAGAAAATTATGTAATTTTTTGAAGCTCCATTTTCTCCATCATTAACCAGGATATAATAAAAATAATTCCGCCAGAGAATATTCAGGATGGTTTCAGGTGTGAGATAATGCGTGAAAGAGACTGAATATTTAGGGCACTTTCTAACTTCCTCATCACTACCACCACCAACATCACCATTTTCCTCTACCTCCTTCTCTTCATCTTTCTTGAGTAGGCTCCATATAATTGATAGTTTCTAATTCAAATATAGTGAGGATCCATTAGGTATTGTAATTTCTTATTAATTCGAAATTATTGCGGAAAAGGGTTCACAAGATCATACACTGAGAGCTAGAAAAGACCTCAGACTATTTAGTCCAGTTCTTTCAAGAGTGTTCCACATAAGTGAAAGCTCTTAGTAACAGAAATTCCTCTGTGAATATATACACCCAGATACTCATGTTTTTTTTGCATGAATATGCTTGCAATACATATTTATAATAGGAAATTGTATATGTATATTCTGAATACATGGTGGAACATGTTTATAGATATATATTAACATTTATGTATATATATATGTGCACATATATAATGATATACACATATGCACACATATAGGAATGACATAGTGGAGTGATATATATATATATATATATATATATATATATGCATACACATACATATATATGTGTGTATAGATATATATCTATACACACATATAAAATCAGAAAATTTGCTTTTGATTTCCAATTATGACATTTAATATGTATGTAAATATCAGGACATTATATAACTTTCTCAGGCCTTAATTTGCTCATCTATAAAATGAAATAAATAATACATACACTTCTGACATTATAAGTTGTTATAAATTACACAGTTGCCCTGAGAAAAGACTAGGGTAGTCTCAATCATGTTCAAATCTACACAACCCCATTTGGGGTTTTCTTGGCAATGGGTTTGTCATTACCTTCCTTGGTTTATTTTACAGATGCGGAAACTGAGGCAAAAACCGATTAAGTGACTTGATCAGATAGCAGTGTATTGCAAGCTCAATATAACTCACATACAATGTGGCAGCCAAAGAGTGAGGGTGATTATTCCTTCCAGGAACAGGGAGGTGATAATTTCACTAGATATTGCTCTCATCAGATCTCGGCTGGAGTGCTGTATTCAGTTCTAAGAAATGTGATTTACAAAGGTCATTGGTAAGAGAGACAGTTCACAGAGTGGCACAATCAGACTTGTGTAGAACTTTAAGTCCATATTATATGAGAGAAGTGAAGAAATTTCTTTTAGCCAGGAAAGCTGTTTTAAACTATTTGAAGATTTTTATGTAGAAGAGGTATTTCGTTCTGGTTAAGGACAAAAAAATAAAGACTGCAGAAAATGTGATATAATGAATAGACTGTCGAACCTGAATTTAAATCTGATTTCAGAATCTAACTAGCTATGTGAGCCTGGGCAAACCATTTACATTTTGACTACCTTAGTTTCTTCATTTAGGAAAAATATAGGGTGAGATTTGATTGAATCTAAGAATCCTGCCTGATCTAAATCTGTGATGCTGCTTTAAGGAGGCAAATTTAGACTTGAGGCCAAGGGGAAACAAAACAAACCAAAAACGAACTTATCTAGCAATGAGATCTGGTCACAAATGGAATGAATTTCCGTAAGAGGTCCTCCTCAGTGGAAATCTAGCAGTGACTGAATGACACGTTGTTGGCCATGGTAATACTGTGAGTCTTTTTGTTGGACGCATCTCTGGGCCATTCCCTTCTCAGACTGATTCTGTAATTTGCCTTAGGAAATAAGGTATATTAGCCCTACTCTACCCTCATCTCCATGACTCAGGGCCATCATTAGGAGCAACATGACTGCAAGAGACTTGAGCAATGCCATGGAATTTGCAGTCACTGAGTTCCACAAAAATTAGCCCTGCGCTCCTGGGATTTCCTAGTTTCTGAAAGTTATTAGACATCATCTGACAATTCTCAGGAGACTCATCTTTTAAAGCACCCTGCTTCTTGACTTATAATATGCTATTTCCTTAAACATAGAAAGTCTTAAAGTTTGCTAGAGGATTTCAGAAAAGGAAGGCTGTGAATTCAGTTGTCTCAATTTTATATGTCATTTTAAATAAACAATTTTGAGCCTGAAGGCAGCTCAATGACCCTTCTAACCCACAAAGAACATACACTTTCTGACATCTGTTATACTCACAACTCAGGGACATTTTATTTTTTTGGCTGATAATCCAAGTCAAGCTTTCTATTCTGGGTGATTGAATTTGCCAAAAGACTGAGTTCTTTTTCAGTAACACATACTTTGCCATGTTTTTATTTAAATTATATTAAAGAAACATATATTTGGACAGGGAGAGTCTTCTATATTCTATATGTAAGATCCCTAAAGGCAGGGAACCCTCTTTATTCCTGTATGACATCTGGTGAACATGAGATTTTGAAAAATCATAGATATACAACAACTAGCTCAGCATTTCTGTGGAATTCAATCAATAAATATTTATTAAGCACCTGCTGTGTGTCAGACACTAAGTTAAGTGTGGTGGATACCAAGAAAACCAAAAAAATGGCCACGGTCTTGAGGAGCTCTCATTCTATTGAGGGAGAAAGCAGAGAGATAACTGGTTATGTACACTATAAATACAGACCAAAAGCAGTTTATTTAAAAGGAGAAGTGACTAGGGCAGGTTCCCCATTCCTGGGCTTAGAGTTCCCATAAAGACTTTCTGCAGAAGATGGGATTTAAGTCCTCAAAAAGTCAGGGGAATTAAGATGTGGAAGAGAAGGACTACACATGTGAGGTACAGAGAGGAATCCATGCTAAAGTAGAGATAAGAGGAGCATCATTTTCTGAGAACTGCAAGTGGGCCAATGTACCTGGAATATAATGTGATAGAAGAGAGAAAGGTATATAGGAAGGCTATTAGAGAAGAGAAGGACCGCGTAGCAAAGGGTGCCAGAGAACTCTGTATTTGATCCTTCACATAATAGGGTCGCACTAAAGCTCACTGAGTGAGATTGGAAGGTACTATTGTAAGACCTCTGTTTTAAGAAAATCCAATTTGGGAGCTGAGAGGTGGGTGGATTTCACTGGGAGGAGATGAGGCTCAAAAGCTAGTGAAAAGGTTGTTTCAGTATTGCAGGTGGGAGATGATGAGGTGTGGGCCTGAAACATGGTAGGGACCGTGTGAATGGAGAGAAGATTAAATATATAAGAGCTTTTCTGAAGGTAGAAATGACAAGATGTAGCAATTGGCAGGATAAGTGAGAATTCAAGGTGGATATTGAGGTCATGAGCCTGGGCAATTAGGAAGATGCTACGACTAATATTAACAATAGCTAATACATTTAAAATACGTAAAGGTTTTCAAATCAGTTTACATATTTTTCCTCATTTGATCCTCCTAACAACCCTATAAGATATTTACTATTATTTTCTCCATTTCACAGTTGACCAAGACTTAGAAAAACCAAAGAACTTGGCCAAACCCATTCAGATTGTAAGCCTCTGCAAACCCAGGCCTTCTTGACTCCAAGACTAGATGCATTTGATGACATTGTTTGTTACCATTTGAGGATGCTATTTATGAATTTACAGGTACTTTTGGATTCCCATCTTTTCCTTGGTCATCATAACTAAGTAAAAGCCAAATTTTATAAATTATAATGCTCATTTAGATGGCAGGTCTGGGGGTGCCTCCCACATTTCTCACTATAAATGATGAGTCCTGAAATAAACACTCACTAGGCACATATTTTATGCCAAGTCTGGTGTTAGTCATTAGGAATATGATGGGGAAAATCATATTTATACCTATAGACCTATAGCTACTAATCCATATATTTATATCCATATATAACCATATATGTGTTACATGTGTGTTTCTGCCCTCCTGGAGTCTTTGAGGGAAATAGTTCATATAAAAATAAGCATATACAAAATATGTATGTGTGCTAAGTGCTTTATAAATGGGGGAAGAGATGGGAATTAACATTATGTAGCACATACTGTGAACTTGGCACTCTCTAAATTTCATCTTTTATCCTCACAGCAAACCTGGGAGGTAAGTACTATTATTATATACATGATTTGGTTGAGGAAACTGAGACAAAAAGGGGTAAAGTAAATTGCCCAGTATCACACAACTAGTAAATATCTGAGACTAGATTTGAACTCAGATCTTTTTGGGTAGGACCTGTATTCCCTCCATTGCACAATTTAGCTGCCTCTGTGGAAAGATTCAAGTAGCAAACAAATGAGTTTGTTTTTGATTCTAGACACAAAGGGGGGACAGCTAGATGATGTGGAAGATAGACTGCTGGGTCTAGAGTCAGAAAGACCTGAGTTCAAATCCAGCCTCAGATAGTTACTGGCTGTGAGACTCTGGACAAGTCACTTAACCCGTCTGCCTCAGTTTCCTCATCTGTAAAATAAGAAGAATTATAACACCAGCTTTACATGGCTATTATAAGGCTGAAATGAGATTGCATTTGTAAAACTCTTAGCAGAGTGTCTGACACACACTAAACACTATGTAAATGTTAGCTATTATTATTAAGCAACTGATGGAGTAAGATGGTAGCATGATTAGACTTGCACACTAGTGAAAACATGCTAATATCTATATGGAGGATGCATTTGTGTAAACCCTCTTGTCCTTGGTAGTCAGACTTCCTGATGCAACCTTACCCAAAAATCCTTAACAAGTTGTTAAGTTATCCCTCTGAAATGCTCAACCCCCTCTGTAGCTATCACAAAGTGCAGATACTAAAGCCATGCACTCCACTCCATAGGTTCTAACAACTTCTCATTTTTTGCCTAGGAGAAGTGACTTATTCCCCAGCCCATGGAATAAAAACAAGTAGCATGTTAGATATGTTTTTGAGGGGAACAGTGTTAGTGACAGAAAGAGTACATGTAGGAAATTTTTTCTTTTTTTTTTCTTTTAATGACAGCTGACCCTATAACACTGATGGAGCAAAGAGGCTATGGCGCTGTTATCCCAACACATAGTATACTAATGGATACTTATAATGATGACCCTGAATCATCAACAAAAGAGTTTAAATTATGGTCAGTAATCTCAAACATTATAAAGACGTATATGATCCATTTTAACCAAGTTTCTAAAAGAAAGTATTACATGTATGACTTTTTTTCATTTGAATTGTCTTAATCACTTGACTGTCACTTTCCACAGACTTTGAAAAGGCTTTTTAGAGCATGCAGAGAATAACTGTAAGGTTGGTGAAAGACCTTGAGTTCATGCCATATGAAGAGAACTGGGTGACAGAGGGTGCTTATCTTGAAAAAGGGAAGACTTAGTAGGGAAGCGATAGTGGTCACCTTTTATTTGATGTATTATCACACAGAGAAAGGAATACTTAGTTGGAATGTCATGTGTTCCCTCACACTGGAAGGGGCTACAGAAACAGCTTCATGATTACTCAGTTGGGTATTTTGTAGACTGTGTTCTCATGCAGGTATGGGTTGGAATAGATGACCTCTGAGTTTCCTCCAAATTCAGATTCTTTGATTGCTCTATTTCAACTAACATGCCACAACTCCCTGACGCTCAAATCCTCGCAAGTGAGCTATTACTGTATTATTTTGGGGAAGGGGGAGGATCTTTGATATCATTGATGTAAAAACCTCCCAGTGAGGAGGTTCTACCCATGGCAGATGAACACCTGTTCTATAATCTATAACCTTAGAGAACTACCATGCCATATTTACAATATTTCAAATACTTCACATGCTCCATTTTCTTTTAATCAGATATATGTGCATGACTTAGTTTTAATATAACCCAACTGCTATTATATGGACTTCATCAGTTGATGATATCCTTTAGTTTATTACTGTTCTCCATAACTCAGATGCTTCTCCATAACTCAGATGCTTCTCATCAATGATCTTCTCTCTTTTTTCCTTTTAACAGGGTTCACTTATTCACACCTCATTGCTCTGGAATTTCCCATTTACAGCATAATATCACCTTGAATGTTTTAACTCTAGCATTCTTTCTTAATCTCTTGTGATAGAGTTCACTCAGAAACTTTCTTTAAACATTAAAAAATACATTTTAGTTGAACAATCTGAAATTTGCTAGGAAAAATAGCAAATAGGAACACCACATTCCTTTGATAAAAGAAGGTAAGTAGCTACCTATGGAAAAGATAAAAAATAATTTTTGAAAGCTTTTGGAAGGAGATTCTGCCTCTGGTCGTTGGCTTTTTTAATATTAGAAGTCATTCATGAATATTGATCTTCAAGTCACTAAGGCTTCTTTATATCTTAACAAGGCCCTTGTAGAGTTTCAAGGAGAGAGCTAGACACTTGAGATAATTAGGAACCTGCTGGATACCTCTATATCTGATAGAATTGACATCTGTCAGAGGAAATAATAACATAGGAGGATGTCCTCTTTAAAAAAATATATAGCATTTCACTTTCCCCAATTACATTTAAAAAACAATTTTAATATTGATTTTTAAAACTTTGAGCTCCAAATTCTCTCCCTCCCTCCCCGCCACCATGATGAAGGGAAGAAATTTAACATAGGTTATGCATGTGTAGTTATGAAAACTTATTTCCATATTAGTCATGTTGTGAAAGAAAACAAAGACCCCTCAAAAACATATTCTAGAAAAATAGAGTTATAAAAAGTGTTCTTCAATCTGTCTTCAGATACCATCGATTCTTTTACTGGTGTTTGAAATAATTTTTCCTAAGTCTTTCAGAGTTGCACTGGATCATTGTATTGCTGATAATAGCTAAGTCAATCACAGCTGATCATCTTACAACACTGCTGTTATTTCATACACAGTACATTTCACTTTGCATCAGGTCATGTAAACCTTTTCATGTTTCTTTTAAAGTTACCTGCTCATAATTTTTTATATCACAACATGTATTATATCATAGTTACATAGATAATTTTTTAGTCATTTCCCAATTGATGGACATTCTCAGAATTTTCAAATCTTTGCCACCAGAAACAAGATGCTATAAATATTTCTGTAATTTTGGGCTGTCCTTCCCTTTTTAAAATTTGGTTTTGGAAACAGACTTTATAGTGGCACTAGTAGGTCAATGGGATGAACAGTTTTTTTGGCCCTTTGGATATAGTTCCAAATTGCTCTAAAATGGTTGACATAACTTCAGAACTCCACCAACACTACATTGTCATTTTTCCCACATTTATTGTTCTTTTCTATCCTGTTAGCCAATGTAATAGGCATGAGTTAGTACCTCAGAACTGATTCAGTTTGCATTCCTCCAATCAACAGCAATTTAGACCATCTTCTACTATAGCTATAGATGGCTTTATTACTTAATCTGAAAATTGTTCATATCTCTTGATCATTTATCAAATGCCTAAAGAAATAGTTCCCATTTTTTCTTTATAAATTTCTCTCAGTTCTCTATATGTTTGAGAAATAAAGCCTTTGTCATAGAAACTTGCTTCAAATTTTTTTCATAGTTATGATTGCAAAATGTATTTCGCTGCATCCAGTTTTCTCCATGTTTATTCTATTGTTCATCCTTTCACACTGTCCCTCCTCAAATTGTTTTACTTTTGACTATACCAACCCTCTCAATTTGTCCTTCTTTCTATCATCCACTCTCCTTATCTTGTCCTCTTCCCCTCCTACTATCCAGTAGGGTAAGATAGATTGCTATACCCAATGGAGTGTGTGTGTTTTGCCCTCTTTGAGATAACTCTGATGAGAGTAGGTTTCACATATCCTCCCAACGACTATCTTTCATCACTCATTTCTCTTCCCAATTTTTTCTCTACCTCTCTTACTTGATTTTCAAAATCCTTTTTGAGTTCTTTCGTCACCTGAGACCAATTCATAAATTTCTTGGACTATTTGTGTAAGAGCTTTGATTTATCTTCTTCTGAGTATGCGTTTTGAGCCTCCTTGTCACCATAGTAAACTTTCGTAGTCAGACTTTTTTTTCTTTTGTTTGCTCATTTTCACAGTCTATTTCATGACTTCTAACTCTTTATTAAGGTAGGGCTCTGCTTCCATGGTGGTAGGCACACTGTTCCAAACTTCAGGAGTTTTGTGCTGCTTTTTTTCAGCAATTGTTCTAGGTATCCATAAGTTTTCAATTTTTGCACAGTGGTATGATCTGAAGAGAAGTGTTTACTATTTTCTTGGCCTTTGCTCTGGTGCACTATCACAAACATTCTTTTCTGCCTTGGAATTTGTAGGAGGGTCGCTGCTACAGTGTGACTACAAGCTCTGGTGTGCTAGTACTCCTCCTTGGCCTGGGACTGCCACCTAGCTCTGTGACCCAGATTCAAGGATGGGCAAAGCCACAGAGTCCTGCCCCCAATGCCAGCAAAGAGATCCCTATTATCACCTTCTGACCAGTTGTTCAACTCCCTTATCATCCATGGGCTGAAAGCTCTGGAAGTACCCACTGCTGCTACTGTTTCAGTGACTCTCAAAGTTTACTCCTTGTTTTCTGGGGCGTACTCTGTGCTGGTTCTGTCTACACTAGACTCTGCGCTACTCTCACTCAAGTGTGCCAGACTTCTCCTGCTGACCTTCTAAATTGTCTTTGACTGAAAAATTATTCCATTCCATCCTTTTCTGGGATCTGCCACTCTAGGAACTATTTCATGGCTCTATTTAAAAGTGCTCTGAGGTATTTTGCAGAGAGCTCAAGTGAGTCTTTCTCTACCATCTTGCTTCTGCCTCCAGGTTTCCTCTTTCTGCAAACACTTCTAGAATCTTCTTATATGTCTTCCCATCCATGGGTAAAATAGCTAAAGTGATCTCTCATCCCACTGATCTCATAGCACTTTATGTTTTTTTAATCCACTTACCATACTTGAATTCATGCTAAATCTATTTTTGTACGTGATTTATTTCCTTTGTTTGGTTATGTAATATGTTGAAGGGCAAGGACTCATTCATCTCTGCCTCCCAGTGTTTTATCATGGTGTCTCAAGAACATTAACTCACACATTCTTTCTTCATAAGAATCATTTAATCTAGGCTGTCGAAGTGTTATTGACTCCTTTTTAGAGATAAGAAAACAGAAGCTTCGAGAATTTTTATTAATATCATATAATTACTATCAGAGGTAGAATTTGAACTGGGATCTCTGAATCCTAGCACATTATTCTTTCCTATTATAATATGTGCTTAGAATATATGATCCTTATAAGTAAGAATTGGTTCATTCATTGTACTTGTGTCCTCACTGGTAGTAGAATGCCTAAAACATAGTAGGCACTTAGCAGTGGTACGGTGGAGAGAGAGCTGGGCTAGGACTCAGGAAGAACTGAATTCCAGTCTTGCCTCAGGTACTTATTGGCTTTGAAACAAAGGAAAGTCACTTCAATTCTGTCTGCCTCAATTTCTCCATGCTTGAAATAGAGTTGATAATAGCATCTAATTCACAGAGTTGTTATGAGGACCAAATGAAGCATCCAAACGAATAGCAAGTAACAGGAACAAAGCTCTTTGCATGACTTAGGTGCTATATGAATGCTACTTCATAGCATTTGCTTGGCAGTATTATTATTTTATGCTAGTTGAATGATTTATAGTATTACCAGCTAGCATTTATAGAGTACTTTAAAGTCTGCAAACCCCTTATATATGTTTACACATATGATTGATTGATGGAAGCTATGATCTCCATGTTTCATTCTAGCTCTTACTTCTAACTCTGATTTTGAATCTTTTTCTTCTCCAATCAAAACCAAAAAAACTCATTTTTACAAGTTTCAAGAAAGGTACTACCTTGCATTGATTCAGTCGGTTTATATATTTAAGCACTCCCTTTACCAATGAAAACATAGGCCTAGTCCCTTTGCATATACCTATATATGTCCATGTTGTTTCTCATGTATAAAATTTAAGTCCTTTCTTTTAAAGAAGGGACATTTAATTTTTGTGTACTTGTTTCCCGATCATCTAGCAGAGTTCTTGTCTCCTAGTAGGCACTTAATAAATATTTATGGATTAATTTGTTTTTGATCTTTTGTAGTCTTTATTGACCTCTCCTACAACATGCTTATGTTTGTCACCATGGATTTACTCATGGTATTTGCCTTATCTGGAAAGCAATCCTATGGGAGTTTTTTGATTATTTCTATTTGTTTGTTTGGTTTTTTCCCCCTGTTCAATTCCTTGAAAATCTTGTAGACTATTCTAGTTCTCATCTATCTCCTTTTTTCTCTAACCTTCCATCTGCAGTTTAAAAAAATTAATTTTGCGTTACAATCAGTCTACTATTATTTATTGTATGTATTTATCTTGAGGGGCAGCATAGTAAATACTATGGAATGGGCACTGCTCTGTCCTCATCTCCACTTCTTAGAATCCCTAAATTCCTTTAAAACTTAGCCCAACTAGCATCTCTGATAAGTCTTTTCCTCATCTTCTGTTTGTTACTGCTTCCCAAAAGATTATTTTTATTGCCTTATACAAGTTTCATTTCTTTTTGGGGGGGGCGTATTTTACCCAGCCAGCATTCTATTTAATAAACCCTTGATGAATTTTTGACTTGATTGAAATTATAGTCAGAAGTCATGAATCTACTGACTGCATTTGTCATATACTAACTAGGTATGTAAGGTTGGGAAATTTCCTTTGATTCTTGGTGCCTTGGTTTCTTCATCTTTAGAACAGAGATGACCTTTCCACAACTAACCTCACATAATTATTGTTGTGAAGTAAGCACTTGAATGAAAGATAACACTTATCATATCACTATATTAATATGTTTTGTCTTACCAAATAGAAGGTGTGGTCCTTGAGGAATAGGATGTGGCATAATCAAACATGTATTCCCTTACCTCTGGGTAGGAAGAAATTTTAAAAAAACATCATCAAAGAAACTTTGGACCTTGGGGGATGCTGGCCCTAGGGAACTCTAAGTGGGGTTTTAACCAATGACTTTAGAATACATGAGTCTCAAATGTCCTTTCTAGGATTCCTACCAAATTAATTGCCATTGTGTTTGTCTGCTCATTATTTTGTCCTCTGAACCATGTAGGGACTCCAAACAGTCCCTATGGTCTCTGCCTTCATCATATTTCTAAAGAAAGAGATTGGCTTTTCCAGGAAAGAAAGAACAGACTTCAAATTATGTGGTGAGACTGCTATGTGCTTAAGGCAGGTTGTTTGTCCCCAATTACTTGCAAAATCTCAAATTTTTAAAAACACTTTCATTTTAGTACCTCTTTACCGTACATAATATTAACTTTATTTTTCAGCTAAGGAAACCAAGATTCAGTGAAGTGATGTGAATTTCCCCAAGGGTCCAAAACCATTGTGTCCAAGCCTGCATGTTTTTTTTTCCTTAGTTACTAAGTAGTCTATAAATAGCAGAAAGCAATGGTCTGCCTGAATATCATCAGAGAGAGAGGTGAAAAGACCAAAAATGTCATGTGAAAGGTTTCAGTCCCTGCAGTCTGACCTAGTCATTCTTGCTGATTTTCCTTATGGCTTTGTAAGTCTCCTATACTGTACTCTGTGATGCTCTGGGGACCTAACTTCAACCTGAATTGAAAACTACTCTTGTTTGACTTTTTTACTTTTCTAAGCAGGGAATGTAGTACATAGTAAAGGGAACTAGGAAGACATTTTCAGAATCAACAAAATCATTCACTAATTGTAGAACAAGTAATAGGAATAATATTTTTTCCTAAGTTAGTCAGTTTCTTCTCTGAATGTCCATTTGTTGATAAGTCCTTCTCTCTGTCCATCCATCCTTCAGTACTTCAGGATATGATCTCTCTCCATCTTTCCATCTACCATTTATCCATTTAACATCTATCTGTTCATCTCTATTTCCCTCTAATTTCCCATCTATCTATTTAATCTTTATATATCCATCCATCCATGCATGTATATATCATTTTTCTTTTCTCCATTAAGTGTTATCTTTCTTACATTAGTTCAAATGATTGTTCCACTGGTTGTTTGGATCTTTGATTCTTCCCCTCTCTTCTTTCCATTGAAGATGCCTCTGAAATAGGCCATTCTGTCTTCTTCCTTCTGAGTTACTTTTAGAAATGACATTTCCTTTGGCAAGACTTATTGTGATTATTTTTTCATTTAAAGTTTATTTTGTCTTTTCCCTTTTCTCTATCTAATTTCTAAATGTTCTCACATCAGAAAACTATATTTACACACCAGAGGAATGGTTGTGCTCCCTGTTCTCTTCATTTAGGAAATTAGTACATGCCAGAGCCATGGTCTTCTCTGATTACCTTCTATAACAGACACCATTTGCTTATAGTAAAGTTTGCGGTCAAGAACAATCTAATTACTGGGTTTTCCTTTCTCTTTTATCATTTAAAAGGGGAAAATATTTAGTATCTCTGTATTGAATGATTTTATATTTTAAAAATTTAGGTGTAAATTTTATGCTCAGAGATTCAGAATACTTATAAGGTAAGTAATGGGTAATTTATATTAAGTAGATGAACAGGCTAACACTGCACTATCCACTTGGTCTCATACCCTGTCCTTGAGTATCAATGTCAGTGATCTACATTAGAAGGATGTATAACTATTCTTACCTTAAAGATCTCTTTTGGAGGAGGTATTTTAGTACTCTCCCTTCAATTCACTGTGATGATTGGAACGAGAGGAAAATATTGGCATAGGGGAAAGGTTTAAAAAACAAGAAACACTTTATGTTTAGAGTCAGAAGACCCAGATTTTTGCACTTATTATGAGAATAGGAGTTGTATGACTGGGGGAGTTAATAGCGTTTTCTGGGATTCATCTGTAAAACAAGAGTGATGTTTTCTATAATTCTTTCTAGTTCTTACACCTCCTTCTCATCTGTGAAGATGATAACTTTAATTCCATGCTTAATTTGTCAACATTCTTCTATGTGCATATATAAGTATATATGTGTGTATACATATATTCATGTTTATATACATATATTCATGTGTACATCTCTTTATGCATGTGTATGTTTACATACGAATATATCTATCTCTATGTAAGAATATGTTTATATGTATGTTTGTATACATGTGTATATGCATATATATAAATAATTTTTATTTATGCGTGTAAATATATACACACAAACAACTTACACTAAGAGGCAGTGAAAACAGAAAATGCACTGGTTTTAGAGTCAGAAGAACTGGCTATCAATCCTGTTGCTGATGCCTTAGAATAGGGAATCAAACATTTATGAAGTGCCTACTATGTACCAGTCACTGTGTAAGGTACTTTAAAAATATTACCACATATAATCTTCACAACAACCTTGGAAGATAGGAGCCATTGTGATCCTCATTTTAGAGTTAAGGAAAATGAGTCAGAGGATACATGACTTATCCAGATTCACATGACACATAGTATACACACACACTCCAAAAATGGTTTCAAATCCTCCCCCTGATAGTTACTATATAAGTGACAATGACCAAGTCATTCATTATCTCTGGGAGTTAGCTTCCCAACCTACTACTTTCTGTGAAGCAAGAGCATTCATTGAGCAGTATGTAGCCTTGAATTAGTGTTTTTCTAAAGGGCTGACCTAAGTATAGGGATTAGTTTATTGCTTGTGATTACTTCCTCTATGAAGTATGGTATTGGAACATAACTAGTATGCTGGTGAGTCAATATCTCCTCACCTCTTCAAATTATGAGCATGACTCAACACTTGGACATGTCCATCTTAGGATTGCTACTTTGGACAATTTGTAGCATGTGAATCTCCCTTACTGGACTTCCAATGAGGTGATTCTTTCCCCATGAGAACAGATGTGGCTAAGTGCTTCTCCATGACGTCTAATGACTTAGTTCCATGACCTAGATCAATGTTTGATTGAATCTCAAAGTCCCATTTATACTTCCTTACCTAAGCTACCTTGCCTTTTTAAAGTCCAATGAATAGGTAGTTCTTGCCCCGCTGGTCATTCTCTTCAATACACACTTAATGCTTTTCATCATCATGGTGATGAATAGAATGACTTTGTCACTCACAATTGCCAAGCCCTTCATTGTCAACTCCTCTATGGCTAGACAGAAGTAGAGGGGGAAATTTAGCATATGACTTACCAACCAGCCGCTGTAAGTATATCTCCAAACATATTTCATTCACTAGTACGTATAAAAGTGATTTTTGATTCGTTGTTCCCCAGTCAGAACAAAAAGGATATCCACTGGAATGTAGCTATAAAGCCACTCGCTATCTGGTAGTTACAGATTTTCAGTGAATTTCTCTTGTTAAGTAGCTGCTAACCTCTATTTTTTCTAATATAAAAAGATTATAGTCTTTTAGTAACCTTTAAAACAATGCCCTGGGGCAAATTTCTGTCTTCTTAATATAATATCTGTGAAAAAAAACTACATATGTTAAATTACATCTGTCTCTCAATATTCATGGGCCCCAGTATCACATCCATAAATATGTTTTATGTTGTAGTCAAATATAAATATATGTTCTCTATGTGCATATTTTTCATATTTATATATTTCTCTGTGTGTACATATGTACATGTGTGTGTGCACATATAAACATCTAATATAAG
This sequence comes from Potorous gilbertii, assembly GCA_028658325.1. Lineage (NCBI taxonomy): Eukaryota > Metazoa > Chordata > Mammalia > Diprotodontia > Potoroidae > Potorous > Potorous gilbertii. The sequence continues at coordinate 111,852,768 of CM053769.1, forward strand.
AATAGGGATTGGATGTTTAGTGTCATTCATAAATACTACTTTTAGTGAAGAAGTTCTCTATAAATACAGGTCTACAGCTTCTTTGTAATTTGTAATCCTACAGAGTGGCCTGGAACATGTGCCCAGGTTCACACAGCCAGTATTATCCAGAAGGAGGCATTAAACCCAAGTTTTCCTGATTTTGAGGCTTGTTCTCTGCGTACTAGGTAACACAGCTTTACTTATGTCATATATTAATGTTATACTCACAATATTTTTGCCTCTATTTTTTCTGTCTTATCTATATGATTACTTTGACAGTTCCATTTTTAAAGATTTTCCTGTCTTACTCATTACCTAGGATAATGGGCCATTTTGCCTAACCCAGAGTAGGCCCTTGATAAATTTGTTCAACGAATGAATGAATAGAACACTGTTAAATTAGTGTAAGGAACAGAATTATCCTCTTTCAGGTTTTGTTCTTGTTCAAAAATGGTGATTTTTGAAAATCACAGGCCAATTGTCTAAAAAATCTAACAAAGGTTGTGACTTAGCTTAGATATCCTATGTGCCATGTCTTGATTTCTCCATTCATTCAGAAGGGACACTTCTTAGGCAAAGGATTGTTCATTCTGAATACAAAATTGGCAGAATGTTTGATTAAATGATTTGGATAATTGAAGTTTTCCATCTGTTTCATAGAAATTAAAATAAATGCTCTCAGTGGAGCAAGTGAGAGCTCCTAAGAACTACTGAGTACTGTAGAGTTTCTTCATGAATTGAGAGAGAGAGAACTTGTTTGTCCGCTTAGGATCATTTTCTGTTTTTTGGGTGCCCACAATAGCAAAGAAACTAACTAGCCAGTTAGTCTTTTTGGTCAATTGACTGACTAAAAATTAAAACCACTCAGATAAATTCACTAAATATTTTGCTTAGATATAGCACCTCAGTGATAGAACTTACCTCAGCAGCCATCTGGTCCAAATCACAATTGAAAAGAATCAATTTAAAAAATTTCATATTAATTTAATAAAGGAATAGCAAGTTGTACACAATAGAGTTGCATCATCTTTTTATTATATCATAATATAAATAACATAATATCAACATTATGTTATGATACTGCTTGTCTTATTCATAAATTAAAAATAAAATAAAGATAAAAAATAATCAATCTATTTCGGAGTAATTGCTAAGTACTTTCTTTGAATCCAGCACTGGGTTAGGCATTGGGAGTATCAGGAAAAGCCAAAAAAATTCCTGACCTCAGAAACATTAAAAATAAGAGAGCAATGGAAGTAACTAGGTATATACATGATAAGGCATATACAAGGAAGGTAATGTCGGAATGAAAGTACTAGCAAAGGGGCAGGAGGATGTACCAAAAAGACCTCCTGCAGAAAGTAGTGCTTTTTTTGCTTTGCTTTTCCCAAGTCTCACAGGAAGACAAGGATTCTAAAAAGTGGTGAAAATAGAGAACATTGTGGCATAGAGGACAGCCAAAGATGTGGAATATAATATGGAAGGAGCATCAAGCAAATTGGCTAGACCCTTTCTCTTCATAGGTTGAAGAGTCCATCCAACAATATAGTAGATATCCTACTATTTATTTTGCACAGATGCTGTATTGAACCATAAATGAAACCCTCAGAGAGATACTCAGTTGGATATGTGGTATCAACTTCAATTCATGGTATACTACAATTTTATAAGAACTGCAAATGAAAGTTATCTAAAACCCTGTAGGAGTCAGGTTGAAACACAAGAAAATACACAGAAGTTTAAAGAACTTGCATTTCACATGTCATAAAATAGATTTATGAGCCAAAAATGATAGACTACTTCTGCTGCAAGAGCAAGACTTACGGTACAATAGCCCATGGACACCATTGGCATACTTGCAGTGGTAAGTTTATGGGGAGACCTGATCAAAAGTCACACAAATGGACAGGTGTGAAGGTGGTGTTCTCTACAACACTAGAAGGAATTACCACATTGACAATAAGATGACAGATCTATTTGAGACAGAATATAAGGATGTAAAAGACATAAGCCTTAAAATCAAAGACTTGTCTAGGGCAGATAAAAAATGAAATATGATAATTAGTAATACTTTGGAAAACAGTTAGAAAAGTGAAAGTTACAGCATCATCTGAAATTTTCAAAAGGAATGGAGATCAAGAGGAGAGGTCAGGGAAGATTTCTTAAGGACAGTGGTATTTTAGATAGATTTGAATGTTTAATCAGGAGTACAAGAGGGAAACGTGAAAGACAATATTCTAGGACTGAGTAACAACACACATGGAAATATTGGACAATGAGCACGATTGGAGGTTGGACAGCAAGGGGCATATTCAAGGGATAAAGAACTGAACTGTTCTAAATGAACCAGGAATAGATACCAAGGAATAGTAGGAGAAAGTTTGGCAAGAGAGTGGTTTTGTGATGTGGATTCTACCTCCACTTCAAAAAGAAAGGGACAAACAAAAAGTCAACACAATTGATGTTTCATTAGTAACCACTGATGACATGCCTACTTTCCCATCTCTAGAAAAATTTTTGTGAAAATAATCTGAAATGGTATTAAAAATGTATAAAAAATGAGAATCAGAAAGTCCTTCCCAAATGATTTTGTCAATTTTCCCTCCCCCCATTCCCTGGAGTGACAATGTTGTCTCAGCCTGATATTTAAACCTCTCTACCCCACTTGCAATAAAAATGTGACTGTTGTATACTTAATTTTATATTATTCTTCTTCATGAGCTCTATGTTCCAGACAAATAAGATTACCAGCTGTCCTCCAAATCCAACTCTCCAGTTCTAAGCTTCAGGCATTTGCTGAAGCTGTCTCGATGTTGGTACCCTTTTCTTCCCCAAATTACTTGGCATCATCTTTCTTTGTGTTCTCTCCAAGACTGAGCCCACTATGTAGAATATAAGGTCTTCAAAAGAGGAAATTTTTGTGTTTTTATTTCAATGTTGTTCTCTCATTGCCTAGTACAGCACCTTGCAGAGAGCAGGTGATTAATATTTCGACTGAATTTAATTGTATTTATTTTTTTACTACCATGAAAGCATTTGCTTATACAGAGAAATGTGATTCCTTAGAACTTCTTTCTACTCTAGCAAGCTCTCTGAAAATTATGTTGAAATCATATGTTATCCCTTAAAAGAGGTGTAACAAATGTATGCTGGCCTGCCACCACATGAAGGGCAAGTGGGGATGGTGATTCACATCTGTTACTAGCCCAAGCCCCCTTTGGTGTGTTTCTTCCAATTTTAGGGTTCCAAGAACATCAGTTCCAATTAACTACATAATAGACAAATTTTGCAAAGGAATATTACCCTAGGTATAGCAAGACTAAATAAGCACATATTCTATCCCCCTCCACAAGAATTGGTGGGGGAGGAGGAGTGTATTTCCCCTTACAGTATCACTTTAGTCTCTGGGGAGGGGAGAAGGGATTTATATGATTACTTAACTCAGTTCCTATATATCTTAGCCTCACCAGGTTCCAAAGCAATTCCTGGTTGTATCCAGATACCTTGGCATCTCAGAGCTTCCCTGTCAAGCTGGCAACAGCTTTTGGCCTGAAGTCCTGGTGCCCAACTCAATATAACTTGAGGTCCTGTATCTGGAACTCTATTCCCTGAATAGAGGAACTGAAGAACAAAATCCCAAACCTATTTCTCAGGGTCATAAGGTCAAAATTGGAAGGGGAAAAATGACCCTTCACCCAATGAACTTTCTGCATTGTGCTCACTATACTGTGGGTGAGTAAGAACTTCATGTCTTAATTCCGTGAGAGAAAGAGAGAGAGAGACAGACAGACAGACAGACAGACAGACAAAGAAACAGAGACTATCTTGTAAGGTCCATCATTGTCCAACATGCAATAGTAAAAGTGGGGCAGAGCTCTGAGCCTATGGCACTTTATTAAAGGGTCTGTGGTTCCCTCTGATGAAGTACACCATAGATCCTTCTCATTTAGCAAGATGCCCCCTTCCTTCAGGATCTTATTTTTATAGAACTTGATACCCAGACAATACTGATGAAGCAAATTAAAAAGACAAAATCCCACTTGTTGATATTCCTTGCCCTTAACCCTCCAGGAGGGTCTACACAAAATACAGAATGTCTTTAGCTAGCAAACAGACTAATGAACAGAAAATGAGAGACTTATCTTGATTTTTTCTTTCAGAAAGTCTTACCAAGCCCATGGGTAGACCAATTGGCTGGGCTGGTAAACAGATGTCAAAACATCTATATGGGTTGATGTGCCAGTAGACAGGCAGGCAACAGTCCGCAAGAATGGCCAATTGTTGGTCAAGTTCTCATGGTCCTCTCTCAGTATTGGGTAATAGAGGGATGACAAAGAACAGAGGGGAAACAAAAAAAAAACTGGAGGACTTCCCATGTCATTGAGTCATATTGTATTGGGCTTTATCAGCATAACAAAGAGAAACAGGGGTGAAGGTCCTCTAGTTAACTTCCTATGCTTAAGCAAATGATTAAACAATATGCTGTTCAAAGCTCTGGGGCCTGCTATCAGAATTTATAATGACTGTCCCCTATGAAATCATATCTAACTGATTAATACAGATTGGGATAAATTAGGGTTCCAATTAATCATCTCTCACATCCCTTAGAAGTCTTTTCTCAAAATTAAGTCCCTGGTGTCTCACACATGAATATCTCTATGGTGGTCTTAGCATGCTCCAAAGCCTTGTTAAAGATACAACCACAGAGATGATTTTCTTCATTATTTTTTTGATTTTCAAAATCAAGTCAAGTAGAAAACATGGAGCTTCTCTCCCTCAAGGTGTTTGTGATTGTCATGGACATCTTTTGAGAAGTCTCAATGGAAAAGTGTTTTGTATAGATGGCCAGGTTCTTCATGGGCTTCAGTTTGTAGCACTTAGACTAATTATATTAACCTTTGGAACACCACAGGAATGTTTTTGAAGAGCTCTCTAGCCATTCAATAGACATGTGGCCTAGTACTCATTACTGGAAATCCAAAATGGATGAAGTATGAACCCTAACTGGATGAACATATACAACTGGATAGGAAATCCTTGGAATAACAGTACTGTAGCAAAGTTCTAGGAAACAATTAAGTGGCTTATTGGGTAGAGTGCTGAGCCTGGAGTCAGAAAGACCTGAGTTTCAAATCTGGCATCAGCTGGACAAGTCACTTAAATTTTGTCTTAATCCACTAGAGAAAGAAATAGCAAACAATTCCAGTATCTTTGCCAAGAAAATCCTATAGATAGTATGGGGAATTATAAAGAGTCTGATATGACTGAGCAACAAGAGATTTCTTGTCTTGAAAGTGGTATTAGAGGCAATCTATTCCAAAATACTTTATATTTAAAGATAAGAAAGTGGATTGGGAGATATTAGGTTATATGTTCAAGATCCTATATGTACTAGGAACTATCACTAAACCATAAGCTAGCCTTTGAGCTCAACGTGAGGTAAGTGACTGAGGTCATAACAGCTCTCAGTGATAGTAGGATTCTAGCAGTTTTCACACAGGAGCCTGACAATCAAGAAACAATAGTCAAGAAGCTTTCCCCTTTCTGATGGGGGTCTGCACTGCTCGTAAATTTGTACAGTCCTCTAGATTGTACATTTATGTTACATATGATTCAACTGTGGTATCAACAGCAGCCAAACAAAAAGAAACACAAAGAGCAAAAAAAAGATGGGAGGACAAGAACTAATTCACAGTCATCTTCATGAGAGTCAAGCAAACCATCCTACTGGAGAGTCATGGCTCTCACAAGGATTTAAACTTTCTCCTTGATTTCTAATACTACCTTAGCTCAAGCCATGCCCCAAGCTCCAGAATGTATAGATCACTAATTTTCATAATCTTATATAATATATTATACATATATGTGTGTGTGTATGTGTGTATATATATATATATATATATATATATATATATATTATATTATATGTTATGTACCTGCACAGCTCACATTACTCATTATACTAGTGAAACAATCTGTTAATTAACAAACATTCAGTAAGACCTTTCTCCATATTTTGTACTGTTTGGGTTATTGCTGATGCAAAGACAAAAGTGAAATAGGTACAGGACAGGTACAGACCAATTTGACAATGATTGGAGAAGGCAGAATTATAAATTATCCTTAATGACCTGGGGAAGGGAGATACTTCATCAGGGCAAGATGACTTTGTATCTTATCAAACTTAACCACTCTTTTTTAATAATCTCTTTTAATATGTTATTAGGAACCATGTAGGGGATTCTAGAATCTTTTACTAGGCTCCTCCTGCGAACACACTGCATAAATTTAATAGCACCAAGAGAATTATGGGCACAGTTGTATCTCTATATGTCATTATAATGTCAGGGAAAGGACTGGATGATAGGAGTCTGAAAGGGAACAGCTATGAGCCTTTTGACAACTTATATTTGTTCCTCCTGTCCCTTATTGTGAGGATAACCAATGACATTACAGGCTTATGTCTTGACTTGTACATCAATTGTATCTCAATTTATTTATGTATGTCAATTTATATCATTACAGATGAGCAGATAGAGGCTAGGAGAGGTGAAGTGAGTTGCGTAAGTTCACACATTTTGCAAATGTACATCAATTTATATATGAGTTGGCAGTTGTACAAAGACATTAGCCTCACTCTCTTTCTGAGTCATCAAAGTCCAATGGTAAGACAAAAGTCCAAAAGATTGGCGATGGCCCAAGATGTAGTGCATAAACTTGGCATCTTCAATGTCTGACCAAGTTCTTCTAATTACCCCACAGCAGCTGCTTCAGCTGCCTTCATGACTGTTGCAACACATTACTCTCATCTGCTCATTCCTCTGGGGCAAGTCTTCACACACTTGGAGTAGGCAGCTCCCTAACTCATTGATGGGTTTGAGACCTGTCAGTTATCCTCAATCTGGTTTAGTCCATAAGTATATGAGGTGGTTTACCAGAGTGTGCCAGTGCACGTTACAACTTCTTAGATCTGGAGGTGAGAGTTGGGTGAGCAAAGGACACCAAAGTTGGATGAGCAGCCCTAAAAAGAGCTCTCAGAAAGCCCTCACACCACAGGTGCTAGTCGTCTTGGAACACCCCATACACTTGTAAGAAACAACAAATTCCTAACAAGTTAAAATATTTGAAAATTGTTCTTCAAGCGTTAGCCTGTAGAAAATCTGGATGGTCTTTGGTTTCTCAGGTTACAGAGAAGATTCTGATCTAAGTATGAGATGTAAATAATGGCCTCTGAGGTCTTCTTAAGTGTTGCCATAGTAGCCCTGAACATTCAAAGTGGTATGGCCTGTGGAAAGTCACAATTTGTCTTAATTTAAATTTGTCATATGCAAAATGGGGATAAATATGTTGTACTTCACATGTAACATCCAAGTCACTATCTATAATCTTAGCTTCATTACCTGTATTCCCTCATGAAGAGAGTGGACACTTTGTAACTTAAAACTCTTTCTTCCTTTCTTCTTTCTTTTTTCTTCCTTCCTTTTCTTTCTTTCCCTTTCTTTTTCTCTCTCATATAGATATATCTAAATATATATGCATATACAGAGAGAATAAATCTCTTTATTCAGTTTTTTTTAATTTATTTGCTTGCTTATTTATTAGTTACTATTAAGGATACCTACTTCACCTCTCACTTGAGTCAAGATAATAGCAAATGTATGACACGGAAGGACATAGTGTACCCAGGGGTGGTACCAGAGATTGTAGTGATAGCTCTACTACTTACCTCCTAGAAAATCCTAAAGGAACGACTTAATATACATAAAAACACTGAGCTTCAGGTTCAAGTTGTAAAAGGAGGGAACTGGACTAGATAATAGTAACATAGATAACAACAACAAAAATAAATGATAAGTAGTAATATTGTCTTAAATTTTGCGAAATTCTTTACTTATGTTCATCTCATTTGATTCTCCCAACAACCATGTGGGGTACATGCTATTTTTATCCCTACTTTACAGATGAGTAAATAGAGGCTGGGACTGCCTAAGATCACCATTTGCCAATATCTGATGCAGAATTCAAACTCAGGTCTTCCTGACTTTGCAGCCAGCACTAGTTCCCTATTCCATCCAGGGGCCTCTTGATGATATTATCCAGGAGAATCTCAATGAACATTTCAATGTCCTCAATCTCTGACTTCTATTGAACTCTCAGAAGCCTGGGGAGTGAAGTGAAGGGGCTTTCTCTAGTGCCATTGAACAGAGAGTCTTATTGACATAACTACCATTGCCAACGTGTGGATGACTCAATGTAATAGACACCAAATGTTGAAGACTTTTAAAAGCAGAGGCTTTAAGAACCAAAATGATAACCAACTTTGTACATGTTTTCAGATTTTAATAGGACATTGAATGACTGAATTAGCAAGAGCTTCACAGACTTGAAACACCCATTTTCCTGCTTTCTCTTGGCATCCGTTACTTTATTTTTCATAGTAAACTCATTTTATTTTTTTCGGTTAATGATATCTTTTCCAATAACATACAAAGACAATTTTCAGCATTCTTTCTTATAAGATTCTGAGTTCTCAATTTTTTTCAATCCCACCCCTGCCTTTCCCCCAATACAGTAACAAATCTGATATGTTATACATGTACAATCATTTTAAACATATTTCTACATTAGTCATCTTGTGAAAGAAGAATCAGAACAGAAGGGGAAAAAAATCACAAAAAAGACACACACACACAACACAAAGAAAGTAATATGTTTTGATCTGCATTCAGATTCCATAGCTCTTTCGATGGGGACAGAATTTTTCATCATGAGTCTTTTGGAATTGTCTTAGATCACTGCAGTGCTGACAAGAACTAAGTCTACCACAGTTGACCATCCCACAATATTGTTGTTAGTGTTGACAATGTTCGCCTTGCTCTGCTCACTTAAGTCAGCATCAGCTCATATATGTTTTTCTGAAATCTGGTTGCTCATTATTTCTTTTAGCACAATAATATTCCAAACATTCATATGCCGTGCCTTATTCCTCCATACCCAATTGATGGGCATCCCCTCATTTTCTAATTCTTTGCCACCACAAAAAGAGCTGCTACAAATATTTTGTACAAATAAATCCTTTTCTCTTTTTAATGATCTCTTTGGGAAACAAATTTAGTAGCGGTATTGCTTGATCAGAAGGTATGCATGGTTTTAACGCCCTTTTGGCATATAATTTCAAATTGTTCTCCAGGGCGGTTGTATTAGTTCAATCCACCAACAATGCATTAGTGTCCCAATTTTCTGACATCTCCAACATTTAGCATTTCCCTTTTCTGTTATATTAGACAACCTGAGAAGTGTAAGGTGGTACCTCAGAGCTGTTTTAATTTGTATTTCTCTAATCTGTAATGATTTAGAGCACTTTTTCATGTAATTATAAACAGATTTAATTTCTTCATCTGAAAATTGTATATTCATATCCTTTAGTCATGTATCAGTTAGGGAATGAATTGCATGCTTACAAATTTGACTCAGTGCTTTATGTATTTGAGAAATGAGGTGTTTATGAGAAAAACTGGCTATAAAAATTGTTCCCTGTCTTTTTGCTTTCCTTATAATCTTGCTAACATTGATTTAGAATTTGCAAAACCTCCTTAATTGAATGTAATTAAAATTATCCATTTGGCATTTCATCGTGTTCTCTATTTCTTTTGGTCTTAAAATTCTTCCTTTCTCCATAGATCTGACAGGTGAACTATTCCTTGCTCTCCTAGTTTGCTTGTGGTATCAATCTTTATATCTAAATCATGTACTCATTTTGACCATATCTTGGTATATAGTGGAAGTTGTTTGTTGGTCTATGCCTAGTTTCTGCCATACTATTTTTCAGTTTCTTCTGCAGATTTTTGTCCAATAGTGATTCCTTTTTCCAGAAGCTGGAATCTTTGGGCCTTATCAAATAGTAGTAGTATCAAATTTACTATTGTGTCTTATGGACTTAAACTATTCTACTGATTGACTACTCTGTTTCTTAGCTAGGACCAAATAGTTATGATGACAGACACTACCATAGCTTTAGATCGTATATAGCTAGGCCACTTTCCTTTGCAGTTTTCGTTAATTCCCTTCATATTCCTCACCGTTTGTTCTTCCAGATGAAAACTGTTATTTTTTCTAGCTCTATCAAATAGGTTTTTGGTAGTTTAATTGGTATAACACTAAGTAAATTAATTTAGGTAGGATTGCCATTTTTATTATGTTAGCTTGGTCAATCCATAAAATTGGTATTATCTCAATTGTTGAATCTGAATGTATTTGAGTGAATAGTGTTTTGTAATTGTTTCTATATGGTTTCTGGCTTTATCTTGACAGGTAGACTAGCAAATATATTATATTTCCTATAATTATTTTAAATGGAATTTCTCTTTTGATCTCCTGTTTCTGGACTTTGTTGGTCATATATAGAAAGGCTGATGATTTATGTGATTTTATTTTACATACTGTGACTTTGTTAAAGTTATTCATTATTTCCATTAGATTCTTTTAGCTTTTGCTCTAGGATTCTTTCAGGGAACCATCATATCATCAGCAAGGGGTGATAGTTTTATATCCTTATTACCTATTTTAATTCTCTCCATTTCTTTTTCTTTTCATTGTTAAAGATAATTCAAATACAATATTAAATTAGAATGGTGATAATGGGAATTATACAATATTATAGGAAATGCTTCTAGATTGTCCCCATTGCATATAATGCTTGCTGATGGTCATTTTTAAGATGATTCTCTTAGGAATAGATGTTGTATGTAGTCCATAGTTATTCTTGCTTTTTATCTCAGGAATTTGGTAGGACTCTTCCACTTTCTCCCACTCACATAGTTTATACAGTGTTGAAACTAA
>CM053769.1:111864127-111894440 GCA_028658325.1 Potorous gilbertii
TGTACAAGTCACTAGCCTCACTTCTCCTCCAGAGTCATCTGAATCCAGTGACCAGATATTCATCAGGATGACTGGAGATGACCCAGGATGAGGCAATTGGGGTTTAGTGACTTGCCCAAGGTCACACAGCTAGTGGATGTCAAGTGTCTGAGGTAAGATTTGAACTCAGGTCCTCCTGACTCCTGCACTGGTGCTCTATCCACTGAACCAGCTAGCTGCCCCAATAAACACCTAATAATTGCTTCTTGACTTATTGATTATAGTTATATCTATATAGCTATTCTATTATAGCAATTTCTATAGTTATTTCTAGTGTCTCCCTGATGATAAAACAGAGTTTAAGAAATGAAGTCATTACCTAGGGTAGTTAGGATCACACAGTTAGAAAGCATCCTAGGCAAGAAATGCACCCAATACCAGTATGACTCCCAGTTCTATTATTATTTGTTGTACACGGGGTTAGACCAAAGAATCTCAAAGGCTTCTTTCAACTATCATTTCATTCACTCATAATGAATAAATGAATGAATCAGATATTTAAAAACTTAAACCTCAAAACTAAATTGGAAAGTTTTGCCTGCTTCTAACCTTGATCCCTTTAGCTGAAATTAGAAGTCTTTGGTACTTTTCAGGGGCACATTCACAAATTCTTTCTTGGCACACCATGCAACTTTATAATTAGTCATATAAGAGAATATACTCCAAATTTATGGTAATCTGCACATTTCTACTTAATTTTCTGTAGATGAACACCTAGGAGAAAGAAGAACAAAGGTGTTCTTTTCTTTTTTTTTAACTCAGGGAGAAATATAAGGACTGAGATTAAGAGGCATGCACATTAATAGCTAGGCTTGCAAAATTGTTATATTTTCAATGCTACTGCTCCTGCTGCTTGAGGGAAGAACTATTTCAATAGTGGAAGATGGAGTTAGCTGTGGAGATTCTGACAGGGCCTTCTGAGCATTTTGGAGAGCTTTCCAAATTGGTGGCACTACTTCCTTATTATGTCTAATTTCACTTCAAAAGCAACAGCTTTGCTCTTCCCTGATGGAGGTCTATCTCTAGCACTCTTTTATACTTATCAGCGGTGATGAGGGCCATTCAGGAGCTCACAAATGGAACAAAAAAATGCTGCTTTCACTCAGAAGGAAAGAGTATGTGTCCTCTTACCATCCACCCCCAGCCCCATCACACTTCAGTTCTCTTCCCATGTGTCTCCGATTGCTTCTCTTTATCTTAGTCCAGTGGTTTTATCTAGTCTCTTTCAAGCTTTTCTCCTGAATTTTAGTTGTCTCTTTCTGTTCATAATCTCTATTTCTTGAGGCATGAATCAGATATTAACCAAGTGAGGTTAGAGTTCTGACCCATTACTCTGATCTCAGACCAAACTCATCATTCTTATATGAAGCAATAAACCCCTCTTCGTTTTCCCTGCCTCCAGCCATCACCCACTCCAATTCATCCTCTCCATAGCTGTCAAATCAATATTCCTAAAGCAGAGTTCTGGTGATTTCTTTTCTGCTCAGGAAACTCCAATAGCTCCCTATTTCTCTATCAAAAAGAAATAAAAAATCACAAAACTCGTGTTTGACGTTGAATATCCTTTCCAATCAAGTTGTTCTCTACCTTTCCAGGTTTATTAAAGATTCTTCTTCTTCTTCTTATACTTTCCATTGTATCCAAATTGACTAACTTTATCTTTCTCAAACATGGAACTGGATGTTCTGAATGCATATTTTTACATACTGTCCTTCACGCCTGGAATGCATCTCTTCATCTTCCCTCTCACCTCTCATAATCTCTATCAGACTAAAAAACTTTGGTCTTCTATTCTTCCTGATAAAAGGCTTTTTCTCAATGCCAAATTCCTAGCGTACTGTCCCTCCCCACAATTCCTTTACTTTTTCTTTGTAAATATATTTTTTTATTTGCTTATATTCCTGTGTGCTATTTACCCCAAATCGATTCTTTGAAGACACAAAATGTTTCATTTTTGTTTTCATAATGTCAGTGCCTAGCATGGTGACTGAGACTGAGTAGGAATTTGGTATTTTTTTGAATGAGTGTTGAATGAACACTAGAACAATGGAGAGGATCTATCATACACAGAGCTTCATGTGGTTGCTACACTTGCTTCCTGTAGCCATACACGCAAACACAAATATATATATACATATAAATATGTGTATATTTTACATTTGTTTTAAAAATATATTTGTACATATATACACACATTTATTTGCTTATTTTTTGTTTTTATTTATGAATACCTGAAAGGCTGGCACTTTTTAAAATCTTCCTGAAAGTCATTGGCCTTGGACAGCTTCCATTCATGACTATGGCACTTACTTCTAAGGATTTTTCTTCTATAAATGGTCAGACAGCTCCCAAATCTTGGGTCACTGGCTTAAATATCTTCATTTGTGAGGACTAAAAATATATACTGATAGAAGCAAAAAAAAGGAAAAAAGTAAGGGAGGGAAAGCTTTAGAAAGAACATATTTTAGGAAATGCATTGTGAACATGGTGCCTTAATCCAAAGGTATAAGAATAGGCAAGTTGAAGGAGGTAATTTGGAATTGAAGACAGTAATTAAATACACACACACACACACACACACACACACACACACACACATACACACACACATGTCTGATAGGCTGGTCACATTGTTCAAATGCAAACCATACGCTTGTCAAAAACATTATTTTATGAAGAACTCACACAAAACAAGCATTCACATGATGGTAAGAAGTGATATAAGGACACTCCCAAGATCTCTCTTAAGACCTCTGAAATTGATATGTGAGATAGAAGAAACTAGCATAGAATTGCTCAATCTGGCATGCCCTCATCAGAAAAGGTGCCACGATCTATAAGCAAAACAGAATAGAAGTAGCTCAAAATAAATATGAGATGCACAAATTTAGAGCATCCACCTGAAATGTTCATGTGTCCTAGTTGTGCCCAACCTGTGGTAGAACATTCCCAACTTGTATTGGTCTGATTAGGCCAGTAGGTCGCCCTGTAACTTGACTCTAGTACAGTGATGTCATATCGGTCCTTTTGGAGAAAAAAGCACAAAAATTAGCTAGTTAGCAAGATAGATAAACTGTGCTATCTGTTTTTTGACAGATTTATCTCTGATCACTTAAGAAATTGGGGGGAGGATAAGGAGAGAGATTGAATCTTAACGGATTCTAATGGCAATCTTACCAGATTCTAATGTTCATTTCACCATTATGAGGAGAATCTTATGACATGAAGCCTCATAGAGAAGATTGAAAACAATTTAGTCCTTAAAAACTTTGTAAGATTTTGAATAGACAGAAAAGAGGTTGTGTAGATCTGAGGGGTACACAAAGCATTAATGGGGTGGTTAGTATGCTAGCCAAGCTGCAGCAGAAAATATACACATCACAGATTCTTAACTTTTTTGGTGTCATAGGCCCCATTTGTGAGTGAAAAAAATCAGTGGGCTCATTCTTAAATACTATTTTAAAACATATAAAATAAATATATAGGGAAAAGATGAAACATTATTATTGTAATAGTTAAATATATATAGAAAGATATGAAGAATTAAGAGTCTTTACATTTAAGTAGGAAAAAATTTCTTTTCTAAATAATAATTTAGTTTACACGTAAAGGTAGTTATCTACACTCATGTCTTATAAGATTTCGAGTTTCAGTTTTTTTCCCCTCTCTCCTTCCCTCCCCAAAATGGCAAGCAATCGATATAGGCTATACAAGTGAAATCATGTAAACATATTTCCACATTGTCATGTTGTAAAAGAAGAAACAGAATGAAAAGGAACCTTCCTCTTTCCCCGAAAAGTGAAAATAGTATACTTCAGTATGCATTCAGACTCTATAGTTTTTTCTCTGGATAAGAACAGCATTTTCCTTTGGAGCCTTTTGGAATTGTCTTGGATAATTGTATTGCTGAGAAAATTAAGTTACTTGTAGCTGATTCCACAAAACATGGCTGTTACTGTGTACAATGTTCTCCTGGTTCTGTTCATTTCACTCGGCATCAGTTCATGTAAGTCATTCTAGAATTTTCTGAAATCTGCCTATTTGTGATTTCCTATAGCACAGTAGTATTCCATTACATTCCTATACCACAACTTGTTCAGCCATTCCCCAGTGAATGGGCATCCCCTCAATTTCCAATTCTTTGCCACCACAAAAAGAGCTGATAAAAAATATGTTTGCACAAGTAGCCCTTTTTTTCCTTCTGTTTAATGATTTCTTTGGAATACAAGCACCTAGAAGTGTTATTGTTGGATCAAATGGTATATTCCCCTTTGGGCATAGTTCCAAAATGCTATCCAGAATGGCGGGATCAGTTCACAAGTCTAACTTGTGTCGCACTTTTTCCACATCTTCTCCAACATTTATCATTTTCCTTTTCTGTCATATTTCCCAATTTGAGGTGTGAGCTGGTACCTCAGAGTTGTTTTCATTTGTGTTTCTAATCAATAGTGATTTGGAGTATTTTTTCATGTGACTAGAGATAACTTACATTTCTCTGCTGAAAATAGCTGTTAATGACTTGATTCTTATAAATTTCTTTCAGTTTCCTATATATTTGAGAAATGATGTCATTATTGGAAATACTTGTTGGAAAAAGTTTCCCATCTTTCTCCTTGCCTTCCAACCTTGATTGTATTGGTTTTGTTTCACTCTTTATGTCTAAACCATATATGTTATATTTGACCTTATCTTTGTATCTGGTATGAGATGTTAGTCTAGGCCTAGTTTCTGCCACAATATTTTCTAGTTTTCTCCACAGTTTTTGTCAGATAGCAAGTTCTTATCCCACAAGCTGGAGTCTTTGGGCTTATCAACTAATAGATTACTACAACCAAAGAATGTTATTTTTTTAATTCATGGATCTCAAGTTTCAAGGTTCTCTCTTTTTTAAAAATCTTATATATTTTATTATGTACTTAAGAAATAAGACATTTCCAAGACATAGTAGAATAGAATAAAATGATTGTACATGAAACTGTAAATCTATTCTTTTTAAATGTAGAATAACATTATCATATAACTTTTTTCTCCTTTTTCTTCCCTCCCTCCATGTCCTAAAGATGGCTACCATTAGACACAAATGTGTGTGCATGTGTGTGTGTGTGTGTGTGTTATTGCCTTCTATACATACTTCTACAATGTTATAAGAGAAGAATGGAAGATGGAGATAGGTTATTACAGTAAAATTAACACATTGCTTTGAATTTTGAAAAACCTTTATATATTCATCTGATGCTCATAAAAACCCTATGAGAAAGATGCTTTTATTTTCTTCCTATTATAGGTGAGTACGCTAAGGCCGAAAGGTTGAAAGACTTACATACAGTCACACTGCTATAAGAATCCAAGACAGGATGAAGCAAGCTTCCCTTGAGTACAGGTCTAGTTCACTGACCATTATGTCACATAACTACCTTTAGCAAGAAAGGTTGGCAGGGGTTGACTACAAAGTCCTGTGAACATTGGCTAAATATTTTTGCTGCATTCTGGAATCTGTAAAGATCTCATGAATGGAATGGAGCACAGGAGTAACAGGTCAAAGCAGTTATTTTAGAAAGATCAATCTGGCAGGAGGAATTGTAGGAGGCAAAGATGAGAGGCTAGGTGACTAATTAAGAGGTGACCGAAATAGGCCATTATCTCGAAGAGAGAGCACATTAATCAGCCATTGACATATTAGTCTACATGTGTCTCTTGGGATTTTTGGAAAGGCCTGACCATTGAGGGGATGTAATACAGGACAAATGAATGTTTTCAGGCAAAGAGAAATGTTACAAGCCTTGAGTTCTTGACATATAAAGATCTCCCAAAATTCACAGGATTTTTTTTGCCTGGAGAAGAGAAGACTTAGATGGGGAATAACTATAGTAACATATTTCATTCATGATAAGGTCTATAACACGGAAGTATACTTAGACTTCATTTACTTGTCTCCAGAGGGCAGAAAAATAAGGAAAGGGTTAAAGTTATGAATATTTAAGGTTATATTTAGTGTAAATGGAGCAGGGGGAGTTGGGAAGGGGGAGGTAGTCCTATTTTATGCAAAAGCAGAATACTAGCTGCATTCTGTTCCTTCCCACAGAAAGCTAGGTGGTTCAATGGATAGGACACTGGCCCTGAAGTCAGGAAGAGCTAATCTCAAATCTAATCTCAGACACTTACCAGTTGTGTGGTACTGGGAAAATCACTTCACCTCCTCTGCCTTGGTTTCCTCATCTGCAAAATAGGGAAAAGGATTGTTGTTAGGAACAAATGTGATAATATTTGCGAAGTATTTTATAATAGCAGGCATATAGTAGGCATTATATAAATGCTTCTTCCCCTTCTTTTAAGTCTTTAGGTAAAGGTGTTGCTGCTAAAGATGGCAATGAAAGTTGGATCATGGACATGCAGTCCAAAATACCTAAGTTCAAATCTCACATCAGACACATACTCTCTATATGACCTCTGGGCAGATCTGTTGATCACTGCTATTTCCCAGGGTTGTTGTGTGGATAGAATGAGATGACATTATAAAATTCTTTATGACCCTTTAATATCTAAATAAATGCTAGAGACTAACAATAATATCTCTGGATGACTCCTTGCCAGGTCAATTGTTGAGGCAATCAATCTGTTTTCCAAATTGGGCTGGATTACATAGGTCCTGATGCTGAAGTATTATGATTTTAATATTCCTTAAAGGGGTAGATTAGAAAGGAAAATAGAGTATAGTGGAAAAAGAACTAGAGTTCTGGTCAATAAAGTTGGTTATGTGTATATATATATACACACACACACATACATACATACATACATAAATGTGTGTATCTGTGTATATGTATATGTGTAACTACACACATATATAGACATATTCATACAGATATATATGTGTGTGTGTATGTGTGCTAACAGAGAACACTAGAAAAGGACAGCAGCTGAGTGTGGAGGGCAGCAAACACACAAAGGAGAGCAGAGTGGTCAGTGATGATCTCAGATTAATTAAGGTGCACCAGATAATGAGTTTTAGTAAGTGCAAAGTCATTCATGAACAAGATGACTTCTAAGATCTGTTCAGGCTCTCCAACTATGATCCTACATCATCATCAATCAATCAACAATCATTTATTAAACAGTTAGGGTGTGGCATGAGAGATACAAAGAAAATAACAACCATCCCTTACCACAAAACAAAAGAAAACAAAACAACATCTTGCAATTTACTGGAGGAAACATCACATATTTTATTGCTCAACCTTTTTTTCTGTTGTGTCTGACTCTGTGACCACAATAGGGGGCTTTCTTGACAAAGATATTGACATGGTTTGTCATTTCCTCCTTTAATTCGTTTTACAGATGAGAAAACTGAGACAAGCAGGGTTAAATAACTTGCCCAGTATTCATTCAGGTAGCAAGTGTCTAAATTCAGATTTGAACTCACAAAAATGGGTCTTCCTGACTTCAGGCCTAGGCTCTATTCACTATGGTGCCACCTAGTGGTCCAACTTTTATGTACTATATAGATAGATACACTCAGATATTTATATTTCTTCCTATCTATCTATCTATCTATCTCTATTTGCGTGTCTGTGTGTGTGCGCGTCTGTAGGTCTGTGGAGTAGACAGCAACCGTCTGATTCTTTTCTTTGTATTTACATCACAGAGTGCAGTGGTTGGTCTATAGTAAGGGCTTAAAAAATGTTCAATGACATTTATCAATAGGAAATACAGGCCAAATAAATACTAAGAATTTGTAGGGCTAGCAATCATAACTGGCAGTGGGAAATCAAGAAAGCTGCACGTTGAAAGTGGAATATTCATGAATGTTTATGTCACCCAAGTTCAAATCTTGATTTAATTTTTACAACGATATTCCTCATTCCTCCCCCTTTCAGTTTTTAGGGACTTCCTCCTCCCAGTGACTCATGTTAAATTTATATTCCGTTTCTGTAATGCTTTTCTTCTTTCCTTGGCCTCAGTTTCCTAGGATTTCCTTCAAGCCTTAACATCAAATTTCACTTTCTCTAGATCTTTTGCATACTCATCTCAATTACCCTTTGCTGTAATGCCTCCCCTTCTAAACTTACTTTCTATGTCTTTTGCATATATTTTCTATGTATGTTAGCTTCTTACAATGTCTCCCCTATTAAAATGGACTGGAAAGCCCAGAAAGAATTGAATTAAAACCCAGGCTTGGATACTTACTAGCTTTGTGACTCTGGAAAAGTCACTCAATCTCTTGTCTCATTTTATCCTTTTATAAAATAGAGATAATAGTGCCCAACTCCCAGGGTTGTTACAAGAATAAAATATAACATTTATAAAGTGTTTTCCAAAACTTAAAGTGCTATATAAATAGTTTTTTGTCCATAATTACTTGTTGATTGATATCTAATTCTATCTGAGGACAAGAAAAACCCAGTGTTCAAGAGCAAGGGATTTTTTACCTTGAGTCTGCAGATTAAATAAAAATATATAGATATATACAAACAGATAGATAGATACATAGAGAGATAGATAGATGTATAGACAAGTAGACAAGTAGTGGACAAGTAGAAAATAACTGTGTGGGTACTAGAACCCAGAACACAGAAAATCTCTGAAAATATAATTTCCTTTCCCAAGATATCTATAATTAGGGGTATATTAGCCATATAGTTGTTGCTGAAGCCCAATGCCTTAGAATTCTGTGAGCCCATACTCTTCCCTGGGAAAGACCTTATGGTTCTTAAAAATTACCTCTTCAGGTATAAAATCAGGACTTTTCTATCACAGTGAGAGGTAACACTAGTATCAATGGCTGGTGTATTCAGTAGGACCCATAATACAGAAAAACTCCAGCCACACTCAATCATTTCTTGCAAACCTACTACCTTGGTCAATCACTACCTCCAAACTCCATTAATTTCCTCCTCTGACATTGCCAAGTTATCACCTGCAATCATTCCATTTTTTCTCCTGTTTTCAGAATCACTGATTTTCCAAACTAACATCTAGTGCTCCCAATGATGCCTTACAATGCCCATGTTGTGATGTTATTTCCTATCTCCATGGCTCTCCAAAATAAATCCTTATGAGAAAAAAAGTATCTCCCACATAAACCTGCATCTTTCTAAGCATCAGAGGCCTATTTCTATCATCATCTTTCTAATCCAAGGATTTTGAACCTTTTTGAGTATTAATGAAACTTTTGACCATTTAGTGAAGCCTATGGATTCCATCCCAAGATATATTTTTTAAATCATGTAAAGTAAAATGCATTGATTATTTAGCCTTCATATTTAAAGAGGATCCAAATCGCATCACTATCTTGGAGTCAAGATAGAATATATCTGGTTGTGACTGATCAAACCAGTATGAGCTCAGAGGACTCAAATAATCCATATTAACATTCAGAATGGAAATGTCTCTAATTATGTGCATTACTCTTTTGTTTTGAACTCTTGACAATTCTACTTTCCCTTCTTTGATGGGGCAGGCCATGCTGGGCAGTCCTCTGCATCACTTCCCAAGTCTCCCATGTCTCATCATCAATCTCAAAATCTTCAGAGAGACCTTGGGAGTGTCCTTGTATGCATCCTTTTGACTTCTGTGTGAGTGTTGCCATGTGTGAGTTCTCTGTAAAATAGCCATTTAGGCAAATATACATTCAAGCAACAGTCAGCCTATCATGCTTTTTGCACTAGAATCAGAAAGGTCATTAGTTCAGTTTGAGGGAAGACCTCAGTGTATCTTACCTTGTTAGGTAATCTTCACAAGCTATTTCAGTTTCCATTCTTAAACAAAATACATAGAATTACAAATTGGTACATTATTATATGGTAAAAATCATCACATATATATGTGATAAACATACATATATGTGCATGTATATTTTATATATATATATAATTTATTCAGTTTATATACAATTTATATGCATATATATATATATATATATATATATATATATATATATATATATATATACAAATCCATATGTGTGTGGGGATATATATCTATCTCTATCTATCTATCTGAGACAGCTAAATAATATAGTGTATACAGCATTTAGGCCTGAAGTCCAGAAGACCGTGGTTCAAATTCAGCCTCGGACACTCTGACCAAGTCACTTAACTTTATTCTACCTCAGTTTCCTCAACTGTAAAATGATGATTTTGAATTTGTAATCTTTGAAGTCTCTTCCAGCTCTGGATCTGTGATCTAATTCTCATGTTCATGCCCTCTATCACTCTACATACTCTTCCTTCTGACTTGTTTCTTTCAAATCTGAACTAGGAAGAGTTCAGAAAACCATGTGATTTGGAAATATTCCTCACTCTTTCTTAGCATCAGCACGGTGTTGGAGGGAGGACTTACCACACTGTGGTTGCTGTTCATTTGTGGAGTCACGTCCTTAACACATCAGGTCCTTCTATCTTTCATTTCCCAAAGTCTGTCCACATTGACAATGTGATCTACAAATATAGCCTCTTCCCTGGGCTGGATGCAGTGCAAACTGTATATACCAAATCTGTACTTGTTTTAGCAATTACCAGCTCACTCACCTACTGTTCTTTCCCTTATCTTTTCACTGAATGTTCTCAACTCAAAATTCACCCTTCCAAAGCTCTCAGAATCAAAATACTCTCTCAGAACAAGAGCAGCCTCTTTTTCCAAGCTTTTTTTCTCACTACCTCAAATCTTATCTCTCAAGCCAATCATCAGCACTTAGGTGACTCCCTAATGCCTTTGGCTAGACTCACTAGTAGGTGGCCTTGCTCCCTAGCAGGCCTAGAGCACGTAACTGCTCCTCTTTTGTCATTCAACCCCAAAGCAACCTCCATGTGTAATTGTGAAGAGGTAAGACTAGTTGTACGGGGTACTGGCAGTGAAGGTATGCTCAGTGGTATAAAATAGCTCACTGCTTGCGTTACCATCAACAGCCTGTGCACACCTGTGAAATCCTGTCACTTTCTAGTTGCCAGCATATGCCTGGCAGCTTTGCTCTGTCCATGACAGCAAGGCTGATGGAACCCAGGTAAAGAAAAGAGAGTCTTGCTTCTCGTACCAAGAGTCCCAACAAAGCTATGACACTTGCTTAGACCTACCCATCTGTTATAGAATCGATGGTATTGCTCCTGGTGCATCTTCCTTACCATTTATTAAAACATTGATCCATAGTTTGGATACTCAACTGCTGGATGCTAACACTCAGCTTTTATCCTTGGAACCTGGTACCTATTTATTCCCTTCTTTTAGCAATCAACTCTCTTGGATGCTTGAATCCGGCCTGCCCGCTTGGAATCTGTTGTTTTCCAAGCACATACTGGACATACCTGCCAGTACACATATCCTCAGCACTACCTTATGGACTTATTTTTACTATTTCTGGTAATACTTGACCTCCTGGCTAAGAGTTCCTGTTTGTTCCACACATGACTATCCTCCAGAGTCCTGATACCTTGCCAAGCTTTCCAACCTCACCTCTTTTGGCTTTCTTTATTTTATTGTCATCCAAGACTTTGCAGCAGCAATCCAAGGCTTTACTGCACTAGGATTGGAGCTGTTTTATTCTGCCTTAATGGAGCCATGCTTGCTCCCTTTTCCAGATGTTCACTAACTCTCCCTTTAAGACTGGGTTATAGAGTCTCATCAGGAATTAAAAGTCAAACTCAGGATGTTAATATACTGCCATTATGTTTTTGTGAAAAAAGTGTAGGACCAAAAACTAAGAGAGAATCTGAGCTTGAGTCTTGTCTTTGCCACTTTCTAGAAAGGTAAATATGGTTAAGTTACTTAAACTTTCTAAATCTGAATTTGTGTGTGTGTGTGTGTGTGTGTGTGCGTGTGTTGAACCCTTTTGGCAGTCTAGTGAATCCTACTGTCTCCTACTCAGAAGAATATTTTTAAATGCACAAAATCAAACTCGCAAGATTACAAATGAAACCAATTCTAGTGAAATACAGTTATAAACAAAATAATAAAAAATAAAACAAGTGTAGAGGTCCCCAGGTTAAGAACCTCTGCTCTAAGCCTTAATGTTCTTTTTTTTAGTGCCTGATCATTCTTTCTTTGTGTATTAAGGATTTACTTAGGTAGAGAAAATAAGCAGCTGTTTTACATGTCTTACCTGCCATTTATATTAAGTATCTTTTTTAGAAGGGGACTCGTTACATATAAATATATATATATATATATATATATATATATATATATATATGCATATGTAGGTATATATGTGTATATATATACACACAATAACACAAATATATGCATACATGCATGTATGTATATATAGTATGTGTATAGTATATATGTGTGTGTATACATATACATATATATATTTGCTTATTTTTACTTTTTTTCTATCATGAGACCCTAGACATGAACAATGCTTAAGCTTTGATTTAGATTCTTGTGACTTTCCATGGAACAAGTCAATGACTGAAATGCCCTTAATCCCACTACCTTGTAAGTCAGATCTGAGATCCATAAGGAATCTGGGTCTCATTGAGCCCAGAGCCACTTGTAAAGGACCTGGAAGCTACTGGTCACAACTGAACTATTACTTGCCTCCATTCTTTAAAATGAGCAAATGAAATCTTCCCAACACCTTCTTCCTCAGTTATTGACATATAGCTCACCTCTCCTTCTCAACAAAACTCCTCTAAAATGTTGTCATCTTTCATTGCTTCTTCCTTTCCTTGCTCACTTCTGTTGATCTGGAAGTTTGGTTAAAAAATGCAAATGGGCTAAATGCATATTGTTTATTCCCTTAAGGCTCGAGGTTACATGATCATGGAGTCAGAAAAACTTCTGACTGCCTGATACAAGAAAGGTTTGAATCTGTTTAGGACAATCCAAAGTTGTCTGTGTCTTTCAGATTTATGGTCTCCAAGAGTGATTAACTATACCATGACAAAGGAATTTCTTAATTGGATAAGTGGTCAATACAATATGATAAGGGAGTGGACAAGTGGTTGATTGAAATTACAACTCAGAACATCTGAGTTTTCTTTATCACTAATATGTCATAACATAGTACATGTCCACAAGATAATAAAAAAGTTCCACTATTCAAGATAATATCTGAGCTTCAGGGTCTCATAAGTAATGCTAAGTCAGCCTCATTTGTCCTTGTTGACACAGGATGATGTATTCTCTGAGTTTGCTTCAGAAAACAAAGAGACTGTTAGGTCCAGTTTCTTCTTAATTCAAGCTCTGGCCCTTATTAAAGTCCCAAAATGATATTAAATATTATCACTTCCTAACCATTTTCAATTCAGTTCCAAACCTCATCAGCCAACTGAAAGTGCTCTTTACAAAGCTGTCAAAGATTTCTAAATTACCAAAACTAATGGCATTTTTCTCATTCTTCATAATTTTTGGTCTTTTTGCAATATTTAATACTTTGTATCACATACTGTTGATCACATTCCCCTGTTCATTTTTCAGTCTTTATAGGTTTTTGTGATTCTAAACTCTCATGGTACACCTAGCAGTGTCTGAATTTCTCAGTCATTTTGCTGGCTTGTTATCAGTAGGGTAGGTGTTTCTCAAGGTTCTGCCTTGGAACTTCTTTTCTTTCCTCAATATACTGTGTCACGATGAAATGATCTTCTAACATGGGTTTAATTGTTATCTCTATTTAGATGATTTCAAGAAAATTTTTTTTCTTAGCCTTAATGTTCCTCCTAAGCTGCACCTATACATTACCCTGTATTAATGTTTAACATTAAAAATTTTAAGTTGATATGCTATAGGTTTATCAAAGTCAATATATTCAAAGAGGATCTCTTTAACTTTTCCCTCATAGTCCATTCATCTACCCCAAGTTCTTATTTCCACTGAAGGGATCAAAGTCCTTCCAATCACCCTGGTTGATGCCTCTTCGTCATGACTGATTTTTATATTCTCACTCACTTTATACATTTATACAATTGAGAAATCTTTTTTGTTTGTTTCTTTGTTTTTGCTTCTACAACACATTTCACATCTATCTCTTTTTCTGCACTCATTAATTTCTCCTCTAAGAGACTATTTCAATAGTTTTGTTTGAAGTCTCTCCGTACTCCAATCAACTCTCCACACTGCTAGCTGCCAGTGATTTTCCTAAATTGCAAGTCATTTTTCTCCCCAACAAACCCTGATGGATCCCAGATATATCTACATCTTTGCCCTCATTAGCATTCCTGGCCTTATTGTATGTTACTTACCTGGCACAAACTTTCCCAATCCTTCTTAATTCCAGTGCTTTCCCTTTATTGATTGTTTCCTATTTATCCTGTATTATACCTTGCTTTGCATGTATTTATTTGCTTTTGGTCTCCCTATTAGATTGTAAATTCCCTGAAGACAGGGACCATCTTTTGCCTCTTTTTGTAAGTTTAATGCTTAGCCTAGTGCCTAGAAACTAACACTTAATATATGTTTATTATTTGAATGATTGCACATATAGTACTGTGATTTTTTGGTCATATTCCAAGAGGAGCAATGATATCACCATGTTGGGGTCAAGGTACAGTGTGCTGGAGGCAGGTATTGACTCAGGGGATAGAGAATTGGATCTGGAGGCAGGAAGACCTGAATTCAAATCCATCCTCACATATGTCCTAGCTATGTGACCCTGGGCAAGTCTCTTAACCTCTGCTTGCTTGACAAATGGATCCATTCGATCTACTGGAGAAGGAAATGACAAATCACTCTAGTATCTTTGCTAGGAAAACCCTGAATGTGGTCACAAAATGTCAGATACGACTGAGCAACAACCATGTGTCCAAAGATGGCTAATTGGTTGAATATAAGCTCTGAAGGTTTTAGCCACAGATCAGGCATAAACAGTCCATTTGAACATTTGAGATGAATATATCTCTAGATTTGTGGACTTCATGTTTTCTGTGTTACTGCAGTTCTCCTTGCTTATGGGGCAACAAAACAAAATAAGAAACAAAACCAAGAAACGCCTTCTTTAAGGCAGGTACATCAAGCTGGAAAGTCCTGTGCCAACATCTTCCATGTCTCACCATAAATACTAAAATTCTTTTGAGAGATCTTAAGAGAGTCCTTACAACTCTTCTTCTTACTTCAGTGTGAGAACTTGCCTTGTGTAAGTTCTTCTTAAAATAGTCTTTATGTAAATGTGCATTTGTCACTTGGGCTACCTGGTCATACTGTTGAAATTATGCCCTGTGCACTAGAGTTTGTATGCTTGGCAGTTCAGCTTGAGAGAAGACCTCAGGATCCGGTACCATATTTTGCCTGGTCATCTTCAGAATTGTCCTAAGACAATTCAAATGAAAGTAGTTCAGTTTTCTGGCATGGCCCTGGTATATGGTCCAGGTTTCATAAGTGTACAGCAATGAGGTTAGCACAATGGCTCTACAGAATTTCAGTCTCTATTTAACCTAATGTGTCTTCTCTCCCGCACTTTCTTTCTAGCTTCCCAAATGCTGAGCTAGCTCTGGCAATACATATATCAACCTCATCATCTTTATAACATATCTGGAAAGTATATTGCCAAGGTAAGTGTATTCATTTTTTTTCCACTTTCTATAATAAGTGGTTCCATATATGGATTCTGGCTGGTAGAGAATCTCTGTTTTCTTGGTCCTGATTGTTTGGCCAAAATATGCACAAGTGACAGACAATGGATCTATGCTCTGTTATATCTCAGTCTAAGAGCCTGCATCAAATGAATAATCATCTGTGAATAAAATGTCATAAACCAACTCTTCCTCTGCTTTAATCTTGGCTTGTAGCTTTTTAAATTAAATAATTTGTCATAGAGAGTGCGAACTGACCTTTATGCTCTTTTCATCCTTGCCCAAGGCTTCTGACAACATCACTGAAAACATCATACTAATAACTATGGGCACAAGCACACAGCCCTATTGCACTTCATGGGTGACTGGGAAAGCACAAAAGTGTCATCCATTATGGGAATCCATGTAAGCATGCTGTCATGGGACTGCTACATTTCTCTAGCAATGTATCACCATAATCTTACATAGGTTCTTGTGATTGACAGTGGGAAAGACTTTGGTCAGATTAAAGAAAGTTGTGTCCACATTTCTATTCTGTTCTACTCCTGGCATTTCTCCTGGAGTTGTCAGGTATATGGCATGTTTGAAGAGGACTTTGGTGAGCTCTTTTCAGAGATGCACACATACTGACCGACCTTATCATTTCTCATAGAGGACATTTAGTCTCCTGATTCAATGCAATTGCACTGGTCTTACTTATGTTTGGAATATTCTCCCTCTGCCTGTCCATCTCCTAGAATCTCAAGTTTCCTTTGAAGGCTAGCTCAAGTATCGTCTTCATATAAAGATTTACTCCCTCAAGATAATA
Organism: Potorous gilbertii; assembly: GCA_028658325.1. Taxonomy (NCBI): domain Eukaryota; kingdom Metazoa; phylum Chordata; class Mammalia; order Diprotodontia; family Potoroidae; genus Potorous; species Potorous gilbertii. The sequence continues at coordinate 111,880,478 of CM053769.1, forward strand.
GTCCCCCAAAAGAAAATAAAATCATCTTTGATATATTTGTGTATTTTTTTTTACATTTTTCCCCCCAAAGCCAGATTTGAAGCAGCATGAAGGCAAGAACTGTTCTACTTTTGTCTCTGTGTTCTCATAAGTGCTTGAACATAACATTTACTTGATACACATTTTTTGGTTGACTTATCACAATATCCCCTTGCTAAGGAGTCTTTCAAAGCTCTTCATACTTTACCCTAAAGGATATCATTCAGGTTCCTTATCCTGATTTTCAAAGGCCTTGACTTACCAAGAGTTCTTACTGCTCTGTTTTAAGCAAGTAGATAACACAGTGAATAGAGGGGCTTGGCCCAGACTTAGTAAAACCTGAGTTCAAATGCAGTTTCAGACACTTACTAGCCCTGTGACCCTGGGCTAGTCATAACCTCTGTCTGCCCCAGTGTCCTCAATTACAATATGAGAATCCAAACAGCAGCTACTTCAAAGGACTGTCGTAAAGATTAGAAATATTTGTAGAAGGTTTACTTCAATGCCTGAAACATAGTAGGCACTATTCCAGGCTTGCACAGGAAGTGACCTACTGGCCACTTGTAGCACAGCAAAGGATTTCAGGTCGGCCACATGTTGTGTAGTCCTGCACTATTACTTTCCTTATCCCCCTGACCACAGGTCCTCTTTCCCAGGGCTACCTTAAACTCTAAGGGCAAGCCCTTATCACAGTACTTGCCATATAATAGTGCTTCATAAATGCTTTTTGACTGACCCATCTCCAATTGTCCTGATTAATTTCTGAGCACTGGACCTAGAGGAGAAAGCCAGGCTGGTGACCTGGCACATCTCTCCCTCAATCAAATCCAAGTGAACAGTAAGTCATGTCATCACTTCCCTGATGTCATGGTCCTCTGAGAAAGAAGGACAAGCACAAGTGAGTAGCAGTTCCCCTCCCCTTCCCTCTACTCTCCTCCCGTCCCCTCTCCTCCCCTCCCTTCACCTCTCCTTTTCTTACATGGGGGTCATCTGCCCAAGGGAAGATATATTTTCATGGCTAAAAGTTGCCTCTTTTCCTTTTGGTTTACTGCATAAATTTCTTCTCAAAGACCAAGTCTCATGACTAATTCACTCTGGAGCTCATAGATTAGACAATAGGTCCCTGTCCTCCTAGTAAAGAGTGAATGTAAATACCAAATAGTAAGTGTTTCTCTTTTGACCAGGAACCCTGAATCTTCTTCATCTCAGTTTGATTACTTTTTTTTTATTTGTTTTGCTTTTGTTTTTTATCAAAGGGGCTATCTCTTTAACTACTTGGACAGGCCTGTTCACTGAACAGACCTTATCTCACTCAATGTAAGAACCTAAAAAGGTCTTAGCCTGAAAAGGCCAGGGTCTTCCATTGAATCCTGATGAATGTCTGCCCACTAGACCCAGATGACTCTGGAGGAGAAAGTGAGGCTGGTGACCTTGCACAGCCTTCTCTCCCTCAAATCAAAGTCAACGGCAAGTCATGTCATCATCTCCCTGATGTCATGGTCCTCTTTGAGAACAAAGGATAAACACAATTGATTGACTCAAAAGCAAGGACATGTGGTTTTATGTGTTCTGAAAACAAGCTTTGCCTATAGAACAATCTAGCTGAACATAAGATCTGTGTAGTAATATGCTCATGTTATCTGCTTGACTATCATGAGGTCAAAGGATCAAATGAATGGAGAACATTCTAGAAATTGTCCTGTAGTACTGGTAAAAATTATTACTGTCAGTTTCTTTTGTTATTGTTTTTACTATAATAATATATCCATTTCTCAATAGTATAAGTGATCTGCATAAATATAAGAGAATCCTCACCCACAAGAATATACAGGAAAAAAAGGAGATAGGAAAAAAAGGGATGGAGGAAAGAAAAACGGATGGAAGGAAGGAAAGAGGGAGAGGGAAGGAAATCTTTATTTGTTAAGTACGTACTATGTACCAGGCACTGTTCTAAGTCCTTTACACATATTACCTCATTTAATTCTCAGAACCCTGGGAGGTAGATATCATTATTGTCCCCATTCTGCTGAAGAAGAAGAGAGCTTAGTGCCTTTTTCAGAGTAACACAACTAGCCAATATCTGCTAGATACGATTTGAACCCAGGTAATACTCTAGATCTGATGTTCTATCCACGGTGCTCCCTATGATTCATTAAATAATCCAAGTAAGTGTGAACCTTAGTACTTCCATGACCTTGTGGACATGTGAGCCTCATCCAAGCTTTGTTGTTGTTACTGAGTCATTTTTGGTCATGTCCAACTCTTCATGATCCCATTTGGAGTTTCCTTGGGAAATATTCTGGAGCAATTTACCATTTCTTTCTCCAGCTTGTTGTACAGTTGAGGAGACTGAGGCAAATTGGGTTAAGTGGCTTGTCCAGGGTCACATAGTAAGTAATTATCTGAGAACATGTTCCAACTCCTTGTCCTCCTGACCACAGGTCCAGCAATCTATCCACTGAGCCACTTAACTACCATATAATCATACATATCATTGAATAGAATGGTTCTAGAATAGTTGGAGACTTTAAAGAATATCTAATCCAACAACCTCAAAGAAGAAGGTTGCGAAGAGGAGGGAAATGATTTTCTTAGAGTTGCACAGGTACTATGTGACAGAGTCTGTTTTCTGATTTAGGTTTTGTCATTCTAAAATCACTACAATTTCACTCTCTTTCTTCACATGTGAAATGTGGCCATATATATTTAGATATAAGTATGTATTATATATAAATATATATATATATATACACACACATATATATGTATATATGGACATATATATATACATATATGGACATATAATATATGGACATATATATATATATATCAGTTTTCAAACTTTTTAACGTTAGGACCGCTTTATACTATTAAAAATATTGAAGATCCTCTCCCAGAGAGCTTTTTTTAGGGATATGTCTATTGATATTTATTGTAATTGAAATTCAAATCACTTAGTATTTTTATAAACCCCTTGAAAGGATTTCAGAAATGCAAAGGGGTCCCCACATTTTGAGAATGCTGCCTTACAGGGTTATTTTAGCATGCAAATTGCATCATGGGTACAAAACTCTTTCTCAAATATAGTGCTATGGAAATCATTCAATCAAAACTTTAAGTGTTTCCTCGTTAAATTCTTTGAAAAATCCCTGTCAAGAAGGCAGGTATCCATCTTTGCTTCTGCAGGAAGCTGAAGTGAGTATAGAAAAGAAGGAAAGGAAAGACAGACCTGGTCCTCAAGTGAGCTTACAGTCTGGTAAGTAAGATGAAACACACACACACATACACACACACACTACCTTGACACTGATACAAACTAACAACTTGGCTCATAGTAGGTGCTTAAGAAATGTTGATTGAATTGAATTGTATTGAATTGACATCTCTAGGGAGTAAGTGGTAATGTCCTAGAAAGGATATGGGCTACATGTGTTGTCAGCTTCAGAAAAGGAATATATTGTGAAGATTCCTTCCTAGTAGAAGTGAAATATCAGTTGAGTCTTGAAGGAACATGGATAAAGCTGGGCTTTAATCTCTTTGGATAAGATCTAGCAGCAAAATAGCTTCAGTCTAGTTGAAATCTAGTTCATAGGTCATAGACTCTGAGGCATGTCATTAGCAGTCATGGGCTGCCTTGTCCCATCTATACCCTATATTATGACCAACTTCATAGTGAAGTGGAAAAAGCCCAGGTTTGGGGATGAGAGTGGCATGCTGGTAAATATTTAATAAAATGTCTCCAGGAGGAAAAAAAAGTATATACCATGCTTTTTTTTTTTTAGTTTACTCTAAATGACTAATATTACTACATCACTTTCTTAAGTGTGGACAACTACTAAATTAAGAAATTAAGAAACTGTAATGCATAAAGATTCCCCAGGTCTAAATTCTCACCTTGAAAATTTAACAAAGAGCCAGTCAGTTCCGTAAGCTCTAGGACACACCTGAGATACCTGAGTTTAAATACTAATCCTACTGCTGACTAGCTCTGTGACCTTAGGCAAAGCCTGGACCACCTCATTAGGCATTTATTTTCTAACTATAAAATGAGAAGGTTGGACAAGACAGCAGCTGACATCCCTTTTAGATGTGAATTAATGGTCTTACTTCTCTTTTTTTTCAAGGAACGTGCAAAGCCCTGAGGATTCAAAACAAAATATTAAAATAATGCTTTTGCTTATCATTATGTAAATATCTCCTTAGTTTGTTGGAGTTAGCTCCTGTCCAAAGTATATGTTTTCATGTATTTAATATCAAAGACATCATAGGATTTGATCCCATATTAGAGCTAGGTGTTGCTGTTCCGAAAGGAAAAAATATTTTCTCTCTAATGTAGAAGATATTTCAATCATAAAAGGAACTCTATTGTAGTTGAATAAGAATAGCATAACCACCAGCTGTACCACCCCCAATATGGACCAATGAGATTTCAAAAAGTCTTATAGGACACAGGACTTGGAGTCAAAAGACCTGGGTTCAAATGCAGCCTCTGATACAGACTTTGAAAATAGAAACTAGTTAGCTTTGGATATCTATTTAAAATGGGGCTATGTTGTTTTTCCTTTTTTTACAGCATATTTACAGTCCTTGTACGATTAACAATATGAACTATAGCCCTGACCACCGCTGGCTCTGCCTGTGTTGAGCTGTTTGCGCCCCTGGGAGCCAGAACCTCAGGTAAATTATGTTAGCGGAGCCTCCCCAACCACCGAAGCCCCCTACCCATCCAGCCTCTCTTCGTCTACCTGATGGTCCCCGGGAAAGGGACCGTTCTCCATCTCCTATGAGAGGGTACCTCATCCCCAGTCCCTTGCCTACCCGGCGAACCAGGACCTTTTCAGCGACTGTGTGAGCATCTGAGGGACCAGTGTACAAGGGGGTCTGTAAATGCTTTTGCCGCTCCAAGGGGCATGGCTTCATTACACCAGCTGATGGTGGCCCAGACATCTTCCTTCATATCTCTGATGTTGAAGGAGAATATGTGCCCATGGAAGGAGATGAAGTTACCTACAAAATGTGTTCAATTCCACCCAAGAATGAGAAGCACCAGGCTGTGGAAGTTGTCATCACTCACCTGGCACCAGGCATCAAACATGAGACCTGGTCGGGACACGTCATCAGCTCCTAGGCGGCCTCCTGGTACCCCTGCTTCCCCTCTTCTCCCCAACTCGTCCCTCTTAAAGGACACTGTTTTGGGAGGGGAGGTGGGGCAAGTGTTGGGGACAGACAGGTGAGTTATGAGTAAATTTCGGCTGAAGGGTGGGATGGGAGTGGGAAGTCAAGGGTCAAATTGTTAGATGTGACTTATCTGCTGAAGAAAGGATTGGAAGACCAGGGGTGAGGGGAAATGTCTTGATTCCTTACCACCTGAAATATATTAATTTTTTTAAAAAGAAGAGGTTTGGTAGCTGAGTGGAGGATTAAACTTTGAGCCCAAAGAGATGTAGAAAAGGGCAACTTGGGATGTGTTATTTTCCTAACATTCTGGCTGGGCAATTGTTAGGCCCAGCCTCCATATAGACTGACCGTCTCCCTGTACCTGTGTATACTGGTACTTTATACCATCAAGGTAGACCTCTGGGACAGATGCCCAGTAAGAACCCTTTATAGGCAGTTGGGATTTTCTTCCCTTTTGTCCCAATCTTATGACTCAGCTTGTCACCTCTTAGTGTCCTTTGCAGTTCTTAGATGTAGTCTCTGCCTTAGCCTTCAGCCAGAATTATTGATTAGAGTGGGGCTGACTTGAGGATGATGGAGACTTGGGAGAAGCCATTGAGCTCAGGGAATGAATCTGGATTCTTAGGAATTTGTTTCAGTGTCTTTCTTGAGATGTATATTTCTCTGGGTGGGGAAGCAGAAGGGCCTGACCACTGGCCAGAGAAGAGGGATTGATGGGAGATCAGGCAGCGCCCTTATGTGAATCCCAGGATCCCATCTGGATGGTCATATCCAGTTTTAACTGTGCTGAGCTGTGAGACAGAATCCCTCATTCTCCTGTAAAGCTTTAAACAAGTATGAGGACTTCCCTGCTCATAGCAAAGCCTGTGGGCTTTGGGGCTGAGGTGTCAAGTTTGGATCCACATCCCTGGTTTGGCTGTTTTGTGCTCTCTGACCCATTAGACTGTGAAAGGTGGACCGATGGGGGCTCCTGTTTAGAAAACAAAACCATCTCTTAAGGTTTGTGCTGAAACACTAGCTGACAAGGGGTAGTAGCTTGCTTTCTGACAACCTGGTTAAAGTGAACATTTTAAACACATTTTGCATGGTGTCTTATTTTTAAATGTGATATAGTAAATGTTTAGTAATTTTTTTTAGTGACTAAGGTTTCTGCCTTAAACTCGATACAATTGCATGTTGTGCTTGTCTTTGCCACAAGATTGCAAGTACTGTAAATATATATAATTTTTTTTTTCAAATGAGGCTTTTGGATTTTCTTTGTAATTGGTTTTCTGCATTTTCAGTGGTTGCTATTTAAAAGGAAAAATGTATGCTATATTCTAAATTTTGTGGTTTCTAGAAAATGATAAAAAATCCTTTAAAATAACGCTTATTTGTTGATGATTTAAATTGAAGTTCAAGGATTAAATACTTAACTTTTGTTGAAAAAAAAACTATATGAACTAAAAACTATAGCAATTCCGTTATTTTTACTGGTTCAGTTCCACAAAGAATCTATTCTCAAACATTTTCAGCATAGAAAATGTATATAGTTGAAATTCTTTTTTTATCTGTCATTTTTCTACTTCTAACTCTACCATCATCCATTTAAATCCATTTGTTTGTGGAGATACACAGATAAGATAGAGAGAGAGAGAGAGAGAGAGAGAGAGAGGTAGGTAGATAGAGAGATAGATAGATAGATAATAGATACATTTCTATTTGCATATTTACATATAAATTACTTGTGATACAGTTTTTTTCATTGGTAAGTGGCTATTTGGGGAATATTGACAACTGTTACTTATGCAAATAAGCCTGTTGTCCTCTTGGTTTTTGGATGATTATATCAGTTATGGAAGTGATAATTACAGGAACAAGACTAAAGTCAAATCTCACAATGCAACAGATTATAGTGAGTCTGGGATCAAATACATTCAAATTGCTTTCCTTGGCATTTAAAGCCTTTCACAATCTGGTTCCAACCTGTCTTTCCGGACTGATTTCCTATTACTCACCTCACTCACTTTAAATGACAACCAAATTAGCCAGCTGATGATTCTCATGTAAGACAACTCATCTGTCACCTACATGGCCTGGGGCATTGTACCTACTCCCTTCTCCACTAAGGAAACCTTTGACCCTTTGCCCAAGAAATGGTCTAATCATGGACAGTCCAAGGTGAACTTTGCTTGCCATGAGAGTTGAATAGGGAAAGTTTGTTTTTTCTCCTACTCCTTGGCTTGTAGCCTCCCATGTTTTTGCTCAGAGAATATATGTATATGTGTATATAAATGTGTCCACACATATTGCACACACACACACACACACACACACACACACACACAACTTAAAAAAAAATTATGGTTTTGCTGCATATATAGGGCTTTCCCCAAATGTAGTGAAAAAGACCTCTATGAATATTCTAGATTAGCTATGACACAGAAATTTACTTTCCACAAAATAATCTAAATCCCCAAAATAAATCTAAAATACAAAAGGCTCTCTTGAGTGGGCATTGAAAGGAAAGTTTAAAATAAACACATAGAAGTGATAACTACTGTTATACCCTGGTGGTAGTTTGATACTTCAAATGATTAAAACATTATGCATTTGTAGGATGTAGAGTAGGTCTTTTATATTTCACCTTGACTCCGTACTGTCCCTCTCAATCTCAATGTTTTCTGGCTGGCCAGAACAGGGACTTATGGTTCTCCTTCTTTGTTGCTTAATTTATCTGATGATACATGATTGAGCCCTCTGCAACTAGTTAGTTTCATTCAAAGGATCCAGGACCTCTGAATCCTTGCACTCACAACAATATCTTTAATCCCAAACACAACCACTACCAGGTAGAGTACTTACTCAGGAAAAGGAAATAAAAAAGTGAATATACCTTCTGTGTAGCAGCAGCTATAGGGAAAAGGGAAGAACTCTGGGGTTCCTCTTCATCAGAGAAAGTATTATTTTCTATGTGTGTGTTTGTCCTTCTTTGCCAAAGAAACCATGGCATCAGGGAAATAATGGCATGACTTGCACTTGACTTTGTTTTTGAGTGAAGGAGGGTTGTGCAGCTCACCAGCCTCACTTCTTCTTCAGAGCCGTCTGATTCTAGTGACCAGATATTCCTCAGGATGACTGGAGCCAGGATGAGGCAATTGGGGTTAAGTGACTTGCCCAAGGTCACACAGCTAGTGAGTGTCAAGTGTCTGAGGTGAGATTTGAACTCAGGTCCTCCTGATTCCTGCACTGGTGCTGTATCCACTGCAACACCTAGCTGCCCCATCATTTTATGTATTGATGAGTAAAAAGAAGAGAGAGCCATCCAGAAACTGCCTCACCTTTTATCTAATCGAGTACTCCACTCAGCCTCATTTTTCATGTTTTAAAGGAAGACCAAACAATCATAGATTATCGTACCAAAGCTTGAGACACTCAACCACTGCATAGACAAAGATTCCTTCCTAAAAAATTCCAAGCACTGATTAACTTTATCACAAGAGTGGCTATAGGGTACATTGAATAGAACACTGGACATTTTATCAGAAAGATCTGGGTTCAAATCCTCATTCATATACTTATTGTATGACCTGGGGCAAGTAACTTGACCTCTCTAGACCAGTTCCTTACATAAAAATGATGAGTTTTAATTGATGATCTCTAAGGAGTTGCTTACAGAGCTAAACATTAGGATACCTGGTTGCTGCAAGTATCTGAAAAGTCAAATCATTTGCTATCTCATTACTTTCCCAGGTGCCTAATCTGTTGGATCTACTCCATGTATAGGGATGAAATGAATTCAGTCAAAGAACCACACTAGAGGGTCACAGATTCTCCACCCCTGTTTTAGGCATTTTGATAACTCCATTTTCTTTTAAACAGACTTTTATCTCAGTTGTGTTCCTTCTCCTTTATAAATTGGATCTAATTATTTTCTAACTATCAGAGCTTTGAGTTTATCAGCTTTCTTTTTCTCTTTTTTGCTTTTTTAAGACAATTACCTCATAATCCTATGAACTAGGATGGTACCTTTTCTTTGGGCTGAAATCCAAAGAACTCCATAAAGTTGAGTTAATTTTCCCATCCAGTAGGGATGATGATGATGATGATGATGATGTTGATGAAGATAACACTTTAAAAAACGAGAAAAAATAAAGTTCTCCAAAAAAGAGATGAGATCAAGAGAAAAATATTTACTCTCCCCATAAATAATCAGATGCACAGCTATTATTTCCCAAATTATGAATGTCCATGGGGTTAATACTAGGCACCAGACTGGCAACTCTATGAGGTTAAAGATCATATCCTCAAGGGATAGAGCTTACTATTTATTTTGGTAGCTTCTTGAAATACTTAAGCTGCTTCTGGTTTTTCCTTCTCATCAATGTCTGATAAATGGGTAATTGCGCACAGAATCCTGGGATCTTGGAGCTAGAAGGGACTCAGGACATCTGGTCTAACTTATGTTTAAATAAGTATAGCAAGGAGTGGGAGGAGTAACTATATGCAGGGTGTGATTACCTGAACAAACTCAGCAATTTCCATGTCTCACTGCTACTGATTTGTTGCCACATTAATTCTTTCTCCAGATTAAAAAAATAGTTTAAGGTGCTAATGAATTAATGAATGAAAGGGGAAAATAATGTATCAAAAGTTTATGTTCCAAGAACTATGCTAATCCTTGGAGATGCAAATATTGAAAGAGGAAAAAAATAGAAGACAGATCCCTATTTTTAATGGTCTTGCATTTGAGTAGAGAAAAGCAATACATGAAGAGAAGCAGGCAATAAATAAGGGAATTTGGACCTGGATATGATGACGTGGGTGAATGCTAGAAGTCTAGATGAGATGTGAAGTTGAAGTAAAGCCTTGGAAGTAGGATCTATCAGTAGATATAGTGGACTAGATTGGGTGTTTAATACACTCGATTATCTGTTAACTGGATTGGGCCATTCCATAGTGACTCCAAATGAGTAAAATAATTTCTCCAGGGATTGTCTTGCATCAAAAATAAAAAGGCCCATCCATGGGAGTCTAGGTCCAAGGTTCAATAGATGGGACTCTTGTCTAGGTGTGGAAGAGAAGCTTAGAGGCAGCAAGTAGATGGTGAGATAGTTATTAATAAGTCACAGAATATTATTAAAATTGTAGAAACTTTGTCTTTAGTCAGCTCATCATCCCCATCTGAGACTGATCAAGGGGAAAAAAAACTTTTTCTTTTCCTTTTTAGTAGTTCTGCTGTTCTCAATCTAGAATTACTCATCTGTCGACTAGGACTAAAATTATTGCAAATGGCCATGTACCTTAGAATAATTTAAGATGTCTTGGAAGAATAGTTATGCAATAAAGCAATTTAGAACAGAAAGTAATAGGGTGTGAAGAGAAGGGGGGTTAGGTTCTCACTCACACCCCTAAACAGAGAAGGGGAATTAGGAGGAAAGTGATTGGACAGCTAAATGGAGGAAAACTTCCTTCAACTTCATAAACAGGGAGATTACAAATGCCATGAACTGGGTTTTGTTAATCTCATCACTCAGTCTGCTGATTGAGACTAACTTGCTCTCTATACTACTGCACTCTCCCTGGCCCATCGAATTTCATGCCTTTCTTTTACTCCATACTGTGCTTCTGCTCCTGTTTCATCATCACCTGCACTGTCTCTTGATTCATGTTTCAGGAAGGTTGCTGCCCCTGCCCTTTCCCACACATCTCATTGTGAGGAGCTGGGCCCCAGGCACAATACATCCTCCCAGTCATTTGGGCTGCATGGCTCTTTTCCCAGAAGGAAGTCACTCTTGTGATGAAAAATGTCCTCCACATCCAGAGAAAGAGCTATGGAGTCTGAATGCTGATCAAAGCCTACTCTTTTCAATTTGTGTGTGTGTGTTTTGCTTTTTCTTTCTAATTATTTTTCCATTTTGTTATGATTTTTATTTTACAAGATGATAGTACATATATAGCCTACATCAGATTTCTTGTCATCTTGGGAAGGAGCAAGGGGAAGGAGGGAGGAAAATAAAATGGAACTCAAAATCACACAAAAATGAATGTTGAAAACTACTTTTACACGTAATTGGAAACAAAAATTTTATTAAGTGCAAGAAAACAAAAAAGAAAGAAATCTCTTCCAAATTCAAAAGTTCTGGGGCACCCTGGCTAATGCATGTAAATGACTGTGCATGCATCTTTAAGCCCATTACAACTCAATATAACATCCTGGGGAAGAGAAGTAACGTATTAGGCCAGAATTTACCCAAACTGTGATAGCCTCTAGTGAAAAGTGATCTAATTCTTTTAAAGGCAACAAACCTAATAAACAAGTTTTCCATGCTCAAAATTAAATTTGTCCTCATATATCTGCCAACCATTGCTCCTAATTTTGCCCCTGGATTTCTTATTGTCATTCATTGCTGAACCTTCTGCAAAATGGCCTCCAGGTTCATCATTCAATGAATGATTTTAATCTTTTCAACCCCTTATCACCTTTTGTCACTCCATTTCTTGCTCCTCCTTCTTTGGATGGCGGCTTTACCTTTGGACAGGACTGTTCCTCAGAGCTATCTCAGTCTCTTCTCATGGTGGGAATTTACTTTTTACTGTCCTCAGTCCCTGCGCTCCTTTCTTTGGAGAAGGAGTCAAGAACTGACCCTAGCTGTATATCAGTCCCATTTCTTTTATGATGTTAGCACCCTGTCCCAGGTCCCTCTCTTTGGTTCTCCGACTGAATCAGTGTATGTTGCCAAATGCAGATTGATGGAAAGTGCACGGGGTGTCCTTGTGGTTGTAGGGTGTCTTTATCTAGAAATCAACACAAACACAGCATCTAGGTAGCACAATGGATAGAGCATTGAACTTGGAGTCAGGAAGCTGTACTCTATGTGTGATCCTAGAAAAGTCATTTAACCCTCTTTGCTCTAGTTCATCTATAAATGATCTGGAGAAGGAAACAATAAACCTCTCCAGTATCTTTGCCAAGAAAACCACAAATGGGGTGAGGAAGAGTTGGGCATTCAGGGTTAGATTTGGAGGCATTTGAACAATAACGCAGGCAGAGTGAAATCCCTTTTGTCTCTATATTATATCATACATGGCTAGGCAGAGTGGCTATCTTCTGCTTGTTAGATCTGTACCCTAGAGGAACAACAAAGACAGTGTGGTCCTAAAGAAACTGGAATAGTTAAAAACCCCTCAGTAGATTCAGATGCACACAACCAGTGGGCTTTTTTGTGAGTAGATTTGCGCATCCCGCTGGAACATAAAGGTTGGTAAGGGAGGAGTTCTGAGCTAGTTAAGGATTAATATTCTCCCCTGTTAATTTTCAATGCTGTTAATTTGTAGGACTTGTTCCTTTCAGAAGCAATGGGGATAGTTGTAATTATTTTACCATTGGAATATTTCTTTGGGGAGCAAGGTGCCCTGGGAGATAGTTGGAATTGGAAAAAACATTATATTGGTCATTACCTACTTGTCATGATTCAACTGAAAACATTCCCTTAAAAGTTTCTAATGATCTCTTAACTGCCAAATCTAATGGCTTTTCCTTAATCCTCAACCTTTGTAACCTCCCTGCAGTCATTGAAACTTAGTGGTCTTCGAAATTCTCTCTTCTTTATAGATTTTCATGACAATGCTTTTTTCCTGGTTTTTCTGCAACCTGTCTGACCACTCCTTCTCAATATTCTTTACTAGATCTTTCTCCACAACATGTCAGGTAGCTCTGGATATTCCCTAAGTGTCTGTCCTGACATTCTTATCTTCTCCTTTTATATTATCTCTCCTAGTGACCTCATTAATTCCCATAAGTTTCATTATTATTTCTATTCATATAATTTTCATACCTACATATCTCACCTTAATGTGTTTTGTGAGTTCAATTCCTACATCACCAACTGTCTTTGGGTATTTTGAACTATATGTCATAAACATATCCAACTCAACATGCCCAAAAGAGAACTCAATATCTTTTTACCCAAATTCTCCTTCTTTCAACTTTCCAATTACTCTTGAGGGAACCACTATATTCCCAGTCACTTTAGCGCAAAACTTCAATGTCATACTAGGCTTCTGACTCTCAGTGTTTTCATATATGAAATCTATCACTAGCTCACGTCATTTCTTCATTTACTATACTTTTTGTTTATGTCTCCTCTTTTCTCACATAGCCACTACCTTAGTACAAGCCCTGCTCCCCTCTCACCTAGGTTATTGCAATAGCCTTCCAATTCTTTTGGATGCTTTATCTCCCTGCTCCAATTCATATTCTATTCAAATGTCAAAGTAATTTTCTTCAAAGAAAATACTTCACAAAGTGAAGCAACCATCATATTATTCCACCACCTCTCAGTGCAGTAGTTCTTTATTCTTCCTCTTGTCATTTAAAACCCTTCCCAATATGTCATTTTCTTACCTTTCCAACATACTATTACTTTACTCTGTGTGTGTGTGTGTGTGTGTGTCTGTGTGTGTGTCCATATAATAAGCAAGCTAAAGCAGAGAAATATGGCTCCTTGGTGTGTATCAAAGGTAGGAATTAAACCCATCTTTCTGGATTCAAGGAAAATGCTCTAGCCAATAATACCACCACCTCCCCCCACACTGAAAATGAAAATAGCATTATTAGAGATAAATCACAGCCATTACAATAATGCATCACCAACTAATGAGTTATTAATTAACAAATGAATGACAGAGGGGAAAGTAAAGGATTCCTGTTACCCTACCTATGGAGTGAACTGTATCAGATCTTATCTTAGATCTCACCCCAACTAGTGATTCCCTACCATGAATG
>CM053769.1:111894940-111953032 GCA_028658325.1 Potorous gilbertii
TGTGTGCATATAATAAGCAAGCTAAAGCAGAGAAATATGGCTCCTTGGTGTGTATCAAAGGTAGGAATTAAACCCATCTTTCTGGATTCAAGGAAAATGCTCTAGCCAATAATACCACCACCTCCCCCCATACTGAAAATGAAAATAGCATTATTAGAGATAAATCACAGCCATTACAATAATGCATCACCAACTAATGAGTTATTAATTAACAAATGAATGACAGAGGGGAAAGTAAAGGATTCCTGTTACCCTACCTATGGAGTGAACTGTATCAGATCTTATCTTAGATCTCACCCCAACTAGTGATTCCCTATCATGAATGAATGATGGGTTATGATTTCTGAAGCAAATCAATGCACAGGAATTGACATCAAAGTGAGCTTTATATGGAGATGGTCAAAAGAACATGAGCTTTCAGACCATGTTACAAATAAGTGGAGCTTATACTCATAAATTGTTTGGATCAATGGCTTGAGATATGGAAGTTGTTTTTGACTTCTTGCAGTTCAACCATGTCATTTTACAGGGTGGAGAGTGAAGCCAATAGAGTCTGACCTACAGAATTTCAGATTAGGTTATGTATTGTCCTAGAGATCAGAGTTTTTCATGTTGTATACCCCATTAGACTGTAAGCTTCTTGAGAACAAGGACAACATTTTTTCTTTATTTCTGCAGTGCTTAACCCAGTATCTGGCACAATGTAGGCACCTTATAAATGCTAGTCATTGATTGACTTAACTGGACAGAAGTATGTTTGTGATTGCTGTCTCTGGGAAGAAATAAGTTACTATGTTGTAGTGAAGGATGGGTTTCAAAATAAGCCACCTTTCATTGAAATTCTTTTCACACAAGTTCCTATCTTACCAAATTGGGCAGACTAGGACTTTTCCAGCCTTATTCCTCTTGGAATAGGTCTCTTGCATGATACTATTCTTCTAGAATGGAAATCTTTAGGGATAAAACAATGTAGTATTGCTCATTTCTAGGTATCCATACAACAAAATAAGATGAGTACCAGAGGAAGGTGTTTATTTAGCCAAATCATTAAATGTATTAATAAAAGAGACTTCAGTGCAACAATAATAATCCCTGTGCTACCACAGTAAGTTGTACTATAGAAATCATAATGCTTTTTCTACAGATCCATACTCTGAGAAATAATCATAAATTAACTGTAAAATGTGGTTTCATTTGTTTTCGTCTTTGTTCCATTTCAGGCTCCTTTGACCCCTATTTCTTATGATCATGGGTTCTCCAATTTACATTTGAATATACCCAAATAAATTATTACTTTACATTTGATGTTCTCGTGGGTATAAGGCCATATGATCATACATTAAGAGTTAAAAGGGACCACAGAAGTCATCTGATCCAACCTTCTCATTTTACAGAGGAGTAAACTGAGGCCCACAAAAGACAAAATATTATTTAAGATCATAGCATTTCATAGAAGTAGAATGAACTTTTGAAGGTTTGTCCTCTGATTCCAAAATGATCTCCTATTATATCTCAATATATTATCTTCCTGTTTGATTAAAAAACAAACACATTGAGTTGTTATTACTTGACAATCCCTGAGCTAGTTTCCAGGGATACAAAAACAAAATACTACTAATAATAGAGTTTTGGATCACGAAGGAGATTATACTGAAATATTCAGAAAGATCAGGGATTTTATCCAATTGAGAATTGCAGGAGAAGATGCAGATGACAACCTGCCCATGCCTCCTCCCATATCTGAGTGATTCTTGTTTATTTCTGTCCTCTTATCAGTCCTAGATTTTTCCCTCTATTATTAAAAGGGTACCAATGGAACATTCTGTCTCTTTTTCTCATCTTTGAATTTTACCCCAGGAAAAGTCCATCTTCTAACAAATTTTTCTGATGAACTTTGTAACTCATGGTTAACATCATAGAACTTATATTCTATGTAATATTGTAATTATGTTACAGAGAAGACATATTTCTTTTATGAGTGTCCTTCATTCCATATCATCCTGTCCTTTCTGGGATTTTGCTCTATCAATCGTTCTTTGATAACCTCCACATTCCATAGAAAATCTCTTTTGGCAATTGGCTCCTTTCCCACTGTCTGCAAATAGGCTCATTTCTCTCCCACTTTTTAAAAATTACCCTTTTGGACCCTGTGATATCTTTAGGTTCTCAAGTGATACATTACATCTTTTTCTTTGCTAATCAATTTTGGGAAGGATTTTCTACAATTATTGCTTCCATTGCCCTACTGAACACTTGTTCCTCAAACTCTTGCAACTTGATACATCATGCTCATTCCACTGAAACTGTTCTTTCTATGGTCACTAAAGAATTCATTTTTATGTTATTTTATTTATATCATTTTATTTCCTGGAATAAAACAAGCATTTATTCTACAATAACAGCAACAGCATAAAAAAGATGATTGCACATGAAACTGCAAATCCATTATGTACAACTTGCTACCCCTTCTAAACAGATAATAAAGTTATGATGTAAATTTCTTTTTCATCCTTACCTCCTCTCCACTCTAAAGATGGCTCCCAATAGACACAAATGTGTGTGTGTGCGCGTGTGTGTGTGTGTGTGTGTAAATCATTTTACATATATATATATATATATATATATATATATATATATATATATATATATTTATCAGTTCCTTTTCTGGATGTAGGTGGCATCTACTTTCATATGTCCTTTCATAATATTCTAGGAATGTATTATAACTGATCCTTGTTGTTGATGAGTTAGGACATTTTATAGAAGTTCTGACACATCTGACCACCCTCTGTTTTTCTGGATGATTTTACTCTGTTTTTGCTTATCTTCTTTACCTGTCTTACTTTTCTCCCTAAGTCTCATTTTCTTCTCTTTTTCCTCTTAAGATGGAAACATAGGTATTCCTCAAGGCTCTAGTCTCAGTCTTTTCTAATTTACACTCTTCATTCTCTAGTGTAGTTAATTCATCACCTCTGCCACCTTCACCCCCATCCCAATTTCAATATCAGCCCCAGGAAAATGACTCATGAATGTATGTGTATTTGTGTGTGTGTATGTGTTTGTATACACATGCATTAAGGGAGAATAGAGAGAAGAAGAGATAGCTAAAGTCCTAGGGAAAATCTATATTATCTATATCTATCTATTATGTATATGTGTACCTGTACATATTGTACATACATGTATAATATATATTTCCATATCTATATCTATCTATATATTTATATCTATATGTATCTATGTCTGAGAAATTAAGGGGGAGGTATCTGTGTATGGAATAATTACATAGATATATACATATTTGCCCAATAAGGACACAAACCTTAGAGCGTTCTCAAACTTACCCTTCCTAATATGCTACACTGGCCATATTTCTGCTTGATTTCTAACATAAGTAACTTTGGGAAGTTGGTTTTAGCATATTATTGATTGAAAGGCTAATACAAGATGATGTGTTTCAATTTGATTTGGGGCCAGAACAGAAGAACAAGGAGGTGATAAGATGAGCTAGAACCAAATCTGCCTACAAAAGGACTTTAAAGTTCTTACTGGAATCAAGTGAGTCACATTCTGAGCAGCTGGTAGGGAGAGTAGCAGTAATCTCCTTTACCCAACTGAGTGGACATGTGTCCATGAGTACCTGGTGCTTCCTATTCTTTTCTGTTTCTTCTTCCTGAATTTTAGGCAACGGAATATCCAGAGATATAATAGACCAATTTAGGATCTTATCAATCTTTAAAGTTTGGATGAGTCATCAGAGGTTACACCAGAGCAATATTTACCTAAGTGGTGTTAAGGACCATTGACAGAGAGATCTCTTGGAAATGGATGTAGAAAAAAATAGTTACTTGAGGAATGGCTGTGGTAATCTTTACTCCTGGGGGTGGGTAGAAGTCCTAACTATTGATTCTAGAAAAGAACTGATTCTTGAACGTCAGATGTGAGTAGGACCTAAGAAGAGCTTCAAGAGGGTCCCAGAAATGGAGGAAAATGACTCTCAGAGCTAGTATTCTTGAGTTACCCCATATTTTAAATGTTTACATGATTGCGATTTACCTTAGGACCCTAATGACCTTTGTAAATTATAATAGAGCCCATTCTCTATTACCTGTGCACTTTATTTTCCCCTACTCTAAGTTTAGCAGTTTCCCCCACATCCTCCTTTCCCTTCCCAAGCAGGTAGTGCACTGCAGTCTACCAGGAAGAAAGTGAAATTGACAGGAAAGTAACATCCTTTTTGTATGTGAAATCAGTTGTGATTTAATACCTTTTTAGTTATCAATTTTTCTGTCTCTAAAGGCATTTAGAAGACTTTGGAACATGACATAGCTACCCATTACTGAATAGAGTTTTTCAAAGTGTCATATGTTAGATTAGAACCAGGCAGACAATAGCTACATATGTTTTATGTGTGAACACTATGAATGAATCAAATTATATACTAAGGATTTGTACATAGACATGAATTAAAAGAAGACATTGGAAGGGATGACATTTTGGAAATTTTAGGACATATTATCCCACCAGCTCCCTGACATAAAATCTTCTATTTTTAACTTGTACATTGTACAATTTCCCAATCTGAGAAGAATCATAAGGCCAGGATATTTGATGATAGAGATAACATAGACAGGGCCTAAGCAATTTGCTGTATTTTGTAATTTATCATAAGTAAGCTTTTCACATGAAATGATATAACTCTGTAAAGTAGGATATAAGGGATCAGAAAAAAAGAAGAGCCAATCATAGAGCAAAACTAAGACATAAAATATGACCTTTTGTTTGGTGCCCCCAAAATGATAAGTGACCTAAAGAAACCAATCCATCAATAGGCATCTACTTCTGTTGGGAGTGACAATGACCTCTACTACATTGAGTAGGGCTTATATAGGGGATTGCATAGCATTTTAAAAGGTGGATTGTTCACCATCAGTAACCAAATGTTTTCAAGCTATTGAAACTTATTTAACAACTCTTTTCCTGATATTTAAGTTTCTATGAGCAAAAGGAAGAGAAAGGAAACTTTATTTTGCACATGAATAGGGTTAAACAATTGAAGAAAAATAAATAAGGAAATGTTGTGCCACTGATGATGGTAATTATTTATGGCTGGCTCTAATACCCAATACCAATATCTGTCATCTGTCTACATCTATACCTCTCTCTGTCTCTGTCTCTCTGTCTCTGTCTCTCTGTCTCTATCTCCGATTCTGTCTCTCTCTCTCCCCCTTTTTCTCTTTAACAGTTATTTCCCAAAATGAATCACCCTTAAGGACACTTATGTAATAACTACTAGCTAAGAAATCACATCTGACAATAGGTACCACAATATATACACCCATAGTACTATGCTTAGCTCCTTGGAAAAAGGGTGTTTCAGTCTGTCTTTGACTGAACTTAGAATGTTTGGTAAAATTTAGCTGAGTTCATCTGTGGTTCCATGTCTTTTTCATCCACATTATTTATGTGCATATCATTCTCATGGGAGTTCTGTTTTTTCATTCTGCATTGTTTCATGCAAGTCTTCCTAACTCTCTAACTTCCTCAGATTTGTCATTTCTTCCAGAACAATTATATTGCTTTACAACTATCACAATTTGTCAGAATTTCTCCAATCAGTAAAGAACCCACTAGTTTCCACTTCTCCCCTTCTTAGAGACTTCATGGATTTAACCTTTTCTTTCCTTCAGACAACTGCCTGACTTAGCCAATCGTCATTACATTCACAGTATGGACTGGGTCTGAAAGCCAAAGTCCCTCATATTTAATTCATCCCATATGTATCAGCCTCACCTACAGGTCATAAAAAGGGAATTGAATCCCTGGTGGTCTCTATAGCCTCACAGAGCGGTTTTGAGACTTTGTTCATTAGTTCCTGAAAAGGCCTTTGAAGATGAAAAGTGCCCTCATTATTATGTAGAGAAATGATTTTGATGAGAATTCATAATGAAAAAGTTCAAAGTCAACTGACATCTCACTGAATTAAGAGGAAAACAGTCTGGAAGTTGGTGTGGGGCATCACATTAAGCTGCCAATTCAATAGTGTCCCATCTCGTAATCTCATCAATGCCTGAAAGAAATATCTGTAGAGGGAAAAGAAGAAATCCTAGTTAATCATCTAAATAGAATGATTCAAGTTTAATCAACAAGAAAAAAAAGATTTTTATGTTGATCAAAGAAGAGAAATATTATCCTTTATCTTCTTTCATCTAAAGATCCCCAAGATATCACTTGCCTTTCCTCCTACTGAAGACTATTAGATTATCACTGTTCAGATACATTTGGCCCTACCCATAGGTCATCTTCTATTTGACAGTTATATGACCTTGTGATAATTGTATTGGTTGTAGAGTCAGGATAAAAAAAATGGTTTAAAACTCTGGGTTGGACGCTAACTTATTTTGTGACTATGCATACATAATGTAACCTTTATGATCTTCCTTTCCCACATCTATAAAATGAGGATGAAAATAACACCCGTACTGCAGGGTTCAGAATATTATAGATTCATTCAGTCTTTAAAGGGGTGAAAAAGACTGACTCCAACATCAATTCCTCATTTTACAAATGAGTCAAGGAGATCAAGAAAAGTTAAGCAACTTGCTCAAAATCAGACTGTAAGTAATCACAGACTTTATAGGTAACAGAGCCCACTTTCTGATTTGAAATGTAGCCCTAGTTTCATCTAACCTAGTGACTGTCTGTGTTGAGAGTACCAGATGTGCCAAGGTGTGATATATGTAAAAGGATTGAAAAATATTAAGGCAGTCATCCTTAAAGTGAGGGGAGGGGTGTGTGTGGAGGATAGGAAAAGGGAGGGAATGGAAAAAATGGAAATGAGAGGGCTAGTTAGAAACGCTCTTTAGTCCTGGGAGGTTCCTTTCAGTTTGAGAATTTAGATAATTCAGAATCTCTGAGTCAGGCTTTAAAGTCACTGGGTTACAGTGGAAAGAACAGTTGATCTATGATTATAGCAGTTGAATTCAGTTCCCATGTCTACGTCATGCAACTTAATATGACCTTAGTCAATTCATTTTACCATGTGGATATCATTTTGCTCATTTATAAAATGGAGCATTGGGCCTATAAGTTCTCTTCTCTCTTTAAATCAATAAGCCCAGAATATAGCCTAATGCTACCCTGAGTTCTTCAAAGGATGATTTTCTTTCATCCCTACTTCTCTTTTATTAAAATTAGGAGGGGCACTATCTCCTGCAGAATTTCCACTCTGTCATGAGTTTTCAATTTATCCTGATCATTTAAAAATCTATGTAGAGTAAATCACAGATTTAAAGGGTGCCTTTGAGCTAAAGGATAATTATTTCAGGCCCTCTGAACAGACCAAAACGCTGCTGAAATCAAAGAGGGTTGAGTCATCCAAAAACAATCAATTTGCAAAGCACTTAGGAGAAGGACCAGTATGAGATTCTGAAAGATGGAGTCCCATCCATTCCTTCTCATTTCCCTTCATCTGAGAAATAGAGAGGCCTGGCAGATGAGAAGGAAGCATCTGGCATCATTTACCGGAGGCTGCAATACCACAGCAGAAGTGGATGGCACCAGCTGACTCAGACTTGGGTCTCTGTTGGCCATATGCCTGATTCTGTGAGTGCTACAGGTCTCCAACTACCAAGACAACTTATTGACCAGTCCTGACTAAAATAGACTGGTAAAATTGGACTGGTGGAAATTCCAAATCCAGTTAAACTCTGTTCTGTAGAGGATGAAAAGATAAAAACTTAGGCATAAACAAATAGGGTCCCATGAATATCAGGTTTGTGTTTCTAGACCCCACTCTTATTTGTATATCATTTCCATGAATCTTGATGCCTAATTTGGAATACTACATCCGATTACAGAAATGTCAGTCATGTATGGTAACTGGGTAGATTAGTACTCGTCTATGTTCACTTCAGAATCTTTCTCCTGGATTCTTAGAACTATAGAGTATTATAGGCAGTTTTTCTAAGACAAGAGACTCATATCTCAAATATATAAAGAATTTTGTCAAATCTATAAGAATATGGGTCATTCCCCAATTGATAAATGGTCAAAGGATATGAACAGTTTTCTGATGAAGAATCAAAATAATTTATAGTCATATAAAATGTTCTACATCATTACTGATCAGAGAAATGCAAATTAAAACAATCTTGATCTATTGTTTTATACCTATCAAACTGACTAAAATGACTGAAGGGGAAAGAGATAAATAATTTTGGAGGGGCTGTGGAAAAATTGAGACACCAACCTATTGTTGATGGAATTGTGAACTGATCCAACCATTCTGGAGAGCATTTTGGAACTATAGCCAAAGAGTTATTAAATTGCATATATACTTTGACACAGCAATACCACTATTAGCATTCTTTTCCAAGATAATTAGGGAAAAAGGAAAAGAACCTATATGTTCTAAAATATTTGTAACAGCTCTCTTTGAGTTGGCAAAGAACTGGAAATTACAGGGATGTCTGTCAATTGGGAAATGACTAAACAAATTGTGGTATATCATTTTGATGGAAAAATAATGTGCTATGATAAATGACAAAGTTGATGATCTTAGAAAAAGATGGATAAACTTGCAGGAAATAATGAACAATGAAATGAGTAAAACTAAGAAAATATCATATTCAGTAGCAGCAATATTGTTTTAAGACCAGCTTTGAGGGAATAAGTCATTAAGGCTATTATAAATATTCAATTAACTTCAAAGGATGTGTGTGTGTGTGTGTGTGTGTGTGTGTGTGTGTTTATATAATGGCAGACATCTCTAGGGGAGGAAAGGGGAAAAGGGAAAAAAATTTATATTATAACTTTATTATATATTTAAAAGAATCAGCAAGTTGTACATAATATGCAAATGCTTGTTGTATTCCGCAAAGTAAAAGGAAAACAGAAGGAAAAAATAGAAAGGAAGGAAGGAAGAACTGTAGACTATTGATATTGGGAGGAACCTTCAATTTATCGAGAGATAAAATTATTTCCTAGAGTGTATCATCATCATCATTTATTTATCCATCTTTTTGTTATTGTATTTACTTATTTATTACTGTTCAGGATACTTAGGTACCATTATTTCCCATTTACTAAGTCTGGAGCCTTACATTAATGGAAGCATGAGTTCAAATCCCCATTCTATTACTAACCAATCCTATGTGACCTAGACACTTGCTAACTGTGTGATTCTGAACAAGAAACTATGGGTCAGGCATCTTTCAACCAGTCTAATTAAGTTTGGGGAACTTCACTATTAGAAATTTTGTAGCTAGAAAATATTTGCTTCCAGCTAGTCATTCATGAAACTAAACCAAAACAAAGACCATAAAATGAACCCAAGCCTATTTATACATAGAGGACTTGTCATCTGCACTGGAAGAAATGCTTATATTAATGAAACCTTTTTATCATGATTATCATCATCGTCATCATCATCACTGTTAATATTATTACCTGTGTCTACAATGCCTTCTTCAGTCACCTTTATGGCTTTATTGGGAGAAAGGTTCTCATATACCCATTCTGCACTGGGTAGTCTTCACATACTTGGAGGAGGCATCCTTATAACTCTCCAATAAGTTTGAGATATGTAAGTTACCCTCAACCTGGTTTAGACCAAATGTAAATTATAGATGAGTTATTAGTTTACATAAATGGAAGCATTTTCCACACTGGGATTTCCATGAACTATAGAAATCACACATCTAGATCCCACTTCCTCATTCTCTCCCACTTCAGCCCCGCTACTTGATCACTCTTAAAAAGAGGTCCATCTCCTGCAATTGTAATTAATTCAGAGATGTGGAAGATAGAATCTGAATTGCTATAGTCCTGGGAGGTGATCTAGTCTAACTCACTTATTTTCCAGTGGAAGTGGAAGGCAGTAGAGGTAAAGCTGATTTGCCCTAGATTACATAAGTAGTGATGAGCAAACAAAGATTTAAACCCAAGTGCTCCGACACCCAAAGTATCTCTCTCTATTCAATCTATTTGCCCTTGAGAGCAAAGCAGACTCTCTTTTGAACAGTGTGATCATGAGATCTTGCATAGTGCAGTTAAACTGGGGCACTGGGGAAGAAATAGCTCATGAAGTGACAAAGAATCACATGTGATGACTTCTCATAAGTCTCCCCTACCCCCAATCCTAAATACAAATTGATGGAGTCATAGGGCTTGACCCCCTAAAAGGAAAAGACCATATTCTAGAAACAATCCAATTCTGGAATTTTTTCATTTTGCTGGTGATTGCCTAGTGGGAGTCCCATTACACAAAACCTTTTCTCTTTATGTAAAACAGGAAGTGGTTAATACTAGTCAATCTGCCTCTTTTTGATCTGAGAGGAAAAGGTTTCCCCTTTCTTTTTCCCTTGTGTATTTCTCCACATTCAGGTCTTGACCACAGTCTGAATGTGGAGGGAGAGAAAATTTTTAATCAATAACTTTTTTCTCACAAAAAGTTTCCAAGCGTTTACTCTCAAACCCTTTTTCACACTCTTCGTGCCAATAGATTATACCTTTCTTTCTACCCATGTTCCTCATGCCTATATGCTTAAACGATCTTGCCTTTCTTTATATATCTTCTTTCTGATCTGACATTTTTCTATCCTCCTTTATTTGCCTTTATCACTCATGTAAACTAAATAATAAAGTTTTTTTTTTGTCTTTCTCTGTCTCATCCCTCCTCTTCTCTTAATTCCTGATATTCCTCTGAGTGACAAGGTTCATTAGAGTATTTCTGCTTATTTATGAGCGTCCTTTCTTCTTAAGAGTTTCTTTGTTACTTTGCCAGGATATCATGCCTATACATTTCACTCTTTTTTCACATTTTGTTTTTAATTCCACAAGCAGGAATGATGTCTCTCTACTGTCCCTGAATGGCAACTAAATCAACCCAGTCAGTCATTTACCTTCATGACCTATTTCTTCATATAACTGTTTACTTCTTTTGTAGCTGAAGCCCCATCTACCAGCTTCAGTCAGATGAGAACATTCACCAGTATCATTTGTCTATATAAATGATGCAAAGTCAACTTCAGGGTTGACATTTTCCATCTACTACTACTCTAACTTCTTGAAAGCATCAAGACCTGAAATAAATCAAAACCATATGTTCAAGAATAAAGCCTTTTTGATTGAGTTAACAGGATAGTAGACCTGCCTCTGTAGGGTATGTCCAGTGAATTTCTCCAGCAAAGAGACTCATGAAAAAGGTAGATTTGTATATAATTTTAGGAGGACAGGCTATGGGTTGGGGTGCTAAGAACCTCAAATCGTAAAGATAGAGGCTGGGTGTTTCAAAAAATTCAACCACTTCAGTCTTACGAAGTAGTGAGGTTTTATTATATATAGTTGAGCAGGCAAGATTTCTAGTAAATCTGCAGTATTTATGACACCAGCACAAGGAATTCAGATTCTAGGAGTCTGCAGGATTTAATGGGGATAAGAATGGTAGTTTTATACAGAAAAAGACAATGGGAAATTCTGGATGGGATTAAGGAGTGAGACAAGTAACCTGGGATTTTCCAGAGATAATAGAGAAGAGCTCTGGATGGGATTAAGGAGTAGCAATAAGCCAATTCAGTAATCAAGTTGGGCTGCAGTGGGCCTTCAATGGTGGCACCAATGGTCTGAGCTACTGAAATGTGTGGGAAAATTCAGGGACTGGGTTGCTTTCAAAGACACATTTTTTTCCCTTTTAGAGACCTCAGAAGCCTTTGGCATTCTGAGTAAGAAAAGTCTTTTAATTTTGGCTGTTTTCCCCTTCATGCCATGAATTCTAATGGAGGGGTCCAAAGACACTAGAAGCTGAGATCCAGTTTGAATTGGGCACCCCATAAGTCAACACCCCTGGTTAAAGGGAACCTAGGGTGGATTTCAGCTTGTTATAAATAATCCCTCTCCAAGGTCCCACCCCTTCCCAAGGTCACACCTAGGTTGATAACAAAACTGAAGTCCAGAATGAAAGAAGAATCTTTTATTATGATTCTTGCAAGAAGAAGGTACATTCTCTATTATGAAAGAAGATAGCATTCATTAATGTTTACATTCAAATGGGTAGCTCCCAAGGAAGGCCACAGGAAGACCTTTATATGGTTTCAAGACCGAATTTCCCACCATGCCATCTATTGGCCAGAAGAAACCTCCTGAACCTCTCACTTCATGCTCCCCTCTCTGATAGGCTTCCTCTCAAATATATCCTCAAACCTGCACACAAGTTTCTGACTTTGTACTTGAACTTGCTAGGTTATAACTTTAATTAAGTGCTATCATTTAAAGCTGGGGGGAGCTTTAACCCTGTGGAAATAAAATTCCTTTTTTTTTTGTTTCCCACAAGCTCAATCTAATCTTATTATCTCAGGGGTAAGAACATAAGGACATTACTAGAATTTTGACTTTGTCACCATGACTAAGAAGTTTAGTCCTTCCATGCTACAATTGATATTAACAATTTTCTGTCATTACATGAATGATTATATTAACAATTTTATTGAAAGTTCAACAAGATAAAATAAGCAAAAGAACTTATTTACTAATTCTCCACTATTTGAGGATTTTCCCTAACTTTTAAATTTAGTCATAAACCTGTAGGTTTAATAGGATGTACTACATCTTATTCATTAATTCATTCTCACTTGCTCTCCTGAGACCTAACAAGTATCTGATAGAGTCTAAATGTATACTAAAAGTTGTATTGACCCAGCCACCCATTTTTCCCAGCTCTACTTGAGAATCTGGTTGGGGGAGGCTGTGTTAGGGAAGGGGACACAAAGTCTGCAGTATTTTGCATTTCTTACTCTTTGTCAAATAACCTTACCTACAAATTGTCATGTTCTTACTGCCCTGGGAGGGATGGAGAAGCAAGGGCTACACCTCTTCTGCTGAACTGGACCTGAAATGGACGGACTTAATAAGTCACAGGCAAAAATTAATTGGGAATTTCGAGAGCATCATTTATTAGCCAGGCTGGTGGCTGCCTCATGTAGAGACCCAGAGGACACAACCCTGAACTGAGGTGGGTGGGTGCATTTTAAGCATTTCAGCACTACTCGGTACAGCCTTGTGGTTTCCACAACAAACAGAGTTCTGACAGAGCAAGAGGGGGGCTTGCTACTAGGCAAGAATCCCCAAAACAGAAGAGGTTTTCAGGGTACTGCTAGGCAAAGGACACCAACAGAAAACAGGTGCCAGGAGAGGTAACCAATTAGGAAGGGGGGCGGGGCTCAGCAGAAGGTGGTTGCCTGGCAATAGGGGTCTAACATTAGGTGGGGCATAGGTGGTTACCATGCAAATGGACTAAACAAGAAATGACTGTTAACAATTTATCAGATATTAAACCAAAGGGGAATAACATTTTGACAGGGGCTTAACAACAGAAAAAAAACTGTTACTAGGCAAGTTATCCAACCCTTCCCAGTAACCTAACAGATATCTCTTGGCCTAGGGGCCCAGGGAGAAATAATGTCCATTTCAGACCTATCTGAATTGTCTTAAAGTTAACGATAAAAATTGGCCCTACATGGAAGCCACTATTGATCTTCAATGATTGGCTGGTCTACATGTGGCTACCATTGTGTTAACTGCCTTGATAAATTTGTAATAAACTCCTTTTAATTCTCTTTTGCCACAATTTTGTCTCGTCAGTCAGGCCATAATCCCTTCAGCAAGTCTAACAAGGCATTCTTGCCAGTAGGACCTTTGATTTAGAACAGGAGAGCAATTCAATGGTCCAATCTGACCCTTTACAGATAAGGAAACTGAAGCTAAGACAGGTTAAATACCTTGCCTTAAAATCAACCAGTAAGTAAGTTGCATGTCTATCTGAGCTTTGCTTAAAGTATGAAAATGCATTTAGTTATCAAAGGGCCCTTAAAGGTCACACAGCCAGAAAATCACAGTTTCGGGGTTGTAAAGCAACTCACGGTTTATGTTCTTCAAACACTGCCTGACCAGGAATGACCTCCTTTTACCAATGAGGCCACTGAGCTCCAGAGGGAAATCATGGCCTTTCTTTGAACCCTACTCTTCATAGAGGGAACTTTTGGTGAGGAAACTCCCTGCTGAGATCCACTAGGAGAGGTCTGGAACTTCTCTGCAATGTGTAGTCTGAGAGAATTGCCTGGGCTCCTGGAAGATTAAATTCTTTACCCAGAAATTTATGGTCAGGATGGAGGTAAAAACTAGCACTAATATATATCTAGGATTCCACCCAGGATTTTAAACTCCAAATCCTGTACTCTTTCCATTATTCTATGACTTTAAGATGCTTTGGAAGGAAATTCATTAATAAAGACAATGGAAACACATTTAATAGAGGGCTATAAAAGTCTTGTATTTAGCTTAATAAACAAAATAATGAAACCTATGAGAATCTCACTGGGTCTCCATTGCCAGCCTTTATTAAGGGCTTGATAGAAGGCCAAAAGAGAAAAAAAAAAAGAAAAAGAAATTGGTCTTTACCCTCAAGGAATTTACTTTCCAATGGAGAAGTCAATACATAAACATCAAGGTACATAGTATAGGGAATTTGAGAGGAAAATTGCTTAAGAAAAAGCCTATAGAAAGCAGGAAAACTAAGTTAAAAATGAGATGGAAGAGTTTGCTATGAAGAATGGCCAGAACAAATAAACCTATAAATGGATAATATGACATGGACAAAAAGTGTTCTAATACAGAAACTGCAAATAGGTCAATAGGCAGCTCGATGGCACAGACAAAAGAGTATTGGAGCTGGAGTTGAGAAGACTCATTTTTGTGAGTTCAAATCCAGCCTCAGACATTTATTAGATCCACTTAACCCCGTTTGCCTCAGTTTAGTCATTGAATTCTAGAAGGAAATGACAAATGAGGTACAGATTCTGAGAACCTCCTTGAACTCCCCCTGAATTTTCCCACTTAATCTGACCTTTCATACTCAAATCTATTACCCTTAGCTTAGTCTGGCCCTCCAGAGTCTGTTACCTCTCAATTGTACCAAGTACTTCTCACCCAAGCCCTTCATTGTCTGATACCTCCCAATTGCCTCCAGCCTTGATTACATCACTAGCTAACCCAGTCCCATCAAAATCCTCCTTAGACCACTCTCCCAGACTACTAGACCACCTTTAGATCTTTCCCATAGGTTTTTCTGTACATAAATTCCATCTTACCTCCATGAAGGGGCTCAGCTTCAATTCAGTTCTGATTCTGTCTAGCCAAGATTCTATCTGGCCCGCTTGTCACAAATATTTAAGTGTCTTCAGAGTCAAACTTATATAATGAACCTTTAATAAATCATTAATCTTTAATAAACTTTGTTCTTACTTTGGCTGAAAGAAGTTTTGAGTCAAATTGATTCGACAGGACCTGGCGTGTTGGTATCTTGAAGTCCTGAGCACTCCAAACCTCAACACTATGATTCCCTGACCTCAACAAAACCACTCCAGTATTCGAGCAAAGAAAACCCATAGTGAAATCAGGTTAGTGAAGACCCCTCAGGCATGAATTCCCCCAAACCCCCACCCTTCCTGCCAAAGCTAAAATAACAAGCATCCCCCTTAGTCAAATAAAACGTTCCAGGATGGAGGAGAACCCATGAAGTTCTGGTCGCATGACCTGGTGTACCTTTCCCCTGCACCATCCCTTATACCATTCTTCCCTTAAGTTCCATATTTGATAACAAAACCCTCATTGGTGAGTAATGATCCTTTCCATGTTCTTTGTCTCTGGGAAGATTCCCACACTTAGATTGTATGCCTGGATTCCCAGCCAATGGGAAGAGAAGTCAGTGGGCTTCCACATTAGGGTCTATATAATGCTGTACTCCACTCTGCTCATGTGCACTCCCTTGCTGACACCACCCATGGTCTCACAGGAAGTTCCCTTTCTTATGAGATTGTAATAAATTCCTTTTTGCCTTTGATAATGTTTCATATAAAATTTAGGAATAATCTCTTTGTTCTCTCTGAAGCAAACTCAGAGAATGTGTCTTCCTATGTCAACAAAAGCCAGCCAGGGCTGACTTAACATTCCTTAAGAAACCTTTAACCTAAGACACTATCTTGAATAATGAGACTTTTTCCATATCTTAATATCTATAGACATACACTATGTTATGGCATATTAATGGTAAAGAAAATACAGACATCTTAGGTCGTAATTTCTATTTGAACTTTGTAACCTTTCCTAGGTCAGCTATTTCAAATATCTGTTTAGGACAGGAAGCCTGCCACTCACTAGTGGTGGAATTTCCTTTCTTGTTATATGTCACCGAGACGTATGTTTACCCAGCCTGGAATCACAAGGCTCAACTGACATTGCTGTATTAATTGTCTTGTCTTAGTGAATTTATGATTTGTTCAACTAAGACTTCTTTTCTCACAGCAAAATGTATATAAGTCATAAGATTTCTGTACTGGGTAGCCAGAACACTTTTCTGGCTCCATAATGCATTATGTTATCGTTTTCTTTAATAGGGAATTAATCAATTAATTAATTAAATCATAAAATGTATGCATTTAGCCTGTTGCCTTTTCTCTAACCAAGTTTTCAGGTCAACACCTTCTACCTTGAAAAGTCTCTGAGTTTAACTTGAGTAAATGTTGCTGTATCGCACACAGTTTGGGGGTTCATCCTAACACTATTCCCTTTTGCAAGGGGGCTCCCAGACCATTAACAGGACCAGGCGTCAAGCGAGGTTTTCTCGGAGGTACTTGAAATTGGTTTGTGAGATCCAACCAAAGAGAGGAACTCGGAAGAGGCAAAAATGAAAATAAAGAGGAACATAAAGACACTCTGGAGCTAAGACAGCTGAGTAATTCAGACAGGAAGACCAGCCAGAATATCGGTCACTTGAGTTGTGCATGCACAACCCAGGCAAGCAAGATCTTGTGAGCTTGAGGGGATATCACCCCTGGGTAATTAGAGGAGAAGGGATGGGTTGTAAATTCCACCACCTCCTCTGGACTTCTCATAGTGAGATCAAGTGAGTTTTTTTGAAGGCAAGATCTCATGAGCCATGGGAAGGGGACTATTAAAGGTGGCTGGTCCCAAAAATTCATTTCCAGACATTCAGGAGGATAGCCCCTTGGGGAACAGATTTAGCAATTGTGATGAAACACCAAAATATAAAGGGAAAGATAAGAAGAAAATGATTAAGTGTTGTTGTTTTGTTTGGGCAGGGATCCCACTGGGAGGAAATGTTTCTACATTCTTAACACCTGGCCAGTTTTTGAGTGTGAAAAAGAAAGATAAGGGAAAATGAACCTCAGGCAGTCTGCAGGGAAAAGTTGAGTTTTGATTTGATGAGATCTCAAAGCTAAAATCTGTACTTTAGGTTTGAATTGGGTCAATGTATCTGATACCAGACAGTGTGTTTAAAATTGTAAGTTCACTTTGGAATTTCAGTGATTTCTTTTGGAGGCATTAACTCTCTGCAGATTCTGAAGGATGAAGACAAGGACAGTGAGTATGGAGGTTCCTCAGGAACCTGCCTGGATTAAGGGGAACAGGTGGGATTTAAACCCTTTCTAGAGCCTGAAATTCCCAAGGCAGAAGAATATGGATGAGACAGCAGTATTTATTTGTGTGCCTAGACCATGTGCTCAGGGAAGCTGGAAGAGAGCTTTTCAGATCTTTAAGGAGGTAGAATAGAAAAGATTATTTTAGGAAGTTATAAATAAGGTTTTTTTTTTTTAAGTAGCTAAAACATTTGATTAAAACAAAAGGGGAGAGCTAAAATGTTCATCATTAGTGATTATAAATCCAGGTTTGATGTGATTTTAAGTTGGAATCTGTCCTGAAGGAATACAGAACAGTATCTGAGAATACTCTTGATATCAGGATTAAGCAGAAAAAAAAATTGTTATTTGGCACTTATATTTGTAAAAGGTATAAGAATGGGTATGTGTTAGATGTAACATTAATCTAAATCAATTCTTACACAAATTTTAAATTTGGAGTTTTATATATACAGTTTGAGGTTTTAAAAAGGATGTGATAGAAATTTGATAATTTGAAACTTATATTTGGTTATAAATAAGCAGTGAAAATGTTAATATTTGCTATATAATGGTAGAGTTAACTTTTGCTTTATTTAAGCTAGAATGAGAATCCAGTGCAGACAATTATAGTTAAGATGAGGAGACGAAACTGGATAATCTGAGAAATGGGATTGAGAGACTTGGAAAGATGAATAAGGGTTTTAATTACAAATTTGAAGTCTGTCTATAAGGTGGAGATGAAGCCAAAGTATAAATGTGATGTTGTTTAAAGTTAACTGTAATGGTATGGAATTCTTGAGGATCCAAAGACAACAACATGCTAGGTCCTGTTTAAATGAATTCAGCTCAATCCATCTTTCAACTAATGAAGGTCAAAATTTGTTATCTTATCTACAAATGGACTTAGGAAGAGTGGTCCTAGGTGGTCTGGGGGTTCCAGGTATGATCTTGATGGGAGCAGCCAGTAACCTGGAGAATTGGATTGATAGGGAACCTCTATGGGCCTCTAGAGAGCCAGTTCATGTGGGACAAGGTGAGGTTTTCTGGGGCCCTTTTAGACAAATGGGACATACTCTTTGGGAGTAATGGACAAATGCCCCAATTTGGAATAAGGTTTTTACCTTCACAAAGTAGATACAATTGACTGAATCAAGTTACTGAGACTAAATCAGAGACATCTTTAGTTTGGGGAAAAGAATTTCAGTCTAAGTTTCTTAGAGGCAGGTAACCTCTGGTAATGTTTTACATCAATGGAAAAGTTAAATGTTTCTGTTTTGATTAGAATTCATTTCATGAACATAAATTGAAGTTAGTGTTTGAACTTATCATATGTGTAGCTCATTCTTTTAGACTGAGCAGGGTTAGGAAGGGACAGAGTAGTTTGGGAAACAGATGTAAATTTATTAGAGCAATAATTTAAGGTTTTAATGATAAATTTGATTTTATGATTGTTGTTTAATCAGGAATTAGAAAAAATATAGAAAGGCATGCCAACTACTTAAGACTTGTTTCAAAAGATATTCCTTAGTGAATGTGAAATTATAATCATATTTGAAACTGATTATTAGAGCTTGCTACTTTAAGATTTTATGGAACCATTAACTGATGGTTCTTCTAAGTCTAACTCCAGGAATGGATAGCAAGAAAGGTGGTCTGAGCCTCTGATCCATGATGCCAGTAAGCCTGTGAGATGCTGGTATGAACTTTAAGGGGGTGATCTCATGGGAAAGTGTGGAGAGTGATTGTTCACCCTGGGCTGAGGTAGGCTTCTCCTGACTCAATTTTCCTACTGACACCTGACAGACTTTAAGCCTGGTTGAATGCCAGTTGACAATCTACTCCTGCCTGGAATTGACATGAAGTTAGGGAAATGTTGTTTCCCTGAAATACCCCTTCCCTTAAATGCCCCTATTATTAATTGCAATTCCTATAATCAAAAGTTTTGTAAGTTTAATACCAGATCTGTTAAATAATTGATTGTTGGTAGGGGAACATCTGAGGTTAAGTCTAAAATTAAGCTATTAGGCTTAGAACTTTACACCAAAAATAGTAAGTTAGGGTCCTTTAATTCTTAGTAATAGTGTGGAGACAACCAGGTCAAGGGCTTGTGAGGTTAGCATACATAGTTATTATTTTGTCTCAGCTGGATAATGTTAAAAGAAAAATGGTTTGCGATCTGTATTGTAAATGCTTTAAAAGAAGCATCACATGACCAGAAGATGGAGTTGGGACTCCATCTGATGTTCCAGAGAACAGAATCAGATGATGTTCCTCCCCAGACTGATGTATGAGATAGAACCTCTGAATAGATAATTCATTGATCTATCTTTGTATTTTGAATATCTGTATTTGTGTTTATGAAAGGGGACTGCCCCCTTGTAATTTGTCAATGCGTTGGTCAACTTTGCTCCCTACCCATATTCATATAAAGGGGAGATAGATAAAGGAAAAAATTCATAAGGAAAAGAATGTGAGGAGGTATTTATTAGATTTAGGTGTGGAAAAGGAATTTTGATAAAGAAAAAAGGAAGTTTGTGGGAAGCTAAATCATTCCATTTGTTGTATGAAAATAGATGAGAATGGAAAGGCAGTAAAAGAAATCATTAGGAATGTTAGAAAATTGCCTCACGTTCTGGTTAAGACTTAGACATCACCATTTAACATTTCTTGGTGGTCCTAGTTTGGAGATAGCTGGTGGAAACAGCTATTATGGTTTGGGCTCATTGCCATCAGTGGAATTTTACTCCTCCCAGTTTGTCGCCCTTGCATGATACAACTAATAACCAGACTTGTACAAGATTCCCTTTCAAAAATGATTAGGCCAGAAACAAAAGCTGAAGGGTCTGTTAGACTCATGGTCCTAAAAGAGCCAAGGCTGGACATCAATCAAAAATAGTGGAGGAGAAGATAGGGAAGATGATTTAGCAAAGGCAACTTTCTGAGAGTAGTGTGACAGGGACAAAAATAAGAGGGATTGGTTGAAATCAGGTTAAGTGAAGACCCTTCAGTCATAAAATTCCCCTAAACTCCCACCCTTCCTACCGAAGCTAAAATAAGGAAATATCTCCCCTTGGGC
The DNA here is from genome assembly GCA_028658325.1 of Potorous gilbertii. Classification (NCBI taxonomy): domain Eukaryota; kingdom Metazoa; phylum Chordata; class Mammalia; order Diprotodontia; family Potoroidae; genus Potorous; species Potorous gilbertii. Next base: position 111,915,491 of record CM053769.1, read on the forward strand.
AAATAAAATATTCCAGGTAGAGAAGAACCACCAAAATTCCAGTCACATGATCTGGTGTACCCTTCCCTTTCACCACTCTTTATTCCATTCTTCTCTTAAGTTCCATATTTGGTAACAAAACCCTCATTGGTGAGCAATGATGCTTTCCATGTTCCTTGTTTCTGGGAAGATTTCCACACTTAGACTGTATGCCTGGATGCCCAGCCAATGGGAGGAGAAGTTGGTGGGCTTCCACATTAGGAGCTATATAATGCTGTACTCAGCTCTGCTCTGGTGCAATCCCTGGCTGGCACCACCCATGGTCTCACAGGAAGTGCCCCTTCTCATGAGATTGTAATAAATTCCTTTTTGCTTTCTTTCTTGAGAAGCCTCTGAGTTTAATTTGAGTAAGGGTCACTGTATCCCACACAACCCCAAATGGTGTCACGAAGAGTTGGACATGACTGAAAAATGATTCAACCACAAAAACAAAAAGGTCAATGGAGCAGATCACAGTATAAATGAAGGAATCAGAATAAAAGAAGTCCGGATGGGTATAAAGAGTACAAGGGATAAAGAAATTTAATCCCAAAAGGAGGAATTTAATTTGATTTTCCCTCTCAAAATGCAAAATGAATAAAGTTTGTTGTGCATAGACATAACAGTCAAATCTTGTGTTGCTGCACTCGTCCTTTGTTACCAAAGAAGACCATGCCATCAGAGCAAGGATGACATGATTTCACTTGACTTTGTTTTGAGTGAAGGAAGACTGTGCAGGTTACCAGCCTCACTTTTCCTCCAGAGATATCTCAACAGTCAAATCTACAGTTTAGACAAAGCACCTCAGGAATTGAGGGGAGGAGACTTAGGGTAGGGAATCAAGTTATAAGAAAATGTCAACAATCCAGGAAAGAGGTCATAAGAACTTGAACCTGTTTTGTGTCTAAGTGCAGGTAATTTCACATGTCTGAAAGATGTTGTAAAGGTAGAAATGGAAATTTATCAATGGACTGTAAATGTGATATGGATGACAGAAGCAGAAAATGACATGGAGATTGCATATTTGGTGGCAAACTCTAACTCTGTAGTAAGAGGGAAGTAACAAAGAAGGGAAGGTTTGGTGGAAAAGGTAAAGAATTTTATTATTTTGTCAGGAGATGGGCAATGTGAGATTAGAAGGGGTAAAGAAGCTTGTGCTAAATCTCTCTATATCTATATCTATCTATATATAGATAGATATAGAGATAGAGATAGATAGATAGAGATAGAAGATACCATCTATCTATCTATCTCTGTCTCTCTGTCTCTGTCTCTCTCTGTCTCTCTCTCTCTCTATATATATGATATATATGTACATATAGTGTGTGTGTATGTATGTATGTATGTGTGTAGGTGGAAGTGTAAGGTGATATCTCCAACTAAAAAGATGAGATCCATGAGGAAGTTCTCCATCACTTATTTTGGAAAAAGGTCTTGCTGCTGGGAGAGTCTATTTGATAATAGATAATAAAAATTTGTAGCAGACCCAGTCAACATGATTTCATGATTTCTGCAATCCACCTTCACAAGCAAATGAATAGGAACAAAATGGTAAAATGATGAAGACAATCCGGGATTTGGCATGGTAGAAGTGACAATAGGACAAGGAAGAAAGAGGCTGGAGAGTAGTTAATAGTCTAGAGTTGAATGATTGACTAAGAGGTTCATACCAGGAACAATGAATATAATGCATCCAGATGATGGGTGATGACCTTGCAAAGTAATGACAGTAAGAAGAATTGAAGATCATGGTGAGAATAAAGAACACGGTTTGGAGGAAGAAGGCATTAAATGAAATTAAATGATAAAAATGTTATCTATAAAATTAACAGAATTTTATAAATTTGAATATAGAAGTGGTACACATACTTGATCGCCAGATCAAGAATGTGTTCATCTCTATGCAGAGCTGAGGTGAAATGAGAGTGGAGAATGGGAGTTGAGTATATACTGGCAAACTAGGATAATTAAGGAAAATTCAACATATACTTTGTTCTAGTATTAGAGCAGTAGGTGAAATATCAAAAAAATTATATGAACTGGACACTGAAAACAAAGAGGGAGGAAGTTCTTGGGTTCTGCATATATGTAATGGTTTCTAAGATCTAAAATTGGTGAAATTTTGTATTGATTGAACTCCAAAGCATGAAAAACTATTGATTGATAAGAAAAGTGCCATAGACTAAAAACAGTAATGGTATTCCAGCAGTATTCTAATTCCACAACCATCACTACATTTATATAGGTATTCAGTTACAAATTTGACAAATTCATTGTTTGTGTTCATCCTTCGTTGCCAAAGAAGACCATGACATCAGAAAAGTAGTGGCATGACTTGCACTTGACGTTGTTTTGAGTGAAGGAGAGCTGTGCAGGTCACCAGCCTCACTTCTCCTCCAGAGCCATCTGAATCCAGTGACCAGATATTCATCAGGATGACTGGAGATGACCCAGGATGAGGCAATTGAGGTTAAGTGACTTACCCAAGGTCACACAGCTAGTGAGTATCAAGTGTCAGAGGTGAGATTTGAACTCAGGTCCTCCTGACTTCTGCACTGGTACTCTATTCACTGCACCACCTAGCTGCCCCTATTAGTATGCATAGAAATATCTTGAAGGAGGGAGGAAAGAAAAACAACAATTTTAACTGTTTCTCTTCCCTAATAATACATTTAGGAGCTAAATCACATTAATTTTTGTTTTCACCCTAAGAGTAGAAAATATTCTGAAATGAAGCTTGTGTGTTTTAGACTAATTGAATCTGATTCTCATTACCTGTGAAGCCAATCATTAATTAAAATGTATTTCCTTTGAAAAATCAGGCTATCTATTAGTAGTATCATTCCTTCACTTCTGGTGCCTTTCTTGAGAGAATATCTTAGTGAACATCTGTGTGTGTGTGTGTGTGTGTGCGCGCGCGCACGCATGTGTTTATTTATCAGGGAGTAACTCAAAGTGCAAATGTATTTTTGTTGTCATTTTGTTTTAATCCATAAGAAACTGACCCCCACCATCCTACATGGCAGAATCAATGAGAAAGAATAATTTTATAAATGTTCAATACATTCAATTAGAGAATATTTTAAGGTGATCCTAAATTTTCAAGTTCATGGTATTTCAAACTTGAAGAGACCCAGTGAGATACATTAACATTATATTCATATTAATAACTCATTATTAATTACTGACCCATCCTTTTGCTCCAATTTTTAAGACCCCACTCCTGAAAAAGTCAGTCAGTCTCTGAAGGGAGTAATTGAATGATATGATTACTTTCAGCTCCTAAAGTACTTACTCATAAACTAGGCTGGTTTGGACCCCACCCAACTGAGAAAATTGATTTCTGTTTATGGTATAAACAAATCTAGTCTTGAGGAGATCTTTTTCCTGGGGAAAAGAACTCCTGCCCTTTATGTCTTCTAATACAGTTTAGGGAGACCATAAACTCATGAAGGAGAAAATTAGCCAGGAAGGATGACTGGAAATGGCCTCCCCTGTCCAGAGGCCTTGAGGCTTCTGAATCTCATGCTTAAGCCACATTCTCAAGAGGAGCAGCTTTTACCCCATCTCCCGTTAAATGTTCACCAATCAGGGTCAAATTTCACTTGTCGGACCAGTTCCTGATTTAGGAAACACACACCTGATTTTAGGTGTTTCAGTGTCCCTTAGCATCTTTGGTTACTGAGAGAAACCACTGACCATCAATTTATTGGTTATTGGCTAGCATAAGTAATAAATTGATAATTAACACCTGGAAACAATCTCTCCCTCCCTCTCTCTCTCCTTTATTCACAACAAATCTTTTTTCACAATAAATCTTTGATTTATACTTCTTTGCAACAGTAATAGCCCTTCCATTTACAATTAATATAACTGAGGCTTGAGAACAAAAATGAGTTTCCCACGCAAGTAACATACTCCCAAAGGTACTTGTATCTTAGTGGAAGTTTCATGGTACCATGGAGACAAAGGAAAGGAGCCCTTCACTTTTCCTCTTTTAACATCAATAACTCCATTTTAGAACTGGCCTTTAATTCAATATAGCATAAGCAAGAATCTGTATTGAATGCAGCCTTGTCCCAGGTTACTCTGTAAAGATGAGCAGAGAGAAAATAGAAGTTATTCCAACCAATTCTAGAAGAGACAGAATGTTCCAATTACAAGGCTAGCCTTAAACAAAACAAGACACTTTCTACTTCATTGCAAGGAGAGTTAAAGATTGCCTGCCGTATAGCAAAATCTTCACCTTAGTTTATTAAAAAAAAAGTACTTAAAAAATATGAGAGTGAGGCAGGAAATTGTTGGAACATATTCCTTGTATTTCCTTGAAGTAATGCTACAAGCACCATGACTCTCTGAATATTTATCTGAGAAAGTCTAAGTGGTTTTATTTAGGTCTTATTATTTTACCATGACAATGTAAAGGAAAGAGCAGTACATTTAGTCAGATGATTTCTGTTGTAATACAAGCTCTACAATTATACCACCTATGCAACCTTGGGTTAGTCCCTTTACCTCAATGGGCCTTAGGGTTCTCATCATTAACAGGAGGGGTGACCTTTGCCTCTAATTTTGTCTCTAAATCTATGATCCTTAGTATCAAGAAGTGAATTCATATGATGTTGCTTGGTCCTTGCCATGTCCTACACATGCGAACTATTTATAGGATGAAGGGATTTAGGATACATAGGTGTAAGACATCTTCACAATTCTCTGTTTCCCAAAATGTGTGTACACACATATATATGTGCACGCACACACACCCACACACACAAAGAGAAAGAGAGAGAGAGAGAGAGAGAGAGAGAGAGAGAGAGAGAGAGAAAGTACTAATTATTGCAATTTCAGGAAATAGGTGGAGAGTATGTTATATAGAGCCCCTAGATCACCAAGTGGATTGAGTGCTAAGCCTGAACTCAGGAAGACTGAGTTCTAATTTGGTCTAGCACTCTGACACTAGCTGTGTGACCACGGGAAAGTCATTTAATCCTGTTTGCCATGGCTTCCTCACGTAAAAAATGAACTGAAGAAGGAAATGACAAACCACTCTGGTGTCTTTTCAAAGAAAACCCCAGATAGGATCATAAAGTATTAGATATGATTGAAAAACAATTGAATAATATATTTTGCTGAACAGATAAGTCTTTTAAAGTGTCCTGATAACCTTCTATAGAATAGCCAGTTGTCTACATTATTTACACATAAGGCTGGAGGTTAGAGTTCAGTCCATGGATTGTTGAACAGATGTACCCAATTTAAAATTCCACTGGGGCTCACAAGGAAACCCATTTTGAAGCTCCTAAACTGCAAAGATACTCTGCTGAATCAGTGAAGTGTTGTAGGTACAATAACATGATTAGTTGAAAGAAAAATGGGAAATCATCAGAGCAGAAAGCATAAGTATGAACTGATAAGCAGATAGAGCTTGAAGAAAGGAAATTTTGTCCATATATTCCCAGTTTATTCTTGACTGTGGAAAATTGAATCCAGTCTGGATATGAGACATGAGCTCAATTCTGTCAATAATCTGGTTGCCATCCTCTGTATCTCCGTTGGTTTATCGATCTCCTTTCTGCTAGGTGTTGTCCAGAAAAGAACATAAAATGCCATGAGTTCTCTTGACTCAACAGAGTAAAGCAAAGCTATCTCTTTATTCCCAGATCCTTTACCTCATTTTAAGCAACTTGATATTGCATTCAGTTTTGTGGCTTGGACTGTTGACTTGCATTGAGTTTGAAGATCACTAAGACCCTCAGGTTGTTTTCAGACAGACTACTACTTGGCTAACCTTTTCTTATATTGTTGACAAGGAATGAATTTGTTGAACTCAATTTCAAGTCTATATTTATGTTTAAGACACATCCAAAGACAGAAACTGATTTTCTAGTGTGACCCATTGGAGCAACAGTGAGAAAGAAAGAAAAGGAGAAGGGAGATGAAGGAAGGAGTGGAAAAGAGGAGGGGAGGGATGAGAAAGGAGAAAGGAAGGAGAAAGAAAATGAGGAGAGGAGAGGGATGGAAAGGGAAAAAAGACAAGAGGAAGAAGAAAAGGGGAGGGGAGAAGCAAGAATAAAAGGGAAGGGGAAGAGAAATAGGCAATGCAGATATATTTTTCTGAGATGTTTGAAGATTCTTTTCAGTTTACCACATTACAAAATAATCATATACCATATCAAAACTAATTTTAGTATTTTTCTCCATATTAACTAAAATTTCTATATTCATTAACAGTAGTTAATAGTTTGTTTGAGAAATTACCCAAATCATCACCTCTCTCAATTTTCCTTTTAAGTGAAAATACACCCAGAAGGACTTTGAATTATATTAACAAAATAATGTGAAAATAGTTTTATATATGTTTGTAATTTGATAGTTGCCAGAAGGCACTTGCATAAAGGTGAAAGTACTGGGCACCTAGAAAGACTAGGAGTTAGCACACAGAAGAAAGCAAAAAAAAAAAAAAAGGAAGGCATGTATTGCCTATTTCACAATGTGCTTGTTTATCAGAATCTTCACTAAATTCTAAAACATCATTTCTTAAAGAAAAATCATTTAAAATTTTTCAACAACTTCCCTTCGGTCATGGTTCTTTTTTTTCTCTAATCACCCATTATGTATTTTAGACTGTCATATGTCTGAGTTGTGAATGCCATCCTCTGCTCTCTCTGTTTCTCTGTCTCTGTCTCTCTGTCTCATCTTCAAAGTGTCTGTCTTTCTCATATTCATCTCCTTGGCGATTCATGAGCATGCTCTGTCCATCAGTGATATCTTTCCAGCCTTCTGATTCTGAACTTAATGAAAATGATGTGCTAGCTTCCTCCAGTTTTCCAAGGATGAGCGGCAGAGGGTGATGAGCTCATCTGCCACTGGAACCTTTGTTATGAACTATGAAGGTGTCATCTGTGCTAGGTGGCTTTTTCCTGCTTCTTGAAAACTATAAGCCTAAATTATCAAGGCAATTTTTATGGGAAGCAGATGGGCCAAAGTGGAAGAGAAATTCCTGAAAAGGATAAATATCAACATCAATGAGACTCAAAATTGTTTATTGTTGTATATCACTGTGCCTTATAATTAACTCATATTTTGTCAGAAAAAATCTCTAGGTGTAACCAGTTTGACTATGCCATTTCTTTCACTAATAATTCATTTATTAAATATAATTTGATTTGCGTACATTATAATAACTTACATTTATATGACACAAAAGTTGGGAAAATGTAACATTTAAATATTGCACATATAAATAGCTTTAATGGGTTATTCACTCTTGGCATGCTATATATTATTTGAACCTCATCATTACCTTATATGCTAGATACTGAAGATATTATTGCTCCCATTTTACAGATGAAGAAACTGATATTTAAGTAGGTTGTGAACACACTGCTAGTAATGTGGCAAAGACAGAGTTTGAGCTCAGATCAGGCACTCTAATAACTAGACTACTTCACTATGGGAGTGGGGGGGTGGGTTCAGTCAAACCACCTTGTTTTAATAAACATTCCTCTGTTCAGAGGTGGAGATAAACAAAATCATGTGACTATTTTTATAGATAATCATATTTGCTATTTCTTCAAATTGAGGAGAGACTCAGTGTATTTCAGACTGACATGTATGCAATTCAAATTTTGTCCGTGTCTGACTAACCCAGGACCAAGTCCCAAATCCTTCTATGCCATAAAAAACACAGATAGAGATCAAAGATCCTACAATAAATCCTACATATGAAGAAAAAAATAATCAATCAGGCACAACCAAATCAGTGCATAAGTAGGATGGGAGAGTGGGAAAGAAGTTCATAGAACCAATATAAAAAGGCAATGTCAATAGACTTGACAAGTACAGAATGTCTTGGAAAAAATCAGTCACAAAGCTGGATGTAGATGAGACCTTGATGGTCGTATATTTCAGCATTATACATATTTTAGAGGGGGGAAACTGAAGTGTAAAGAAGAGAAATGACTTGACCAAGATTATCCATTCATTGTGTGGCCAGTCATTTAATCTCTCAGAATATCAGTTTTCTCATTTCTAAGAGGTGAATAGTAGTGTTTTCATAAAAAGTTTCTTTAGGAAACCAATTGGATAATGGTTAACACCTACTTAATGCATAAATACATCATTCATATAAACCCTGGAAGGTAGATTTTTCAAATATGGAAAATGAGGTTCAGAATATTAAGTAATTCATCATAAAACTATACATCACAAACAGGATTTGAATTTAATTGTGTATTTCCTTTAAGGACATTATCCATTAACCTATACTTCTTTCTTTATGAATATAAAACAATCTAGAAAAACCAGATCTTACTCCTCTTATAGTGGTAATGTTAATGAGAAAATAAGGAGAGCTGTTGTTCTACATTTAGATGTATCAATCATAATAAATTTACCTCTGAGGAGTTTCATTTTCTGTCACTAAAAACATCAAAATTTAGGAAGTTCTAGTCCTTAATTAAGGGTAATCCCTCCACCTGTTCAAGTGATCTCATTCTGAACTGTTTCCTCCAAGACACTGTCCCCTGTTAAGTCCATTCTTTCACTAATTTTCAGTCTCTCCTTATCTACTGACTCATTCCCTAGTGCACACAAACATATCCATGTCAATATCATCTGAAAAAAAAAGATAGTCCAAACTTTATTCATCCCTCTCCCCTAAGCACTGTCCTGTATCTCTTCTACCCTTTACTGCTAAACTCCTTGAAAAGACCATCTACAATAAATACCTCCAACTTCTCTCCTCTCACTCTCTTCTTAAACCCTTCCAATCCAGCTTCTGGCCATATCTTCCCACCAAAATAGTTCTCTGCAAAGTCATCAAAGATCTCTTAGTTATCAAATCCAACAACCTTTTCTCAACCCTGTTTTTCTTGACCTCTCTTCAGTTTTAACAAGACTGACCATCTTTTACTCTTTGAAACTTTTTTCTTTTAGGTTTTTTTTTTATTTTTTTGGACACCACTCTCTCCTGTTTCTTCTCCTACCTACCTGAATATTCCTACTCAGTATCCTTTCTGGATCTTCATCCAGATCACACACTGTAAGCATAGATGTCCCTCAGGATTCTGTCTTGTGTCTTCTCTTCTGCCTCTTTACACTACTTCACTTGGTAATCTCATCACCTTCCATGAATTTAATAATTTATATCACTTATAGATTTGATCATCTATACTGATAATTCTCAGATCTACCTATCTTTCCCTAACCTCTTTGCTGACCTGCAGCATCACATCTCCAACTGTCTTTCAGACATTTTGAACTGAATGTCCAGTAAACATCTTAAAATAAGTATACTCAAAACAAAACTCATAAGATGTGGGAAAATTGGAACACCACTGCATTGTTGGTAGCATTGTGAATTGATTCAATCATCCTGGAGAGCAATTTGCAACTATACCCAAAGCGTTATGAAATTTTGCATACCCTTTAACCTAGCAATATCACTACTTACTATGTATCCAAAAGAGATCATAAGAAAAGGAGAAGGACTCACATGTACAAAAGTATTTATAATATCTCTTTTTTGTGATGGCCAAGAATTGGAAATTTAAGGGATCTCCATCAATTAGGGAATGACTGAACAAATTATGGTATATGAATGTAATGGGATATTATTGTTTTATAAGAAATAATGAGCAAGAAGATTAAAAAAACTAGAAAGACTTACATGAACTGATAAAGTGTGCAGAACCAGGAGAACATTGCACATAGTAACAGAATCATTATCTGATGATCAAATTTGATAGACTTAGCTCTTCTCACAATACGATGCACTAATACAATTCCAAAAGACTCATGACAGAAAATACTGCCCACGTTCAGAAAAAGAGCTATGGTGTCTGAATACAAATTGAAACCTACTATTTTCTCACTTTCTCTTTCTTATGTTTTTCCCTTTTACTCTGATTCTTCTTTCACAACATAACTAATGTAGAAATATGTTTAATATGATTTTAGCCTATATCAGATTTCATGTCATCGTGAGAATGTGGGAGGGGAAGAATGAAGAGAAAATTTTGAATTCAAAATTTTATAAAAGTGAATGTTGAAAACTAACTTTACATGTAATTGAAAAAAATAGTATTAAGTGGGGAAAACAAAACAGAACTAATTATCTTTCCTCCTTAACTTTCGACCTTCCCTGTTACTCAAAAGAGGAACACCATCCTCACAGGACTTCACCCCACCTCACAACCTAGGAGTTATCCTTGACTCTTCACTATCTCACCTACTTTCATATCTGGTATGTTGTCAAAGTCTGTCTATTTCACCTATTTAATATTTCTCATATATCACTCAACCCTTTTCTCCTCTGATAGTGCCACCACTCTAATACAGGCTCTCATCATTTCATACCTAGGCTGTTTCAATACTCTGTCACCTGGTTCAACTGGTCTGCATGGTTCTAGTCTTTCTCCACTATAGCACATCCTCCATTTGGTCATTTAAGTGATTTTCTAAATCACTGGTTCTAGCAGAACCAAGTTGGCAGAGTAGAAGGATGGACCTGCTCTAACTCTCCCCCTATAGCCCATAAAACCCCTGGAAAAATGACTCTGAATAAATTGTAGAGCAGCAGAAGCCACAAAACAACAGTGAGAAAGAAATGTCCAGTCCAAGACAGGCTGAAAGGTTGACAGGATAGGTCTATCACATTGAGCTCAAAGCAGAGCTCAGCCTAGCCTTGGCTGTGTGGCACAGACAGAACTGGAGCAGGTTTCAGGGAGTGGAATCACAGGTTCAGTTGTGGTGCATGGATTTCTCAACCCACAAATTCAAAAGGCAGTTTCAAAGGTTAATAAGAAAGCTCTTTTACCTCTGGTAGAGGGGAGTATGGTCTGGCCCCAGATCCGCAAAGTGGCAGCAGAATCCACTTTTGGAATCCTTGACCTAAAGACCCAAGGGAATCAAGTTCTGATTCTCAGTTCTGAGGGGCAGTCCTGGGTGAAGAGAAGAATTGGCATGATGGAGCTGGTGGTAGCTGTGGAGAGGGAGTCCTACCCACAGATCTTGAGCAGAAAAGAGTGCTTGGGGTTGCCCATTGACCAGAGCACAGGCCAAAAGAGGAATAAACTCCTCTCCCTTGATTGTGCCATCTTGGAAGAACTGAGAACTTACAGGTCCCTGGAGTATACCCTACACTTGAAAAAAAGACTCAAATGTCAAGTAACTGCCTGGGAGAATGCCCCCAAAAGAGAAAAATAAGATTGTAGAAGGTTACTTTCTTGGTGAAAGGATATTTTCTTCCATGTTTTCAGACGAGGAAGAACAAAACAACCCATCACAGGAAGACATCAAAATCAAGGCTTCTACACACAAAACCTCCAAAAAGTATATGCAATGGTCTCAGTCCATGGAAGAGCTCAAAAGAGATTTTGAAAATCAAGTAAGAGAAGGGGAAGAAAAATTGGGAATAGAAATGAGAGTGACACAAGAAAATCATGAAAAGTGAGTTAACAGCTTGCTAAAGGAGATCCAAAACAATACTAAAGAAAATAGCACCTTTAAAAATAGACTAACTGAAATGATGAAAGAAGGTCAAAAAGCCAACGAGGAGAAGAATGTTTTAAAAAGCAGAATTGATCAAAAGGAGGTTCAATAGCTCACTGAAGAAAAAAGTTCTTTAAAACTTAGAATGGAGCAGATGAAAACTAATGACTTTATGAGAAACCAAGAAATTATAAAACAAAACCAAAAGAATGAAAAAATAGAAGACAATGTGAAATATCTTATTGGAAAAACAATTGTCCTCCAAAATTGATCTAGGATAGATAATTTGAAAATTATTGTTATACCTGAAAAACAATGATCAAAAAAAGAACCTAGACATCATCTTCCAAGAAATTATCAAGGATAACTGAGAAAAAAAATATAAGTGTATATATATATACACATACATATATATGTATATATATAGAAAATATAAGTATATATAATACATACATATATGAACACATATATACACGTTTGTATATGCACACAAATATGTACAAACACACAGATGTACACATATGTAAATATGTATATATGTGTAGGTGTGGTAGGTATGTGTGGGTATGTATGCATGTATATAGTATGTATGTGTAGGTATGTATATGTACATGGGTGTATGTGTGAATCTGTGTGTATATATGTATATATAGACAGAGGGCACATAGTGAGCTGAATATGAAGGGAGAATACCTAAAAATTATAAAATTTACAGTTAAGTGGAATATACTAGGAGAAGGAGAATGAGAGATAGAATGTAGGAAATCATCTCATATAAAAAAGGGAAGAAAGAACTATTACAATGAAAGGGAAGAGGTGGGGAGAGGAAAGGAAATAACAGTCTTACTCTCATGGGATTTGGCTTAAGGAGGGAATAACACACACTCAATTGGATATGGAAATCTATTTTACCCTGCAGGGAGACAAGGGGGAAGGGGTAGGAGGGGAAGATAATAGAAGGGACAGAAAATTGGGGAAAGGGATAATCAGAAGTAAACACTATTGTGGGAGGACAGGCCATGGGAGAGAATGGAATAAATGAAAGGCAAGATAGGACAGAAGGAAATGTGATAGTCTTTTAAACATAACTATTAAGTAAGTGCTTTGCATTGTTACATATGTATGACATATTGAATTGCTTATTTTCTCAATGAGAATAGGTGGGGAGGGGAGGAGAGAATGTGCAACTCAAAGCTTTAAGAATGAATGTTAAAATTTGTTTTAGCGTGCAACAGGAAATTAAGCTATACAGGTAATGGAGTATAGAAATCTATTTTGCCCTATGGGAGAATAGAGGGGAAGGGAGATGGAAGAAGGATGAGTAATAGAAGGGAGGACAGACTGGAGGACATGCTGTCCTGGGGAGAGGGACAGGGAGAGATGGGGAGAAAATTTTAAATTCAAATTCTTGCAAAAGTGAATGTTAAGAATTGAAAAATAAATAAATTATATTAAAAAAGTAAATCACCGGTTCAACAATGTCAGTTCTCTATTTAATAAACTTGACTGTTTTCCTATTGCTTACAGTCACAAATACATAATGTTGTCTGGCATTGAAAGTCTTCATGACTAAACTCCCACCTTCCTTTCCAGTATTTTAACAACTTCCTCTTTACCATGAACTCTGATCCAGTGATACTGCCTCCTGACTAGTACACAAAAAAGACACGGCAATTATTGGTTGCAGAATGTTTTTTTTTCCCTGCCTGCCCTTGTGTGTCTGGGAAGTGCTCCTTTCTCATTTCTACCATCTGAATTCTGTGACTTTCTTTAAGTTCACAGCTGAAATTCTGTCTTTCCCAATTTCTCTCACTTCTAGTGCTTTTCCTTTGTTAATTACCAATTTCTCTCTTACACAACTTTCTTCATACATATATGTTTTTACATTGTCTCCCCAGTTAAATTGTCAGTTCCTTGAGGGCAGTAACTGTCCTTTGCCTCTTTTTATCCCAGTACTTAGCACAATGACTGGAACACACTTAGATGCTTAGTAAATGTCTATTGATTAACCCTTACAGGTTTTTAAAAATTCAACACTGCCATGGATAAGTCAAGACTTGGGCTTAATTTACTCTAAGACATTATGATGATAGCCCTATGGCAGGCCTACTTTAATGGATCAGATTTAGAGTCTATCAACCCTAGTATTTTGTCAGAAAGAGACATACATGTTCATTGTACAACAAATCAGTCAATAATATGGGAAATACCCCTCATAAGTCATTTCTGATTCCATTTAATAACTTCTCAACAGCAGAAGCCAGTCTTTTTAAGTTTGCATATACTTAGCACTTTACAAATGTGTGAGGACTCACTGATAGGTACTGCCTTTTATTTTTATATTTGTAGCACTTAGTGTTTCACATGGTAGATGTTTAATATGCACGTGTTGAAATAACCATCCCCTTCCTCATGGAAAATATCTGCATTTATCCTTTGGTTATTTTTTTAATCCAAGGATAGACTAAAATGTCAAACAGCTAGGTAATGAATGAATGACTAAGTGAATGAATAAATAAACGTTTCTCTTTTTTTTGTTCTTTATCTCTATTTCTTCTTCTGCTTCTTATTATTTCCCTTCCCTTTCTCTTGGTTTTCCCTAAGTCCTTGTGATGTGTTCTGGATTCTCACCCCAAACTACAGTACCTTATCTGAAAATGATCTTTCCAGTAAGGGCCCCATGCCCATAACTTTTTTGTGTCTCTCATAAAATTGACCCACTCTGTATTCCATTCCTTTTAGGTACCTGACACTAATCTAGACTCTAATTCACACTAAAATATTACTGAACAAAAATGCATTTATATTTTGTCTCTGTGGTATAACATTTTTTTGCTTGGTTTCTAATGTCTTATTTCAAAACAGTGAGTAATTTTGGAATGTTAAGTTGTAGAGAGAGATATTTCTTTGAGAGGAAGATGGGGATGAGGGTTTCATCACGTGTTCCCAAGATACTTCCACATGCATAAAGGTCTCCTAATACGCTTATGAATAAGAGGAATAGCTGTAAAATACCTGCCATTTTGGTTTCTTATTAATCCTTTGGGAAGAGACGAGTCTATATGATATCAATGGGACTTCTCGTCCTCAGTGCCTCATCTTCTTCCAAAAAGAATGTTTTATTTTTGATTTTTGGTTTCTCAGATTCTCTCAGCATCTCCCCTCTCTCCTTTGCTATTTCGTTCAGAATTCAAGGGTGTCCCCAATCTGACCTATATGAACTGCCCAGCTTTGAAGTTTAATACCTCAACAGGCTTGAGGAATGACCTCTTCTTGATCTCTCTCTCTTTTTCCTCATTTCTTCCCTAAGAAAAATGATGCAAAAATTCCAGCATGTGTTCCATCCTGCTATGTTGTTCTTCAGATAAAGGGAACCTGTGTATGCCCATTTGAATCTGTCCTGCCCATAAAATCCCTTCATCAATAAAATACTACTGACTGCTGGTCTCTTCTCCCAATATGCTGCTTTTAACATTTTAAAGATATATTTTTAAGCCATACTTTTGATTACAACACTTTGGTTTACAAGTGAAACTTTTCTTATACTGTGATCCTTTCTTTTCTGGTTTGTCTTCCTTTTTTTAACTCTTTAGAGCTTGGATGAAGCAAATTAATTTTAAAGAAAGTAAACAATCCCATGATATATAAATAAGTTTAAAAAGAAATAGATTATCATGCCCAGTCCACTCTATCTTACATGAGATATTAAAATTCCCATTTTACAGATTAGTATCAGAAAAGGAAACTCGTGTATACCAGGCAAGTATGAAAATCAATCCTAAGTCTATCTTGACTTCTAGTCAAGAGTATACTACTAGGATTGGAATGTGAGAAGTAGAGAGGGAAAAAGGCACAGGAAAGGAGTAGGGGGTAATATGTTGCCATATAATAATTCTGAAATCAAGCTGAAAGTAGGTTCTTATTTCCAACAACAGACTTATCTACCCTATAAAAAGCTACCAAGCAATTGTAATTCAATTGAACTCAATAAACATTAGACGCCTATGTGTCAGACATTGTACTAAGTGGTAGAAATACAAATAAGAAAAAAAAATAATGACAGTTCCTGCCTTCAAGAAGCTTACAATGGAATCCTAGAAGAAAATACACAAAATTAATTTGAAAACTGGGAGGGGAACATCAGAGGACACTCAGGATGCATGTATGTTGCTGTGTAAGGTTAAATCCAAGCAGATCTGCTGATAGAAAATGGAGTTACTTTGAAGTTGTTTGTCATTGTTGTTATTTGTTCATTCACAAGGGACCAATGACATTGGAAAGATGATGTCTTGACTTGCAAGGTGAATTTCATTTAGACAGGGATATACAAATTCAGCAGCCTCACTTTTCTCTCTACTATGTCAATCAACATGACATGACAACTGGATTTCATTTGATCAGCTTATCCTGGAGAAGGTATGATGTTCCATGGAATCAAAACACAGCAGACCTGGTGATTGGAAATGGAGAGTTAACTGGTAAGTTGACAGACTGTTTTAAAGAAACTCCAAGAGTTCCTCTCAAAGTGGAGTTTATGGTTCTATTTCAAATTAGTTTGGGATGAGTAATATTTTCTTGTAGCTTCTAAGAACTGGAAATACAAATCAATTCTGGTTAATACACATACATACACATATACATGTATGTATGTATATATAATTTTATATATACATTTTATATTTACATATATGTATATATTTATATTATGTTATAATACATTTATATACATTTATAACATATTTTATATATAATTTTTATATAATATAAACATTTATTTAAATATACTTACACATATTTCTATATCAATATATTTCCCTTGTTATAATCACAATGTATATTATTTTCCTGATTTTTTCTACTCTGTATCAATTCATATAGAGAATATATTGAGAAAATAGATATATAGAGACAACCCATGGCCCTATGAATTTTTCATTCTTTTTTTTCCATAAAGAAATTTGCCTTCACATTCATGTGCCACAATTTTTACAAGTAATTCTGTAATGTTCATCTGCTTTGTCACCAGCCATTTGCTACCTCAAAACTGCTGTTACTGATATTTTCTTATATAGGTGCCTTTTAAAAAATCTTTTTGAGAGATTTTTGGAGATTTGGTATTATAAGCTCAGAAATGGAATTTTTTGAATGACTATTGTCATTTAATTCCAAACTGCCTTCTGAAAGGGCTGTATCTATTCACATATCTACCAACAGTCTCTTAATCTTTATACACAACACCCAACCTTACCTATTTCCATCTGTTGTCATATTGCCTATTTGCTAAAGAAACAGGAAACCTAACAATGTATCTCATTTGTATTTTCCTCTAAACACATTGATCGTCCCATGTATGATACTGATGATAACGTTGTATAGACACCAATCATATCAATGAATACCAAAACAAAACAAAAAAATCCCCAGCTTCAAGGAGCTAGGATCCCAGACACAGTGAGGAGGAGCTTGAATTCAAGAAGACCTGGAATTAAAGCTGACCTCTAACACTTGCCATGTGTCTGATTTGTATTGGTGACCAGGAGAATCAGTAGACTTTGATGGAATGTGCTGTACTGTGAGAGAGAGGTTAGTATGTTCTTCTGTAATACACAAACACACATACACACACACACAAACACATGTGTATGCATAGACACTCAGCAACAGGGTTTGGCGGAATTTAATTCTTGTTCTACCCATTAAATTCTGAGTTCTCTTGAATCTTGGGATTCTTAGAATTCTTGTGATCAGAAAACCTTCTCTTCTTGGAATTTGATACTCTGCCTTTTCCTCTTCAGGAAAGCTTTGGTGGGATAAGAATGAAATAATATCTTGCACCTGGGGCAATAGACAACTCATGTAATAGTAGTCCATTAGTTGGTACAATTAATTATCTTTAGCACACATAATTATTATGGAAAGAGTGAACTCACTTCCTTATGCAGTCTTCTTTAATTCAGCACACTTTGATGGTGACAATAAGTAAACCTTAGGGGATATCGGGCAGCAGACAGTGTTTGTCTTTCATATTCTCGGCTCCTCTCTAGGTACCCACAATAATCAATAATTTTTAATTGAATTCCTTAAACTGGGCCCTTTGGATAGTATCCAAAAACAATATGTAGGTCCTGCTCTCTTGTAAGTTAGCTATGTGGCTTAGTGGATACGGTTGTACATGGAGCTTGGAAGACCTGCCTTCGAAACTCAGCTCAATAACTGGGTGGTTATATGACCCTGGGCAAAAACTTATACTTCATTAGGCCTCAATTTCCTCATCTACTATATGGGGATAAATGATGAAACTTACTTTAAAAGGTTGTTGAAAGGATCAAATGAGATTATATATTTAAAGTGACTTATAACCCTTAAAGAGCTATATGAATTTTGGGTATTGTTCAGAATTAGTTTGAAGGATTCCATAGATTCTTCATTTGTGTCAATTAGAAGGGAAAACAGGGTGTCTGTCATCAAAAAGTAGAAAGATTAGATTTAGGAAAATCTGGTTTATATACCATCTATGGTCCCATTTTTGTAAGTTAGTCTCTTAAGTCATAGAGAATTGGGGCAGCTAGGTGGTGCAGTGGTTAGAGCACCAGTGCTGGAGTCAGGAAGACCTGAGTTCAAATCTCACCTCAGACACTTGACATTCACTAGCTGTGTCACCTTGGGCAAGTGACTTAACCCCACTTGCCTCATTCTAGGTCATCTCCAGTCATCCTGATGAATGTCTGGTCACTGGATTCAGAAGGCTCTGAAGGAGAAGTGAGGCTGGTGACCTGCATAGCCCTCCCTCACTCAAAACAAAATCAAGTGCAAGTCATGTCATTTCTCTGATGGGATGGTCTTCTTTGGCAACGAAGGACAAAGCCACACATAGAGTCACAATAACTTTGGTGGATAAAGTTCTGACTTAAGTCCTTCCCATATTTAGGCATGTGGAATTATATAATCAAAAACTAAATTGTTTGATTCAGAGTTACAAGAATGATAAGAACAGAGAAAGGGGTTAGGGGACTATGAAGTAGAACTGATTTAGGGTCAGAAGATTTCAATGAATGGAAAGTCAAAGTATATAAATTCAATCTCCTACCTGGGTGACCCTAGGCTAGTCACCGTAACATTCTAGGCTGAAGACTATCCGGGCTTGAAGTCCTGTTATTCTATGACCTGGATTCAAATTCAGAATCTGTGGGAGAAAGTGATAATTAGGGGAATGTTCTTCAATAATTAACTATATCAGAGATGAGAATGCCAGTCCTCAGACAGGTTAAAGATTTTGTCCAGGGTCAAGATGGTCAACATCTAATTTCCAACTACACCGTTCAGTAAAAACTTCTTTTTGCAAAGCTACCAATGATCTCTTTCTTGCCAGAGAACATTAAGAAATGAGTGAGAAGAAAGGAAGTCGAGTTATTTATGTGCTTCTGCAAAATGATTTAGCTGATGAAAGGTAGAAAGATGTTGAGAAAACACAGTGGGTCATTCAGATCATACATTTAAATATCTATGGAGTTTATGAATAAAAGGATAGATTAATACAATTTGAATTAAGTGAGTTTAGGAGATCACCCTCAGTAAAGAAAGTGCAATTTGCATAGGCTGGCATCAATTAATTGATCAGTCAATCTTTCAATGAGCATTTATGAAGCATCAGCTTTTTATCAGCCAAGGTGATAGGGGGTGAGGATACAAAGAGAGCTTGTATTCTTGGATTCATTAGAATAAAACCATTCTGGTGTGACACCTAGGCAGATTGATCTTGCTGTAATTGAGTGTTTTTACAAAATATCATAGGAAAACTAGCATAGCAATATCGATAGCAAGTTGCACATATAACCTGAGAAAACTGTTTAAGTTTTATCACAGGCTGCTATTTTCTGGTTGATTGTGGCCAACTCAGTTGTTCCTGGCTAATTAGACTCAAAGACTGTAATATGTAAAAAGAGAGAGAGAGAGAGAGAGAGAGAGAGAGAGAGAGAGAGAGAGAGAGAGAGAGAGAGAGAGAGAATCATTGGATCTTAGATTATAATTTCCTCATCACAGATGTCCATAGAGTTCTGACATGAGAGGTCCAGTCTTTGTCTTTGACATGGGAAATAGATTGAGATGGGTACATTGACATCAGTGAACCTTGAAAGTCAATGTACAGTTTGGAATTTTCTCTAAGGACAAGGGGGAACTATAAGTAAATATTGAGAAGTGATGATTGTGATGAATAAAGGTTTAGGTTGCACTTGCATTCCCAAGATTGTGTCATCTTAAAATAGTCTTACTTTCTGATTAAGGTACAGGAAACTGCACTATTAGGTTGAGAAAAGAATTACCAAGGGGATGATTTAATTATTCTTTGTTCATAGAAGGGTATTAATCATGCTTCCCCCATGCACATTTCCAAGTGTATGTTAGAGTTCTCTTGTAAATTTGGAAAGACACACAATGTTTTTGTTGTTTTGGAGGCTCTTCTGCCTTTTATGTGAGCCATCTGAATAGCTCCTGTCTAGATATCAGGATTACAGGTTCATTTCTGTCACCGAGGGAGCTCCGATTAATCATATTCTTCCTTGCCTTTGACCAGCTTTCTTTTTCATCGAGTTATTTGTTTTTTACAAGATTTATCTTTGCCCAATTATTCATTAATTACCCTGACACTTGGCTTTTAAAAAATAACCACCTCTAAACCGCAGACTTTCTGAAGTATTTACAATCAGACTGGCAAAAAAAGGAGACAGATGATTAGATTGGAGGAACTTTATTCCCCATCAGGGGTGACAGCACTATTATTATTTCCTTACAATGTACTGATTAAGCCAGCTTTACATCCATGAGGAGGAGGGGTTTGGCTGGTCTGGATTCCAGGAATTAGAAAAGGCCTGTTCTGGAAGTGAAATCAACTAGTCTACCCACCACTGCTTTGCAGTTGCAGGAACTAAGTAACTTAGACTTACAGATCTGCAGTTGGAAAAAAACCTCAGAGATTTTCTGTACTAATGGTTCCTAATCTCTCGGCCTCTGTCTCTGTCTCTGTCTCTCTATCTCTGTCTCTGTCTCTCTGTCTCTGTCTCTGTCTGTCTCTCTGTCTCTGTCTCTCTGTCTCTGTCTCTGTCTCTCTCTCTCTCATACACCTACTTTGGCAATCAAAGCCTATGGACCACTTCTCAGAATCATGCTTTTAATCACT
Source organism: Potorous gilbertii (assembly GCA_028658325.1). Lineage (NCBI taxonomy): Eukaryota > Metazoa > Chordata > Mammalia > Diprotodontia > Potoroidae > Potorous > Potorous gilbertii. The sequence goes on from CM053769.1 coordinate 111,936,177, forward strand.
GATCAAAATGCTCCCTTTCTATTAGATGCTGAAAATTAAGATTTTTCCCTCATACGAATTCATTCACTCTCTGAAATCTATTAACGAATCTTTTGGGAGTTTGTAGACCTCAGGTTTAGGACCTTAATCTATATCTACTCCTTTATTTTACATATCAGAAAATTAATGTCCGCACATAGAAAATGATTTGTCTAGAATCAAACAGGTAGGAATAGCCAGAAGTAAAGTAGGATGGTATTTATATAGACTCCAAATCATACTCTCTTTCCCTTCTGACGTGCTCTCTCCCAAGAAAGTGACATTATTTTTGGAATGGTAAAAAATTATCCATTTGCTTCCATTAGCTATATTTTTTTTATAGAAAAGTACTGAACACGTGAAATTCTAGTAATATTCTCAGGTATGGTTCCTTGGCTTGACTCCATCTTGGACTGTCAGATACCTCCCATTCAGTTCAAGAAGGCTACTAGATACAGTTCTGTTCTGCACACAGTTCTTGAACATGATATACGAAGGCACCTCCAATGCCTGTTCTCACGGGAGAGATTACGTTATACTAAGGACAAACAAAATACATGTAAATAATTAAATTGTATCTACACATATGAATACATACATATATACACATGTGTATACATATATACATAAATATACATATTTATACATAACAAAATGCTTATATATATCTGTATGTAGATATATGCATATATAAATGTACATATATCTATATTTTTATTTACTTGTTTATTTATTCATTTCTCCTCCTGTCCCCTTCCCTCCAACCCCTCTTCCTTTTTCCTTTCTTTTCTTCTCCTCTCCTCTCCTCCTCTTTCTTATCCTTTCTCCACTTTGTTGCTTCTTTGCTCTCCTTTTTTCTCAATCCCTCCATGGCCAGTGAGTCTGGGATATAACTGAAATTGCAACCTGTGCCAGAAAGGAATAGAGAATATGAGATGGAGATTATAAACTACTCAGCTTCAATCTTGTCTTCTTCTTTCATTAATTCAATTCTTTTGGAAATAACCTGTAAATATTAGGAGTAATATACAAGTAAATGACCATGCCTCTGTCCTCAAGGGGCTTGTACATCATAAATAGATAGATAGATAGATAGATGGATAGATAGATTCATAGAGAGATAGATAATCAATTTTTCTGTCTATGCCATGTAAGCCCCTTGAGGATACATCACAAAAACACATACATGTACACATGTAATATCTATGTAAATGCATGTAATATAATTATAAATTATAAGCATAAAATTATATATATGTATATATGTTTATGTATTTTTTTGTTCCAAATATCTGATGCAATGCAAGGGACATGATGAATATACATACATTCACTTAAATAAAATTCATCAATTGATCTTACTTATCAACTCCTCCTGTTTCTAAGAATAATAACAAATATATGTTCTGTAAAACAGTTTTAGAAATAACAAGGTGAACTCATGGAAATAAAAAGAAAATGTGTATTTTGTTTACCCATTTTCCCCCTCCCTTTTTTGAAAGTAGGTCGTGTTCTGGACTTTTCCACAATACCCCAGGAAACTGCTTCTTGGAAGTTCACGTCAGCCCGAGGACTCACACCTCTCCCATTGATTGGTAATCTCCTCCCAATATCTTCATTTAAGGAGGGTACCCAAGCTTGGGCGTTCTTCATTTTTCACAGAAAGAAGACCAGATTTCTCCATCATTCCCTAGGTTTGCCAACTCACATGCACTCTAGCCTCCTTTCCATCTTCCTTTTATGTTTGCTCTTCCCTTGTTGTCATGTTAGTTCCCTGAGGACAGAGATGGTTACTGCAGTTGTTATTAGGTATTCGTACTCCCTGCTCTTACTATGGTATCAAGTACATAATGAGAACTTAATTAATGTTTATGATGATAAAGATGATGATGGTGATGATGGTGATGGTGATGGATTTCTGTCTCTAACTTTCTCAATTCCTAGTATCAAGTGCTTTCAACTTTCTCATCCTCAGCTTCCTCTTTTGTAAAAAGGAATGAGTGAGTCATTATACCTTCCAATGTATCTCATCCACTTTATTCTTACTGTTCTGAGTCAAGTCCAAGTTTATATCACTTTATCTGGCTCTTTATGACAAATTCCTAGGTGGTCTCCTTTGCTATGGCCACAGACTCCTTTTAGTACCCTTCTTGGTCTACCCAATGTATTATTGGCAGAGAAATTTTCCCCAAACCTGGTGTTTAGAATAACATAGCCCCTCTTCTTTTCTCCTAAGTGAGCTTTTAACCTCTCAGAGGGATGGACAGGTCTTGACACACCTTTAGGTATATAACACATAAAACCATTGCTAGTGTGTACCCTATTCTGTTGTTTCATAGATTGTACAGCTCATCCAAGGTTGGGGCCCAGGAGGGAGGCAGTATTAAAGACAGGCTCACTCTCCTTCTAGCCAGGAACCTCTTTTTTGATTATAGCTTCCTCCTCCATATTTTTGCTCAACATATGCCATTCCCTCTGTTTCTGCTCTTCCTGAAACAATATCATCAATGCAAGTCAAGTTTCCAAGTTCTCAGTCAACATATATTTCCATTCTTGGTTCCATCTTATCATGCCTCAGTGGCCATAAAAGAGTGCCCTAATGATAATGGTAAATGTTATAACCTGAGATTCCTTATTGGTTTAGGAACTTTTACCCATAGTGTAGGTTTGGCCTGCTTCACTTTGGATATCACCATCTTGCCCCCACAAGACATCCAGCAGGACAGTTCTTTGGTGAAAAGTATAGTATCTTCTTGCTTGCTCTATTGTCTGAACTCTCCTGCCTCTCTTTGTCTGGATGATCTATTTTTCTTTTCTCCTGAAATTCCCCCAAAGAGAAGCAATATAACTGAATTGAAGTCAGTGTTGGCATTGGGATGTCATGCATTCAACACTTCTACTCAAAGATTGTATTAACCTGGATAAATCACTTAATCACTTGGTACTGCAAACAATCTAGTAAAATTACAAATAACCAATCCATATCTAATAATGAAGGATGTTTCCTCACTAAGAGTTTCCTACTTCTATAGGATTACAGGTCTGGAAAAGAAAACCCACATAAAACATAAACTCTCCATTTTTCACATGAACTCCATTTTCCTTAATGGGGTAGAACCCTAAGTCACTTCTCTCTGTTATCTCCTTCAGAGCCTTATATATTTTCTCTAGTTATTTTGATAACTTTTAAGGCCCAATTTAAGCCCTACTTCCTCCATGTATAATTCTCTATGGCACCCTCATCTCCCTTGTCTCTATTACTACTGCTCTGAAAGAAGTCAGTCTGTATAAGACATGAAATATAGAATGAAAAGACGTTGCTCCTGGTTAGAGAATGTAATCTAGTAAGTAGGTTGAGGAATTCACAGACCTAAAAGGATGAGGACTAGAAGAGAATAGTGTCCAGAAAACACAGAGAGGAGAGGATGTGCAAGAGAAGTTATGAACCAAATCAAACATTACATCAAAGTTAATGATAAAGATTGAGCAACATCCATTAGATTTGGCAACTAAGAAGAGAATAGTTTCAACTGAATGCTGAGATCAGAAGCCAGAATTGAGCTTTAGAAGGGATTGAGAGAAGAGGGAGTAGTGGCATAAAACATAGATGGTATTTTCACGGACCTGGGAAAAAGATTAAAGAGAAAAAAAAATTAAATCTTAAAATGAAGAGGCCATGTCTGAAGAAATTTCTGTCTGGGCCTGAGTGAGAAGAATATTGTCTGGATCTGAGACACTTGATTCAAATGTTACCTCAGATGTTATCAGCTATGTGACTTTGAGCATATTCCTTAATTTCTATGGAACATCATTTCCTCATGTTTAAAAAAGAATGGACAAGATGGCTTCTGAAGTTCTTTCATCTCCAGCGCTATGATAGTAGTAGCTTCTAAATATCATTTTATCTCTCTAAGCTATAAAGTCATGTTGAGAAATTATCCAAGCGTGTGATCATAAAAACACAACAGATTGAACCAACTAAAATATTTACCAAATAGATCGGGTATTGAGAACCAGAGGTTATTGGGGGAGATGAGGGACATAAATGCTTCACATTTCTCTAAATGCTTTTCTCCCAACATTGCTATTAGGTAGGGAGTATATATACATATTGTGTGTATATATATATGTGTGTGTGTGTGTGTGTATGTATATATATATATTCCAATTTTGAAGACAAAGAAAATAAGAAGAGGTTATTTGTTCATAGATATACCCCTGGTTAGTGACAGATAGTGGTTAGAAAGAGACTCTATTCAGTGTTTGCTCCTGTCATATCATTTCACTGGAAGAAGGCACAAAAACAATAGATGTCTGGTGTGTAATTTGCCTAGAGTAATTCTATACAGGATTTTTCTGAACTTCCATCATCCATCCACATCTCCCCACATCCTTCTATTAATTGTCAGAGAAGATCATTCAATTATTCAATAATCACTCAATTTACAATTTATTGAGAAATTATGATACACTCAACACCATCTTAGACATCATGGGGAAGTAGTAGAGAAACAAAACAAATATAGTCTTTTCCCAAATCCAAATTTATTATTTCTTTTTCTTGACTCCAGAGGGCAAAATGAATACAAGTGCATTGACATTTCTCAGAATTGAAATTCTGGTCCCCATTTCCTTAGAGCATCCTTGGGAACTAGTTAAGCACAGGAAGAGTAGTTCAACAGAGAGAGTTTTGAACTTCAAATCAGAAAGACCTTGGTCCAAATTAGAATTCAGAGATTCACTAGCTCTTTGACCTTGTTCAAATTACATAACTTTTCCGTGTCTTCATGTCCTCATAGAAGAGGAGTTGGACTCTGGCATACCTTCAAAATTTAAATATCTATTTTTACAAACTCACACTTGTTTATTTAAAAACACAGATGTTGTAAGGCTGTTGAAGTGAAATCCTTTTTAGCCTAGAGAGTTACTTAACGCTCCAGGGTGCTTTCAGAATTCCTTAAATCATACCTTATAAGTGAACAAATATAATGGCTAAGTGGACTAGGGGATGGGGGTTCTCTGGCTAGTTGCTTCTCTTACCTAGAAGGAAATAACATTGGTGATGAGTGCAGAGTCCCTCTTTACTTTGTTGAAATGAAATTTATTGATTAAAGAACAGTTTTAACAACTGGTGGGAGAATCATAGTTCCAGGAAGAATTTTATTTAGAACTGACTCATGACTCAGCTTGTTCCTTGTGGCATGAAGGAGGGCTGGCAGAGTCTTTCCCATAGGAAAATTAAAAGAGCTAGTGTTTTTGACCTGAGGACCAGGTGAGGTGGGGCTCATTTAGATGACGTCCCCTCTCCATTCTAGTTCTAATATCGTTGGAAACCTGTTATTCAGAGAATAGATGATGGAAAATGTCATGACTTTTTGCAAAGTTGTTAATCTACTTCTGTATAAATATTTAAGTTCTACACTGCTTTTGTTGCATACTTACTATTTGCACCACATCTAGGAATTTTCCTAGGACTTGTTCAAAAGAAGAAGGAATTAAATTTGGGCAAATATATTCTAGAATTCCAAACTTTTTATCTTTATGACAATCTTATGGATATGGTTAAGTAGTTTTTATAGTCCTGTGGCGACATGATCATCATCACTACTTTCTGACACTTTGATAAATTTCAGCATCTAAAATGAAAGGATTAATTGTCCTAATTTGAACACGCTTGACCTTTGGTGTGAACTTTGGAATCCCATTTGTAAAAGGCACATTGACAAACATGAAAAGAAAAATGTGTCCAAAATGGTGAGAGGTCTAGACATCATGTAAGTCTGTTAAATAAACTGTGGATGATTAGACCACTGATTTAGTTCTGGGAGGTACTTAGAGGTTATTTAGGTCAGCTAGTTTAGTTTATTAATCCAGAAACAATCAAATAAGAGACAGCTCATGAAAAAAGTACTAGTAATCTTCAGATACTTAAAGTTCTGTCTCACAGAAATGGAGGCCTTTAAGGAAATGGTTACATATACCAACAGAATTTCATAGGTAAGTATAGGCAAACAAATAAAGAATTATCATTATGTACATACAGGAGAGTCTTCATGTCACTGTAGAGAACAAACCTTGAAGGAAAGACGAGGAATGTATAGGTTGTTTTCAAAACATACAGACTGTGACCCTAAGGAAATAATTTAATTTCACAGGCAAATTTCTTCTTTTAATATTTTTTACTTTATTAATTTGCTTTCAGTTTTCAAGAATCACTTTCATAAGTTCCAAATTTTATCCTCCTCTCTCCACCCTCCCTCCTCAAGACAACATGTAGTCTTATATGGACTCTATATATAAATTCCTCTTCAACACTTTTTCACATTAGTTGCGTTGCATAGAAAAATTAAAACAAATGGCAGAAATCATGAGAAAAAAACAAAACAAAAGGAAAAATAGCCTCCTTCATTCTGCATTCCAACTCCATAGTTGGATGTGGATGGTATTTTGCATCATAAGTCCTTTAGAAAATGTTTTGGTCCTTGCATTGCTGTGAAGTGTTATTAAAACGGTCCTTGCCCAATGTGGCTGTTGCTGTGTATCATGTTCTCCTGGCTCTGCTCACTTCACTCAGTATCAGTTCATATAAGACTTTTCATTTTTTTCTGTATTCCACCTGTTCATCATTTCTCATAGCACAATAGTATTCCATTATGTTCATATAATACAACTTGTTCAGCCATTCCCCAACTGATGCGTATCACCTCATTTTTCAGTTCTTGGCCATGACAAAAGAGCTCCTAGAATTACTTTTGTACATGTGAATCCTTTTGTCATTTTTGTGATGTCTTTGGAATACAAACCTAGAAGTGATATTGTGGAGTCAAAGGGTATGCACACTTTTATAGTCCTTTGGATATAGTTCTAAATTTCTCTCCAGAATGGTTGAATTAGCTCACAGCTTCACCAACAATGACTTAGTGCTTCAACTCTCCAAAATCTCCAACATTTATCATTTGCCTGTTTTGTCATGGTGTGATGTAGAACCTTCAAATTGTCTTGATTTGTATCTATCTGATCATTAGCAATTTAGAACATTTTTTCATATGACTTCAGATAACTTTAATTTCTTCCTATGGAAAGTGTCTGTTCATATTCTTTGACTATTTATCATCTGGGGAATGACTTGTACTCTTATAAATTTGAGTCAGTTCTCTATATATTTTAAAAATGAGGCATTTATCACAGATAATAGTTGTAAAAACTCTTTTGCATTTTCAGCTTCCCTCCTAATCTTGCATTGGTTTTGTTTGTGCAAAAAACATTTTCAATATAATTTAATGAAAATTATCCATTTTGTATTTCATAATAATCTCTATCTTTGGTTTGGTCATAAATTCCTCCATTCTCCATAAATCTGACAAATAAACTACTACTTGCTCCCCCAATTTGTTTATGCTCATTTGCAATTTATTCTGTTATATGGTGTCAGGCATTGATCTATGCCCCCAGTTTCCACCACACTATTTTTTAGTTTTCCCAGAAGTTTTTGTCAAAAAACCTTCTTATCCCAGAAGTAGGGGTATGTGGTTTTATCGGAGTAGAATGCTGTGCTCATTGACTACTCTGTCTTGTATACCTAAACTTTTCCACTAATGTACCCCTCTATTTCTTAGTCAGTACCAAGTGTTTTTGATGATTGCTACTTTATGATACAATTTGAGATCTTGTAGGACTAGGTCACCTTCCCTAGAATTTCTTTTCATTAATCCCCTTAATATTCTGGACCTTTTGTTTTTCCAGATGAATTTTGATATTATTTTTCTAGCTTTATATTTTTTTTGGTAGTTTGATATGGCACTGAATAAGTAAATTAGGTAAAACTGTCATTTTTAGTATATTGATTCAGTCTAGTCAGGAGCAACTGATGTTTTTTCCAATTATTTTACTTTATTTGTGCAAAAAATGCTTTGTCATTTGGTTCATATAGTCCCTGGCTGTGCTTTGGTAGATAGGCTCCCAAATATTTTATAGTATCTACAGTAACTTTAAAAGGGATTTATCTTCCTATCTCTTGTTGTTGAACTTTCTTAGTAATATATAGAAATGCAGGTGATATATGTTAGTTATTTTGTATCCTGAACTTTGTTGAAGTTGTTTATTATTTCAAGTAGTTTTTAAACTTGATTCTCTAGGATTCTCTATTGTCTATATTATCATATTGTCTACAAAGAATGATGACTTAGTTTCTATTTTGTCTATTCTAATTTCTTTCTTCTCTTATTGCTAAAGCTAACATTTCTAGTACCATATTGCATTAACAGTGGTGATAATGGACATCCTTGCTTTACCTCTGATCTTACTGGAAATGTATCTAGGTTATTTCTATAGCATATAATGCTTGCTGATGGTTTTAGGTACATATTGCTTATTATTTTAAGGAAGATTCCATTTATTTCTATGCTCTCCAGTGTTTTCAATAAAAATGGGTGTTGTATTTTATCAAAAGATTTTTCTTCATCTATTGAGATAATCACAAGATTTCTGTTAGTTTTCTTGTTGATATATTCAATTACACTGATAGTTTTCCTAATATTTAATCAGTCCTGCATTCCTTGCATAAATCCTACCTGATCAAAGTGTATTATTTTCTTGATAAGTTGCTGTAATCCTTTTTACTGATATCTTTAAAATTTATGCATCTATATTCATAAGAGAAATTGGTCTATAATTTCTTTCAGTGTTTTGACTCTTCCTGATTTAGGTATCAGCACCATATTTGTATCATAAAAAGAATTTGGTAAGACTCCTTCACCAGTTTTCCCAAATAGTCTATATTGTATTGGGATTAACTGTTCTTGAAATGTTTGATAGAATTTACTTGTAAATTCATCTATCCCTGGAGATTTTTTTCCTTTGGACTTCATTGATGCCTTGTTCAATTTATTTGCTCTGAAATGAGGTTATTTAGTATTTTACTTCCTCCTCTATTAATATGAGCAATTTGTATTTTTGTAACTATTCCCCCATTTCACTTATGTGGTCAACTTTATATGCATGCATTTGAGCAAAATAATGTTTAATTATTGTTTTAATATCTTCTTCTTTGGAGGTGAATTCAATTTGTATTTATGATATTGGTAATTTGGTTTTCCTCTTTATTTTTTAATCATATTGACTATAGGTTTATCAATTTTATTATTTTCATAAAACCAGCTCTTTCTTAGTTCAATAGTTTTCTTAATTTCAATTGTATTGATCTCTCCTTTGGTTTTCAGTGTTTCTTATTTGAAATTTAATTGGGGATTTTAAATTTTTTCTTTTTCTAGTTTTTTTTTCAGTTACATGCCCAATTGATTGATTTCTTCTTTATTTTATTCATATAAGCATTCAGATATATAAAACTTCCTCTAATAATTGCTTTCACTGCATCCCATAATTTTGGTAGGTTGTCTCATTATTGACATTCTCTTAAATGAAGTTATTGATTGTTTATTAGATTTGTTTTTTGACCTACTAATTCTTTAGGATTAGATTATTTAGTTTCCAATTTAATTTTCCACGTCCCTTTATTACATATATTTTTATTGCATCATGAACTGAAAATGATTCATTGACTATTTCTTTCTTTCTGTCCTGAATTTTGAGTTTTTTATGCCCTGGTATAGGGTCAATTTTTGCATATGTGTCATATACTTCTGAGACAAACTTATATTCCTTATTATCCTCATCTAGTTTTCTCCAGAGGTGTATCATATCTCTTTTTTCCAGAATTCTGTTCACCTCCTTAATTTCTTTCTTGTTTATTTTGTGTTTAGATTTATCAAGTTCATAGAGGAAGAGGTTGAGTTCCCCCCCACTACTAGGATAGTTTTTCTGTCTATTTCTTCCTTTAATTCCCTTAACTTTTCTTCTAAGAATTGGGATGCTATACCATTCGATGCATATATGATTTGTAATTGTATTACTTCTATATCTACAGTGCCTCTTTTCCCAATCTCTCTTTGATGTTGTATAGAGTAAAAATCTACAATAGTGAGTGATGTTAACCCAAACAAACTCTGGTCATGAAACAAAGATATATAAAGTGAAGATAATTTGAAAAGGAAGAGTACATTGACAGCTGGGGGGAGGAGGGTCAGATATGGTTTCCCATTGAAGGTGTTTCTTGAGTTGATGAAAACTAAGGAGTCTAAGAATCAGAGATCATCTAAACTAAGAAGTAATAAGGACCCAGGGAGAATAAGTAAATCAGACAAAGCTAGAAATAAAGCCAGGGCTTGTACCTAATTCTTCTTGCTCTAAGTTATGTGGTCCCTTCCTCTCTCTCTCTCTCCCTCCCTCCTTCTCCTTCTCCTTCTATAAGTATGTAGGTATTCATGTATGCTGTACACAGAAGCAAAAATAGCCAAAATATCCTGAATTATATTAATTTCTTACCACTGTCTTGGATCAATTATGTTAATAAGAATCGAAATTGGTGGTCCATAGTTTTAATCATCTGTGACAAACTGAGAAGAAAAAAAATCTTTTGAAATAGGAAGCTCAAGATATGATTTAGATTAATACAGTAGATTCCCCAGCTGAGTGAAGCAGAAAAGGACAAGTCAGAATATTTCAACTAGAAACTGTGGTAAAACATAAAGTATCAAGGGAGTTGGTTATCATTAAAAGTTAAGACCATCTGAAAATTAAGATTCTTTCTTTCAATGTTCACTATTTATTCCTTCACAAATGATTGACCTCATTTTTTTCTTAACAAATATATAATTGATCTTTAGAACACACTGGATATTTCTTGGCTAGAGCGGAAACCCATGAGAGAAGAACCAAGAAGCAGAAAGATGCAATTGACAAAAAATTGCAAGTACACACAGAATTGTTGACTACAGTGCTAGAAAAGTTCTCATCTGTGATAATCTGTCTCATCCATCTCACTGCCTTCAGGCAACTGAATGTTGCCTGGAACTTTCAGAATAATGTAGTTTCTTTTCTTAGAAACATTAAGTGAACCTAGCATCCAAGTTTCTCATTTGACAGATGAGGACACTGAGGGCCAGAGAAGCCAATTGGCAGACCCAAAGTTGCATAACTAATAAGTGAGGAGCAGACTCCAGGCCTTTCGGATCCCATTCCATTGCCTATTTTGTTAAACATTCATCACACCCAAGACCTTGAGTTTTCTATAGCAGCCTCCACAGCTTCTGTTAGTTGCCAGTTGCCTGGTCAATTTATTGTTCAGATTATGTTAGAAAATTGGAAGTTATGGAGGCCAGAATTCTATCATAAAACAAAAACAATACAAATTTGCTCATTCTTCCATCTTTTCTTTATCACCCTGAAATCCTTTATTTCTTGCTTTTCAACTTAAGTACTCCATCTGGTACTCCTGTGAATTTCTGCAATGCATTCCCTCTTCCTGAAAAACACTCCTTTCTAGTATCTTACATTTTAAAATCCTGGTATTCCTTCAAGTCTACACTCAGATATTACCTCTTATATGAAATATTTTAATAATATGATTTAAATTTTATAATTTATAATAAAACATCTTAGGCAATGAATAAAAAACATCTTATGCAAATAACAAAATAAAACAACATAAAACTGCAATCATCTGCTACTTGTATTGTTTAGCATTATTATATTTTAACAAGGTAATGACAGTTACCATATTTCCTTATTTCAATTTTTAAACCTTTATTTTGTTTACTTATTTTAAAATACAAATAATATTAATACTCTTTCTTTTTTGGTTTGCATGTTCTCTCTAATGGTGAGGGAGCTGGTGATATCTGATTCCTATCTCTGTCCCTTTCTAAGTGTCAGTGCTCATATCATTACAATGGTATATGGTTTGTATAGATTTAGACAATTAGTTTCTTGGCTCAGCCTGCACCCACTGGGAAATTTCATTATCTTTTGGCTTTCATATATACCACTACCCACTAAATCATCCCATTTTCAAGAAATCTTTATTTAAAAAGTGTAGACATTTAAAACCTATCAACATAGTAGCCATATGAGAAAATCTGTATCTCATTCTAGACATCTTGTTCATCACCTATTTATCCAGAAGTGAGAACCACATTTCATCCTGATTTTTCTCGAATTACATATGATCTCACTTGCTAATCATGAGAATTTTTAAGCTTTTGTTTTTCGGATTTTGTTTTCTCTTTTATATTTTTGCAATTGTATATCCTTCCCCAATTTTAGTTCTGCACATTTTCCTTTACATTAGACCTTACAGATGAGTCACACATCAATTTAGAGCTTTTCATGATAGATGGTGTGAGGTGCTTGCATAAACCTAATTTCTGCCAGATACCTTTTCAGATTTTCTGGAAGATTTTGTTGAGCCATGATTCCTTACTTGACTAGTTGTTTTTGATTTAATGAAACACTATGCTTTTATTTTCAACTGGTTTTTTGTCATGTTTACTAAAAGCATCCTTTTGATAAATTTATCTTTATTTTAATAAGTGCCAAAACATTTTTCCATTTATTTATAAGATAGTGTGAAGTATATAACTACTTCATTCACATATACGCACACACATATACAATATGCATGCACATACTCATAATACAGGCATAAGTACATGCATGCATACATACGTAAATATGTCTGTACATATATTGATGTAGATCCATGTATAAGATATATTTGGAAGTGAATGCATCTATGTCTGTCTTGCTGTCCTGGAAAAGAAAAGGGTAAGCCACTCCAATATGTTTGCAAAACAAACACACCAAAATGAATTAGGTCAGGAAGAGTGGAAGACAATTGGACAGCAGCATCAAATGAATAATGGATTGGGGACAGAAGAGACAAAACAATGGGAGACCAATTAAAAGTTTATTGTAGTAGCTTAGAGGAGAAGTGATGATTTTGATTAGGTTCTTAGACTTCTTTCTAGGTTCTGGATTCTTTCCTCTGCCAATACATTTATTTTGTGGCAAGGTCTTTCAAATTTTACATGAATTCTATTCTTAATTCCATTTATAAATGAGAGCAATTCATTAAACATGCAGAGGAAACAAAATAAGACATAAGTTTTGGCTAGTCCCAATACAGGAGTATTGCATGCATGAACTATCTACTCTGTGGCCTTTGGCCCCTTTTGGAGTAGGGGTAATTCTAAAATTTAAAGTCAGTCTATGGAATAAATTAAAGTTTGGAATGAGACTAGACTTAAGAGATAGTCTGTGGCTGATGTTTAGGGAAGAGTCAGTGAGTGACTGGGATCATTGGTTAGACAATGCCTGGAGTCAATGCTCAGATTATTGCCCAGGTATGTGAAAGCAAGTAGAAGGGATCACTCTATGGCTAAAATTATCATATGGTATATGCCTATGCAAACAGGTCTCTTTCTGCATTGGAGATTTCACATACCTCCTATTCCAATGCTAGTTTTCTTTTCCAGCTCATTTTGTAGATGAGAAACTGAAGCAAACAGGGTCAAATGACTTACCCAGGGTCATAAGTGAGTGAGTGTTTGAGGCCAGATTTGAACTCACAAAAATGAGTATCATTATTTACTTGGGTATAAAAATAATTATTATAATGTAAAGATATTTCATTTTTCTTTACTGCTCAAGAATATGCAGTGGTTCCCTCTTACATCTACAATAAAACACACGTATCTCAGTTTGTCATTTAAAGTCTGTTAGAGCTTGATCCAGGCTTTTTATACATATTCTATCAAATCTCATAAGATGATCTCTGATTTTTAGACTTTAGTTCCCATCAACTCAAGTAACACCTTCAATGGAAAACCATATCTGACTCTCCTCACAGTTGCCATTATACTCTTCCTTTTCAAATTAAAAGCAGCTAGGTAGCACAGTGAATAATACGGTACTAAGTCTAGATTCAGGAAGATATGAGCTCAATCCAGTCTCAGATGTTGATTAGTTGTGTGTCCTTGACTTCTTAGTTTTGACTATTATTCTCTATCCCTTACCACAACTTGTACAGTAAAGTAAATGTTTCTTTTTTTTAATTGAGTTGAATGCAAGGCAAAAGATTAAGTGTTAGATGGAATGGAGACAAAGAAAAAAGTCAACCGACAGACAGGTAAGATAAGGTTCAAGACCTACAAGGAAAAAGACAGTGGAAAGAGCACAGGCTTCCTAAGCAGAAGATCTGGGGTTCAATCTTATCTTTTCCTTTTACTACCTTGTGACTGTGGACAAATTATTTTACATTTCTGGGCTGTGTTTCCTCCTTTGTAAGTTTAGAGGATTGAATGCAATGATCTAGGTCCCACCTAGTTCTAACCTGTGAGTGTTGGAGGAATCAAGGGACACTCGATTAAGAACTGTAAGGGACTTGAGAGGCCCTCTAACCCAGCTCCCTAAATCTAAACTAACCATACTGAAGGTTAGAGAGGTGAATCTCCCTCATGATGACACAGTGACAGAGCCAGGATTGAAATGTAGGGATTTACTTGAATAAAAGTTGAGGCTTGGGCACAAATAGTGGTTAATGTGGCATCAAAGAAACCTTGAGGGAGAGCTTTAGGTGATTTTTTTTTCAGTGAATCTAATCCTATCTCTACCTAGAAGAATTAGTTTAAGAGCTTTATCAAAGTACATTGGGTGACAGTCTGTTTGTTATTCAAAGAACCATTGAACACATTAGAATTTGAGCATCTTGAAAACAGACTATCTTTAGGCCTTTCTTTGTATCCCCAGTGCTCAGCACAGTAACCGAGACACAGCTGGTCTTTAATAAATGATAAGCTGCTTTACTAACTTATCATACTTACACTTATTAACTATTGCCTTATCAAAGAGTAATGTCATGACAATTCAATTCCTCCAAGCTTTCTTTTCTTTTTATTTCCATTTCTAAAACATCATTGTTGATTTCTGATTTTCTCTCCCACTGAATATCTTGGATTTCTTGATAACTTTGCTAGGTAAGTAGAACAGCCATGTCTTTTAAAAATCATAGCACACTGGAATGGGAAGGCACCTTAGGGGTCACCTAATCTTCCACTTAGTGGTACTGTTAGATGACAGTTTGACTTTCTCTCTAAGTTTAACTTCCCAAGAGCATGAAATACGCTCCTTCCTAAAAAAATTGGTTTTATATACACATAGAAAGATGACTTGTTACTCCTCTTCCACCTATCGTCCACTCAAAGGTATGTACACATACACACACACACACACACACACACACACACACATGAAATACTTAAATCTAGTTAAATTCTAGTTGGTATTTGGTAACAAAGTCAAGCCACCACATCTCAAGGCAGCTCATTTCATTTTGAAAAGCTTCTTTTCCAATCTCCACCCATTAATTAAGGTTCTCCTCTCTGGAACCAAGGAAAACCAAGAATACTGTAATTTTTTTCCATAAGATCCTTGAAAATACTTTAGTATAACTTTTATTATCCCCTTCCTCCATCTTCTATTCTTCCAGTTCAAAATTCATGTTTCCTTCAAATTATCTAGAAGGGAAATGGATTCAAAGACCTTCTTTATTCTTGGAGCCTGCTTCTCTACATTATCCAGTTTATCAGTATCCTTCATAAATGTTGACACTAATTATTGATAATATTATTCCAGTAATTGATTTACGAGAGAACTTTGGGGGTATCATGCCCTTGCTCTTGAAAGAAATGTGGGTTTTGTAAATTCAAAGGTAATTGTTTTTTAATCCAATAGAATAGGTCTGAAATAGTGAAATTGATATCTGCGAAAGTGAGGCTTCAATCTGGGTCTGCTCTTTCATGAAGAGATATATTTGATATGATGATAAAATACTTAAAGAGTTAAAAAAAAGGATTGTATGTGAAAAAGAATAAAAGACTAAGCAGAAAAGGGTAAATTATGTCACATGAAGATTACATCATGGTAGAGGGAAAGAAGAAAGCGGGGCAAGCACAGTTTGAACCTTACTCTCATGAGATTTTTTTCAAAGAGGGAATAACATTATCGGTTAGGTATAGAAATCTAATTTACTCTATAGGAAGTGGAAAGGGAAAGGGGCAGAAGAAGGAGCTGTGGACAGAAGGGAGGGCAGAAAGAAGGAAAGAATGAGAAAAGGGAAAGAAAAGGGATGGGTCTGATAGGAGGAAGGGCAGATTGAGGAATGCAGTGGTGAGAAGCAAAATACTAGTGAGGGAAAAAGGAGAGAGAAATGTATAAGTGGGGGGATAGGATGGAAAGAAAGACACAGTAACTATAACTGTGAATATGAATGGGATGAACTCCAATAAAATGGAACTGGATAGCAGAATGGGTTGAAATCATACAGTATGTTCTTTACCAGAGACACATTTGAATTACATTGATATGCAGAGCGTAAAGATAATAGACTAGAGCAGACTGTATAATACTTCAGCTGAAGTGAGAAAAAAAAGAAAGAAAAAGTAGGGGGGAACAATTCTGATCTCAAACAAAGCAAAAACAAGAAAAAAAAGATCTAATTAAAAGAGATAAGGAAGAAAACTGCATCCTGCTAAAGGTAGCATAGACAATGAAGTAATATCAATAGGTAGGAATCAAATGGTGTAATGCCCAGATTCTTAGAATACAAGTTAAGTGAGTTATAAGAAGAAATAAACAGCAAAAACGAGTATCAAAATGAAAATGGTGAATTCACCGCCAATGAAAAAGAAATTAAATAAAAAATAGGAACTATTTTGCCCAATCGTGTGCTAATAAATCTGTCAGACTAAGTGAAATGGATAAATATTTATAAAAATATAATTGGTCCAGATTAACAAAAGAATAAATAAATAAAACTTAATTAATGACATTTCAGAAAAATAATTGAAGAAAAACAATTTTTTAAAAATTTATTTATTTTTAGTTTTCAACAATTTTTGCCCCATCTCTCCCCTCCCCCACCCCAAAGCACCATGAATTCCAAT
>CM053769.1:111969381-111989934 GCA_028658325.1 Potorous gilbertii
TTTTACTATGCCTAGTTTACATATTACGATATCAGTGTCATAGAATTTGTTGTTTTCATTCTTTTATGATTTTTGCACCAAAGTGTTTATGTAATTTTGGAATTCAATCTTCTCTGAATTTTTGTTTTAAAGAATTAATTTTTACCTGAACTAGGAGTTTCCCCCTCACTTATGAATTACGTTAAGTATACATTCTTGGATCTAGGTATAGAACCGATGGATTGGAAAACTTTTGAAGTGTCTTGCAACTTTGTGATTCCAGTATTTTATTGCTCCCTTGATCTATGGTCTCATGCTTTTATGAGTCTTTCAAGGCCAACAAAAATGCCATAGCACTTGGAAAAGAGGCTAGGTGCAATGATAATGTCAAGTGTGATTTAAAACAGTTGAAACAGGAAATCTGAGAAATTCAACATGTACACAGAGTAGTAAATGAAAAAAATAATAAAAGTACACAGAGGTAAGAAAGCATTAGATTGAATGTCTAACTAGGCAAAACTGAGAAATGGAGTGATAGAAGCTAAGGCTAGAAAAATTAGTCCAGTGTGGATGGTGTAACATTCAAATTGTCTTAACGTCAATGAAGGTTTTAAGCAAGAGAGAGGGATGGCCAAAATGCATGCCTTTTTATTTTTATTTTTACTTTTTGGTGCTGGGTGGCTAGATTGGAAGCCAGGAGATCAGTTAGGAAGTTATCACAATAGCCCAGGTAATTAACAATGAGGGATTTAACTAGGCTGCTGACTATGAGACTAGAAAAGGAAGTAAGCGTTAGAGATGTTGTCCAAGTACAATCTCTGACAGTTAGAAACTAAATGAATATATGTGGGGAGTGGAGAGGCAGAGGGAAGTGTTCCTGAGTATTCTAAGGTCATGAAACTAGATGATGATAAGGATAATACTATCTTCAACCAAAATAAGTGAACTAAGGGCAGTGAAATTTAAGGAGTGAATAGAGCAAATAGGAACAGTTCCATATTGTAAAGAAACAAAATAAAACCTGTGATTTAGATGCCAATGAATCGAGATGACCATGCCTAAAATTTAGAAATAGAATTCAGTATAAATATACACATATATTTTTGTTATGTTTGTTTCATTGCTTCTTTTTAGGTATCTATATAAAAGTTATAATTGAACTTAATCGAGTCCTTGAGACAATCAAGGTACAAAATGTAGAGGGGGAAAAATGATGCCAAGGTAGAGACTTAGGGAGTGTCCATGCCTAGAAGATAAATTATGATCCTCCAAAAGAGACTATCGGAGAAGAAATGGAAGAGATGAATGTTACTGAAGACAAGAAGAGAGACAATACAGGAAGTAGATGTAGAGAGTAGGAAAAACTGTAGAGACTTTAGAATAAGGACAGAGGAAAGGTCATCCTATTTAAGAAGTCAGTCAGCTAATATTTATTAGTCATCTGCTGTGTACCAGGCAGTGGGTTAAGCACTGGTAACTATTGTGTTACTCTGTTAAGTAATCATTTGTCACCTCTGAAAGAGAAGTTTCAGTAAAATTGTGGGATTAAGAACCTCTGTGTCTCTTTTTTCTGATTAGTCAATTTTTTCTTGAACTCCCATTTTCACTAAGGTGCCAAGTTCACTTGCATCCCTTCCTTCATTGTTCTCTGGCATCAACTGTTCACTTCTTTCTCCACCATAAATCAGAAGCCTTCTCACCTTTGAAGATCACTTCACATTAGCAGCAACCTTCTAATCCTTGCATTGGAAAATAGGAATAAAAAAAGAGAATTCAGGTGATCTAAATTTGGGCACTGAGAGCATGAATACAGAATAAAATCAAGTATTGTTGTGCTCTCAACCAAAATGGGAAGGTGAGAAGAGGGAAGGGATTCTGAATTTGGGTTGGATCATAAATTTATTTTGACCAGATTGAGTTTGAAATTATCATGGTTTATGCAGATAGAGATGACCAACAATCAGTTATTGTGGGTTTTCATTCAGGAAATAAATTAGGACTAGATATGAAGATTTAAGAGTCATCATTACAAAGGAAATTCAACCCATGGGAGCCGATGTGATCAATATGATAAGAAGGTTTAAACTAAGAAAAGAGTTGAGGATATAGTTTCCCTATAAGTAGAGAATGCCACCATTCTCCCACTCACCCAGAATCCCAACTTAGGTGTCATCCTCAACTCTTAATTATCTCTTGTCCCCTCTCCCAACATCCAATGTGCCATCAAGACTTGTCGATAACCTTTGCATTATTTCACAAATGTACCCCTAGGAGAAGATCCTCCACTCCTCACCCTTAGACTATTGCAGTAGACTGGCAAGTCTGCTTGCCTCATGTCTCTCCCTAATATAATACATCATTCTTCCACGAAGATGATTTTCTTAATGTGCAGGTCTGACCATTCCACTGCTTACTCAATAAACTTCAGTGGTTCCCTTTTGTTTTCAGAATGAAATACATAATCCTTGGCTTCTGTTTCAAAGTCTTCTATAACCTGGCTCAGTCTCACTCTCTTTCCCAGCTTTTTTACCTTTTTATTCCCCAATATATACTCTTACAATCAGTAACTCTGTCCTCCTTGATTTTCTTTGAAAAAGACGTTCTATCTCTGATTTTACATTTCCAAGTTTTTTTTCCATGCATTAATTTCTCTCCTTATTCATGTTGACCTCACCCTTTTCCTGACTTCTATCCAATTCCAATTATAATCCTGTGTTTTCTTTTTTCTTGTTGGTGGAGGTGGTTTTACCTGTGTGTTATAAATCTTCTACCTGCTAACCTTCAGATAAATGTCAAGATTCCCTTCTAACATTTTATATACTTCATCCCCCACCTTTTTGCCACACTAAAACTTTTCTTTCATTTCTTCAAATAGGACTCCTTTTCTTTGTTAATCTGACGACCACAGAGGCATTTCTTTTGTCCTTAGAGTTCTCTATAAGATATTCCATCCTCGTTGAAGCTTATTCTCTGTCGCCATGCTAAAATACTATTGGTCTCTCAGATTTCCTTTCCAGGCCTTCATCACACCCCTTTCTGTTTCTCCTTGACATTCCCTTGAGGGCAGAGATTGCATATGACTCTTTCTTGGTGCTTAGCAAATGTATTGCCACAAAATAAGTTCTCAAACAATTCAAGTAGAATAGTTTATTGACTATTATTTATGAATTATAGGATATAAAGACCTACAACAATCTTAGTTCATACCTCTTAGATAACTCCATAATGCCTTTTTAGTCATCTTTCTTTTTTATTTTACTCTTTCTCATATGATTGAAGTAATTGAATAATTCTTTTTAAACTGCCTTTCCTCTTATTTTGTATAGGTTCATTAAGGTTTTTCCAGCTTTATTTGCATTTCTCATTATTTTTTAGCTTCACCTTTTGTATTCCATTGCAATAATTTGCTAATATCTGTTTAACTATATATTAACAAGTTAGATTGCTTCCCATTTATTGCAATTTTATGTAATGATGCTATAATTTTTTGAACCAATATGGCTTTAAAATAACACCTTCTGAGTATATTATCTTTATAACAATAGATTTTTTTTGTTCAAATGGTAGAATTATTTTTGCAAATTTTTGCGAGAAAGATTCTACAAATTTGCAATTCCATTAACAATGAATGATTGTATTGGTCCCTAAAATATTTTGCTAGTGGATGAACTCCTTATCTTTCATTGAACCAGTTCTTATTTCTGGAGTGACTAGAATTTGCTTAATGAACCTCAATTTTTCCCAATACCAAAATTTTTGTATTATCTTTAAATCTCACTTTTCCCCACTTTAACCTCCAAATGTGTATTTTACTCTTACTCCTATTGTGTTTTTTATATGAACTGCTTTGTTTTTCTATTCCTATTACAGTTTCTCTAGAAATATTCTTTTAAATGCCCATCAGGACTATTATAATAAAATTGTAATGGTACATCCCAAAACTATTTCCCTTTCCCATTAAATGCACTCTAAATTACAGCCAGATAAATCGAGTTGATTTTATCATGTTTCTGCTCAAAATTTTCATATGGATTCTAATAAATTAGCAAATTAATTTTCAATGGGCCTCCACAATTTTTCTCAATTTGAACCAATCTCATCTTTCAACTGTTACTCTGTCGATATTCTTTTTTCTCCTGCTCAATGCTATACTCAAAGGAGATCTCTCACTAATGATTATACATGGCTTTCACCTTTTCTCTTGTGTGTGTGTGTGTGTGTGTGTGTGTGTGTGTCTGTGTGCTCTGAGGAGAGAGGGGTTGGGAACAGCATGAGGACCTGTGCTTTTTCATTTCACTATCATATTGAACCTTTTGGTTTTCACATCTCAGTCATTCTGGATTTCTACCCTCTCCTCATCATTGAATCTTCCTTTGTTACACAGAAAAAACAGACAAGGAAAAAGTACTAAGGAAGTGACAGTATCTGACAACACATGGAACATTCAACATCTCTTCACCCAACACCTTTCTACTTAGAAGACAGTGTATTTCATTATCTGTTCACTACAAAACATTCTTCATTGTGCTTCATCAGTCATTTTAGTATTCTTTTCATTTAATTCTTTGTAATTAGTGAATTAATGCTGCCCTCATATGGTGTTATTTACTAGGCATCATCTTACCCAAGGTTTTCCATGTTTCTCTGCATTCATTTTACTCATCATTTGCCATAGCCCAATCATTTTTCATCATGTTCATATGCCATTAATTAATCAATTTAATCTTTTGGTGATCACTTTGTTTTCAATTTTGGAAACTTTCCTGCCTCTGTACTTTGTTTACGTAGTTATTTATATTTCAAGTGCCTTGCATTTCCTTTTCTCTTTCATTTTCTACCTTTCATTTAAATTCAGATCAAATACCATCTCTTCCAGGGAAATATTCCCTGTTAGTCTTACTTGGGGATAGCTTCCTTTTGGACACTATGACAATGAACTCTTAGTCTCTTTTAACAAGCCATTCTGTATTATTTTGCAATTGCAATTATTTTTATGTGCCATATAAGTAACCAAACAACCAGCATTTATTGAACACCTACTATGTTCACTCTTTACGAAGTGGTGAGTATATAAATACCCTACAATGAGCTTACTTCCTCTCTAGAGATTGTCTCCTCTAAATTTTATATTTTGCCCAGAGCTAGCACACTATTATCGATACTGTAAGTCTTAAAAAAAGTTTAATGAATTGAAACCTTGTGAATCACAGAGGCAGGTTAGCTGCATATTGGGTCATTTTATTATTTAATCATTCAACGTTTCCTATGAATGTTGTGAATCTAAGCTCTACTAAGAACATGTTTCCCTCTCATTATTATTGTATTGTATTGTAAAAAATAAAAAAAACCTTCAAAATAAATAATAGAGTAGCTCTGAAAGAAAAAAGCATCTCAAATAAAATGTTGATTTTCATTGGTATTAGATATGAATATTTTAAGGATACATTTTGAACACTTATCACCTCATAAATTCTTTCTCATAATATCCTCTTTTCAACTCTTCAATGCATCCTGCATCTGGACACTCAGTCAATTTTCCTAATAGATCAATTTTTTTGAGTCCTTTCCTTACCTAAGAATTAGTATGATGCCTCTGGCATTTATTATTCCTTTTCAACTTTGCATTTTAAATTATCCATTTCCTCTTTGTACTTATGATTGCAATTCAGGCAGCACTCTCATACATGAACAGTGCTCTTTTCAATTATAGATCATGGTATATAAGTGTGTGTGGGCATGTATGTATATATGAGTGTATACATGTGTGTATGTATATATATATATATACATATGTATACATATTTGTGCATGTGTGTGAGAATATAAAATTGCATACTATTTTGCATGTTATATATGTGAGTCTAACATATAAGTATATATGTGTGTATACAAAAAGATAATTTTCCTCTCAGGGAGTTTAAATTCTTCCATTATCCTGCAAAGAGAGCTATCCTTCGTAATGGAGAATTTTTAAGGCAATCAGCTGAAAAAAACAAACACATAAACTAAGTCTAATGGTATATGTGTATATATACATATATATATATTCATACACACAAACATATATGTGTGTATATACATACATATGTATGTATTTGTATATATGCATGTGTGCACGTATATATATATTTATATCAGTTTTTGTGTGTAGGTATGTCTATATTTATCTAATTTTAACTTCACCAACAATATTCTGCTTACTTCTTTTAGGATGGGAAAAAAGTATGTTTTTGTATCTCTTCTTTAATGTCATTTTTATGTTATATTTGCATATTACATATGATTGAGGATTTTTTCTTCTCTCCCATTCATATCATTGTAGTCAATGTCTATATTGTTTTCCTGGTTTTGATCATAGAGATCTCAGCTGATTTAAATCTTCCCATGTTTCTCCAATTTTTTGTATACATTGTTTCTAATGGTGAAGCAATATTCTGTTATGTTAGTCCACCATAGTATGTCTAACTTTTCATATAAATAATGGAAATCATTGAGTTTCTTTTTCTTAGTTCATTTCATTAACCTCTCTCTTCCCCCAAAAAAGTAACATTGTGAATATTTGTTGATCATTTTTTATTGTGTGAGACATTTACTACCTTTAAAAAGTATTGAGGGATATATTTTGCAGTGGAATTTATATGTGTATATATACATGTATATATGTGTATATATATATATATATATGCACATATACATACATATATATTTGTGTGTATATATATATATATATATACACATATATACATGTATATAGGTATGTATTTCTTAAGTTCCTACTATGTGCAAGGTACTATGATAATCACAAATCAAATGCAAAAAGAGAAAATAAATTTTTTCCATAAGAATATTTTATATTCTAATGAAATGCACAATAATTGACAATATCCCAGCTATTTTTAGACTAAAGATATTTTTGCATGGTTGTCATTTTTCCATTAAATAATAGATTATAGAAAAGCAAGAGTCTTCTCAAAGCAAAAAAAAAAAAAAAGATGTAGAAAAACAGAATAACTTCCATTGGGTAAAAAAAGGGGTTGTTCCTCTTGCCTAGCCACAAATAAATGGTCTGCTAGATAGCGTACTCAGTTTGAAGTCAGGAAGACTTGAATTAAAATTAGTTCTCAGACACTTAATAGTTTTCATTGGTACAGGGAATTCCCAGATGAGGGAATCCCTCCACCAGTGCAGATTGGTGACTTTATTACAATTTATATTCCTAGAGTATTGTCTAAGAGCATTGAGAGATAATAGCTGAAATGAACAACCATGAATTTAGAGGATCCCACATAATGAAGCATGCTGCCAGCTCCTCACACAGAGATCATCGATTCATGGTACAAAAAAGGACATTTCTGCAACATATATATTTTTGTTTGAATACTTGCTACAATGGATTTCTCTTTCCCCTTACTAGAGTAGTTTAAGAGTGATTGGTAAGAGAAAAAGAAACAAAAATGATCAATAATTGAAAATAAAATATAAAAAATAAGTATTAGTATAAGTAGTCTTTAAAATCTACAAAGCATTATCCATGTTCACTTATTTAAGCCTCATATTCATCTCATGAGGTAGACATTTAATATATTATTTTCCTCATTTTATAGATGAAAAAAAACAAGACTTGGAGAAGATAAATGATCTACCCAGAGTCATACAGCTAATAAAAGTCAGAGAAGAGATTTGAATCCAAGTCTTCCTGCCTTCAAGGCCAGTAATCAGCACTGTACAACA
Source organism: Potorous gilbertii (assembly GCA_028658325.1). Classification (NCBI taxonomy): domain Eukaryota; kingdom Metazoa; phylum Chordata; class Mammalia; order Diprotodontia; family Potoroidae; genus Potorous; species Potorous gilbertii. The sequence continues at coordinate 111,977,092 of CM053769.1, forward strand.
AACTAAGTTTTCTCTATAGGTTGATTACTGAGAGATAGAATAGGAATAACACACATCGTGCTTTCTCTCTTTAACAAATAATTCCTGATTTAACTGACCACTCTAAATATTTAACCAATAACTAAGTACTTTTTCTGGTGTTGCTCCTGGTATTATGATTTCATGGGTATAATGAACTAGTGAGAAGGTCTCTCCATTTATGCAAGATGACAAATGTTTAGATTAAAGTATAAGTTTAGAGAATTATCTCGGGCATAGGGACACCATTTCCAGGAAGATGCTCAAGGCAGTAAATATAATAAATTGCTGTGAAGGATACACACACACACACACACACACACACACACGTGTGTGTGTATATGCATATACTATATATACATACATGTACATTATATACAAACACATTATACGTAATATATCCTTGTGCATATATTTAATAATATTTTAGAGCATATTTTTAAATTATATAAATAACTTCATATAAAGTCAGTAATATATTGCCAACAACATTAATGGTTATCTTACTGTTTTCCCTATCAGTTTTTCCCAATTATGTCAGGAAAAGTTCTCTCTTCTTTTTGTTGTGAGTTTTCAGATTCTGACAAACTCCAGGTTTTGTTCCATGATGAAGAAGGCTTGTTCTTTGCCACTCTCCAATATCTGACTTGGAGGGCAGAATGAGAGGAATGTTTATTTGCTTTCTCAGATTTCTTCATCCAGCTTTTGGTCTACCTTTTAAGATTTTAAAGCTCTAGTTGCCCCAAGAGCAGTATTTTTTTTCATTTTAAATTAATTTATTTATTTTCAGTTTTCAACAGTCACTTCCCTAAGTTTTGAGTTTTCTCCCTTTCTCTTCACTTCCCTCCCCAAGACTGCATGCAATCTTATATGTGTTCTACATATACACTCCTATTAAACACATTTTCACATTACTTACATTGCATGGAAGAATTAAAATGAATGGAAGAAACCATGAAAGAAACCAAACTAAAGCAAAAGAGAAAATAGTCTGCTTCATTCTGTGTTCTGACTACAGTTCTTTCCCTGGATATACATGACATTTTGCATCAGGTGTTCTGTGGAAATATTTTCGTTCCTTCTATTACTGTGTAAATGGAAACACTCCAACATACACTGGGGGGCTTACTAACAGGTTATTAGTTCTGAATTTCTAAAAAGAAATCAACTTTTGAGGGGCCAACAATCACTTTAATCAAGCACATACGTCATTCACTTAGTCCAGGGGAAAATTCACCACCATGAAATTTGGAGAAAATATAGAGAAATCAAAATCAACAGACGTGGTTTCCAAGTTTCTGGCAGTAAGCAAGAGATACATCTCAGATTCACAGACAGATCCAACTGTCTGACCACTATGTACAGACAGAGTTATCGGAGAGAGAAGCACCAACATCTAGATTTTCAATGCCAGGGGGCTCCTTAGTGGCTATCCAGAGTCTCTTCTGGCCAAACAAACACTTTTAATCAGTAAGCTCCAAAGTAAAATCTTACTTCAGAGTCTTTATATAATTTTTAGAGCCAGAGGACATCACAAACCCTTGAGAGCTAGTGCCTTATTAGAAAGATGACAAAAGGTGTGGGTCTTCCTACAACTCCCCAAATCAAACTCATTATCAATACATGTTGTGAAGGATAAATCTATCAAAAATAGTCCTCAAACACTGTAGCTCTTACTATGTATGATGTTCTCCTGCTTTTGTTCATTTCAATCAGTATCAAGACATATAAGTCTTTGCAGGTTTTTCTGAAGTCTGCCTATTCATCAGTTCTTATAGCACAATAGAATTCAATTACATTGACATACCAAAACTTGTTCAGCCATTCCCCAGCTGATAGGTATCCCCTCAAATTCCAGTTCTTAAGCATCACAAAAAGAGCTGCTAGAAATATTATAGCAAATGTGGGTTTTCCCCATTTTTATGATATTTTTGGGATATAGTCATAAAAAGTGTTATTTCTAGGTCCAGGGGCATATTTGACTTCATTGTCTATATATTTGAGAAATGAGACCTTTATCACATACACTGGTTGTAAAATTTTAGTCTTGAGTTTAGTCTAGATGGACTTGTTTTTAATAAACTCATGGAGGAACATAGTGATACCTTCTTCCTTTCTTAAGTGTTTGCAAGACTTTGTAATAATATGCTATATAGTTTGGTTAGAGATCAGTATAAGGATGTCTTCTTCAGCAACGAAGGACAAACACACACAGTTGTAAAAATTCTTTCCCAATTTTCTGCTTCCCTCTGAATCTTGGTTGCATTGGTTTTGCCTGTGTAAAAACTTTTCAAATAAATGTAATCAAAATGATCTATTTTGCATTTCATGTTCTCTCTCTCTCTCTTATTCGGTCATAAATTTCTTCATTCTCCATAAATATGACAACTAAAATATTCCTTGCTCCCCTAATTTGGTTACAGTATCAGACTTTATACCTGGATTGTTTACTCATTTGAACTTTATTCTGGTATATAGTGTGTGTGTGTGCGTGTGTGAGTGTGTTCATCTTTCATTGCCAAAAAATACCATGCCATCAGAGAAATAATGATATGACTTGGACTTGACTTTGTTTTGATGGAGGGAGCGCTGTGCAGGTCACCAGCCTCACTTATCCTTCACAGCCATCTGAATCCAGTGACCAGGTGTTCATCAGGATGACTAGAGATGATCCAGGATGAGGCAATTGAGGTTAAGTGACTTGTCCAAGGTGACATAGCTAGTGAGTGTCAAGTGTCTGAGGTGAGATGGGCAGCTAGGTGGTACAGTGGAGAGAGCACCAGTGCAGGAGTCAAGAGGATTTGAGGTATACATAAGATATTGGTCAATGCCCAGTCTCCACCACTATTTTCAAGATTTCCCAGTATTTTTTGTCAAAAGTGAGTTCTTATCCCAGAAGCTGAATTTGTTGCGTGTATCAAACAGTAGACTGCTATAGACATTGACTACTGTGTCTTGTGTACCCAACCTATTCCATTGATCTACTCCTCTATGTCTTAACCAATACAAAGTGATTTTGATGAATGATGCTTTATAATACAGTTGAAGATCTGGTATGGTTAGGCCACATTCCCCAGCATTTATTTTCATATATTCCCTTAATATTCTGGACATTTTGTTCTTCCTGATGAGTGGATATTATTTTATCTTCTTTATAAAATACATTTTCGCAGTTTGATTGGTATGGCACTGAACAAGAAAATTAATTTAGGTAAAATTGTCATTTTTTTTATTATATTGGGTTGTCTACCCGTGAAGAACTGATGTTTTTCCAATTATTTAGATTTAACTTTACTTATGCAAAATGTGTTTTGTAATTATGTTTATATAATCCCTAAGTTTGTTATGGAAGGAAGACTCTCAAATAGTGTATAGTTTCTACTGTAACTTCAAATGAAATTTCTCTTTATACCTCTGCTGTTGGGCTTTCTTAGTAATAAATAGAAATGAAAATCATCTATGTGGGTTTATTTTGTATCTTGCAACTTTGCAAAAGTTATTTATTTTTGTAAGTAGTTTCTTTTAACTTGACTGCCTAGAATTCTCTATATATCATCATATCATCTGTAAAGAATGATAACTTAGTTTCTTCTTTGTCTATTCTAATTGGTTCTATTTATTTTTTTCTCTTATTGCTAAAGCTAACATTTCTAGTAACATTGAATGACAGTGGTGATAATGGACATCCTTGTTTCACGTACTTATTGGAAATACATCTCGCTTATTCCCCTTACATATAATGCCTGTTGATGGTTTTAAGTAGATAAAACTTATTATTTTAAGGAAAGCTCCATTTATTCTGTGTTCTCCAGTGTTTTCAATAAAATTGGATGTAATTTTTCTACATCTATTAAAATAATATGGTTTCTATGAGTTTTGTTGTTGATATCATCAATTATGCTGACACTTTTCCTAATACTGAACCAGCCCTATATTACTGGTAAAAATCCTATCTAATTAAAGTGTATTATTCTTGTGATAAATTGGTGTAATCTTTATGCTAAAATCTTATTTAAAATCTTTGCATCTATATTCATTAGGGAAATTGGTCTATAATTTCCTTTCTCTGTTTTGACTCTTTGCAATTTAGGTATCAGAACCATATTTATATCATAAAAAGAATTTGGTAGTATTCTGTCAATTTTATCAAATAGTCTATATAATATTGTAATTGACTGTTCTTGAAATGTTTGATAGAATTCACTTCTAAATTCATCTGGCCCTGGAGATTTTTTCCTAAGGAGTTCATTGATGGCTTCTTCAATTTCTCTTCTTTTTGTAAGATGGATTGATTTAAGCATTTTACTTCCTCTTCTGTTAATGTGGGCATGTTATATTTTTGCAAATATTCTTCCATTTTACTAAGACTCTCAAATTTATGAGCATAGAGTTGGGCAAAAGTATTTACAATTATTTCTTTAATTTCTTCTTCATTGAAAGTGATTTCAACCTTTTTATTTTGGATATTGGTCTAATTGATTATCTTCTTTAATCAAGTTCATGAAAAGTTTTTCAATTTTATTGTATTTTTTTTTGGTAAGACCAGCTCTTAGCTTTATTTATGAGCTCAATAGTTTTCTTAATTTCAGTTTATTAATCTCTCCTTTGGTTTTTAGTATTTCTAATTTGTTATTTAATTGAGGATTTTCAATTTCTTCTTTTTTTAAGTTTTTTCAGTTGCATGCCCAGATCCCCTCTTTCTCTATTTTATTCATGTAATCATTCATATATATGAAACTTCCCCTAAAAACTGATTTCACTACATCCCAGAAGTTTTGATAATTGGTTTCATTATTGTCATTCTCTTGAATGAAGTTTCTGATTTTTTTCTATGATTTTTTTGACCCACTTATTCTTAAGCATTACATTATTCAGTTTCCAATTAGTTTTTCCATGGCTCTTTATTACATATAATATTTTTTGCAACATGATCTGAAAAGGATGCATTGACTATCTCTGCCTTTCTATACTGAATTGTAAGGGTTTTTTTTTGCCCTAGTACATGGTCAATTTTTGTGTATATATCATGTATTGGGGAGAAAAAGGTATCTTCCTTTCTATCCTAATTCAATTTTCTCCAGAGCTCTATTACATCTAACTTTTTCAAAATTTTATTCACCACCTTAACTTTTTTCTTATTTATTTTAAGGTGAGATTTATCAAGTTCAGGGTGGAGGAGGCTGAGGTCCCCCACTAGTATAGTTTTGTTATTTCCTCTTATAATTCTCTTAAATTCTCCTCTAAGAATTTGTGTGGTATACCACTTGGTACATGTATGTTTAATAATGATATTATTTCATTGTCTTTGGTTTCTTTTAGCAGGGTATAGTTTCCTTCCTTTTCTCTTTTGATTAGATCTATTTTTGCTTTTCCTTTTCCTGAGATTAGGATTACTACCTCTGTTTACTTTTTTATATCAGCTGAGGCATAACATATTCTACCCCAGTATTTTACCTTTACCCTGTGTGTATCCTTCAGTTTTAATTGTGTTTCTTATAGACAACATATTATAGGATTAAAGTTTTTACTCCAATCTTCTATCCCCTCCATTTTATGGGACACTTCATCCCATTCACAAGTATGATTGCTATCAGTGCCTTTCAGTCCATCCTGTTTCCCTTCCTGTTTATGGTTTTATTTCTCCTTTCTCCCTTTCCCTCCTGAAAAGTTTTAAATTTTGCCATTGTCTCTCTCAATCTTCCCTCCCTTCTGCTAGCTTCCCCTCCTTTTTCTTTCACTTTTCCCTTACTACTTCTTCTCTCCTTTCTAATCAACTCCCCCCTTTTCCCTTTCCTCTCTTACTACCTGAAAGGCAAGTGAGATTTCTTTATTTAATTGATCATATTGTTCTCTCCTTGAACAAAATTCAGTGAGAATTAAGTTCAAACAATGCTAATCTCCTTCTCTTCTTTCTCTCTACTACAATATGTTTTTGTGCCTCTTCATGTGATGCAATTTACCTTTTTCTGCTTCCTTCTTTCCTCTTCTCCCATTACAATTCCTTTGCACATTTTAATTACATTTTTATCATCACATAAGTTAATTTATTCCCACCCCCTCTATCTATTCAAATCTTTTTCAAATATCATAATAAATATACACTTATCAACATTATCAAGTATCATCCTCCCATTTAGGGATATTAACAGATTGACCATATTGAATAGCAAGGTTTTATTTTCTTTTTTTTCCCTTATTTACCTTTTATTTCTGTCTTGAGTCTTGTATTTGAAGATCATATTTTCCATTGAGTTCTGACCTTTTCATTAGGAAGATCTGAAAATCCTTTATTTCATTAAATATTCATCTCCTTACCTGGAAGTTTTTGTTCAGTTTGGCTGAGTAATTAAACCTTGGTTGTAGTCCAAGCTACTTTACTTAATAGAATATGATATTCTAATCCCTCACCTCTTTTAATTAGAAGCTGCAAGGTGCTGCATGTTTCTGACTGTAATTCCTCAAAATTTGAATTGTGTTTTCTGTCTCCTTACAATATTTTCTCCTTGACCTAATAATTCTGGAATTTACCAAAAACATATTCCTTAGCATTTACAATTTGATATCTCTTATAGGAGGTGATTGGTAGATTCTTTCAATAGCTATTTTGCCTGTGAGCCTAAGACCTTAAGACAATTTTCCTTGATGATTTCTTGGGAGATATTGTCCAGGTTTTTTTTTCATCATGTCTTCCCAGTAGACCAATAATTCTTTCTTTCCTGGATCTATTTTCCAGGTCAGTTGGTTTTTCAATGAGATATTTTGTTTCTTCTATCTTTTTAATTCTTTAGATTTTATTTGACTGATTTTTCATGCCTAATGGTGTCATTAGATTCTACTTGCCCAATTCTAATTTTTAACAGATTGTTTTCTTCAGTTAGTTTTTTAACCTACTTTTCTATTTTTCCAGTTGTTCCTTTTAATTACTCATTTTCTCCAATTAGGTTTTTTATCACTGTATTCACTTGACAAATTTTACTTTATAAAGAGCTATTCTCCTCAGTGAATTTTTTTTTCAATCTGTCAATTACATTATTTTAAATCATTGGTCAATTTTTCTCCTACCTCTCTAATTTTAAAATCCTTCCTGAACTCTTTTGAGAATGCATTTGGGGCTTGATACTGGTTCATGTTCCCTTTTGAGGTTTCAGATGTAGGTATATTATCAATGTTGTCTTCTTCTGAATTCATATTTTGATCTCCTCTGTCCCTTAGTAAGATTCTATGGTCTTTCCTTTTATGATTTGCTTCTTACTCATGTTGATTTGCCTTTTACTGGGCTTTAAAAGTAGATCTCTGCTTCTTGGGAAAAAGGATCTCTGTGTCATGCTTCTTTGGCTGGAGCTTGGGGGCTGGTTACTGGCTTTGTGTATTGTGGCCTCTGGTTCCTTGCTAGAAGTTATATAATGCCACAGCATACCTGGTGCTAAGCTTGCTGATGTATGCCAAAGCCAAGACCAAGCCCAAGTGAAGACTATTTGGGTCTCCCCAGAGTTACACTGAAGCTCACAGTGTCAATTGTTGAAGAGGGATGGTCTGGCCACTGGAGGTCTCTTCCTACCCTAGGGCTGTGCTAAAGCACAAGCAGGCTCAGTGGCTGGTGAACCCCATCTGTGTTTGTGTGGGCCCAATTTCCCTGGTTGCGTTAAGGCTTGGCTGGGGTAATGGTTTTGATGCTTACTGGATCCACACCCCTATCCCCCACCTTGTACTCATGTTCTCCTGGTGTGCTGAGGTGGGGCTTGCTAGGATTGTACTGTTCCCCTTCAACCACAGAAAGAGGCATCCTTCCCATCAATTTCCCCAGCCTCCCAAGTTAAAAAAAACTACTATCCCTCTTTTCTGGTTCTACTATTCCAAGACTATTCCTGGGACGGTATCCTCTGGGTTTTTCAAGATCAACCAGTATAGGGTGAGCACACTTAAGAGTTTACTCTGCCATCTTGGCTCCCAGAAGTTCAAATAGGTGGCTTTCATATATTTAGTCTGTGGATTTATAGCCACAGGAGTGTCTGCTGCTCCTACTGGGACCCCAGCCCTTCCCTCTCCCTCAGTTCTGCCAGACTCCCATCTTGTGCTGAGGGTTTTGGGAATAGTCACTGTTGCTTGTGATTCAGTGCACCTAACTCTTCCTCTCTGCTTTTGAAGAATCTGTGCTGGTGCCCTAGAGCAATATTTGAAACGGTGGTTTTTAGCCTCCAGAGTTCTAAATCATCTACACTGTTCTTTTCCACATAAGCAAGATCATGAAATGTAGATTTGTGATTAAATTCAATAAATATTATTTAAACATCTACCAAATTCAGGACACTGTGCTTGGTGCTGAGGATACAAAGAGAAATGTTAAACTTCCCTGTCTTCATGGTGCTCACATTCAACTGAAAGGGGTGGAGTACCTCATATGTACTGAAATACTGTGATACTCCAATGAATTTGTGATCTCCTCAATATGGGTTTCCTCTTCAAAGATGCAGATAGCAACCTGCTCTTACTTCTTGACAATGTATATCTCTTGTCCACTCTTGAAAGGTTGTGATGGTGGTAGCAGAGAATTGTCTACCTAATGTTTTAAGGCTTTTTTCAGTTTCTTTAATGTTGGTAGTACACCAATGCAGTAGGGAGTTGTCCAACAGTAACTATTCTCTCACCACACATCCAGATAATCTCTTCTTTGTTCTTATACTACTTGAATAGCCCTACTTTGCTTCATGATCTCTTGTTTGTCATGTGTTACAGCCTGCTCATTCATGTAAAGTGACCATATGGTAAATCATTATCGAAAAGAATACACAAGTAAACCAACACAAAGCACTTGAAAAGAGAAAGTATTGCCATCTGATTTGCTGTTTCACCCTAAGGACCATGGGACCTTTCCTTCTAATATGCAATTGAAACTTTCCATAATGTTGTCTCTTCCAACAGAGTGTATGCTCCTTGAGAACCAGGACCTTCTTACTTGTCTTAATTTTATATTTGAATCCCAAAACACTTAATGTTTTAACTCTGCACATAATAAACTCATGGTAAATGACTTGTTTTCATTCATTCATTGGTAAATATGCTATTGTTTTTCATTGTTTCTAAAAGTGAGTTTCTAAAATTTCTGATTGAGTTGGGCGTAGTAGTGCTAGATTTTCCCTCTTTTTAGTTCTTATAATCTTCAGTACTCCCAAATGCTTTACCAGAAATAGTTTCCCTCTTCAACTTCAAAATAAATGAATCAGTCTGGAGATTATGCCCTGAAAATTAAAGAGCAATCTGTTGCAAACACTCTGAAGTAAAGGAAATAATAATTGTTCAATTGTGAAACAAGCCTCAGGGCAGGACTTGCTTAAAGGGGGCTGCCCACTGGCCATGCCTGCAGCTATGCAGTGAAAGAAAGTGGGCTCTTTGAGTTTATCTCAAGAGAGTTAGTGGCCATCACAGAGAAGCAGGAAAGATACTGATTTGCCTACTGGCTTCTTCTTTCCCAAAAGTGCTCATCCTTGTATAGTGGTAATGGAAAATTTTCAACTTGACTAGTCCAAGGCCCTCTGTCCTATAATAACAGGCCACTCTGTGCAACCTTCCAGCTGCTACCACCATCTGGGGTGGGAGCATTGATGAGTGCACCATTAAGCCTGATTTTTTTTTTTTATCACGGGTTTTATGAAATGGCTTTGCCAAACTCTGACTGATTGAACATTCTTCACATAATAGTAGATTGCTGACTCTATTATTTCATAACTTGCAATGAGTTGCTTCCTTTCTCTATGCATGATTGTAATTGATTAGGACACATGTTTGTGTTATTCCTTTCTTTTGTAATGGTCCATCACATAAAAAGTTTTTTTTTTTTAACTGAAACAACAATAACTGAGACACAGCATCGTATATGGGGAGAGCCCAGGACTCAGAGTCAGCAATATTTGGGTTTCATATCCAGCTCTGGTCACTTATTAACTGTGACCCTAGGCAATTAATATAACCTCTCTGAAACTCAGTGTCTTTGCATCCTTCCATTCTTCCATCTCTGGCTCTATGATCCTATAAATGTAACACAATAGGATCTCATGATTAATAAGAACTTTGCTAAACTTTATTTTTTGGTATATGAGGCCAAAGCTGAAACATTTGTAACTGAAAACAGATGAAGGCCAAGTACATAGAACATATATGCATATATGCACCTTCACAAGACCTATTATTTATAGGCAGATTCTAAATATCTAAAAATCCCAGCTGAGTACAGAGTTGTCTACAATTAGAAATACATGTATGTGTATACACATGTACAACTATGCCAATATGTATATGTGTGTATATATATATATATATATATATATATATACATATATACAAATATGTATATGTGTGTATATATATACATATATACATATATATATATAGTGAACCCCTCCTCCAACCATTTTGAACCCCCAAGATGTAAGAAAGGCCCAAAATCTGAATTGGTCAATCAGGAGAGATATTTTGGCCCACTCTGAGCTTTACCTACATAATACTTGGTGTGATCTGTCATAACAGACATACTTTGCTCTCTGGGTGAATTCAAAATGCTCTTCTTGTGTTAACAACTACAAACCCAGATGAAGCTAACAGGAACATCCTTCTGTTTATGACTAACCAGGACAAGGGGACCTTGAACCAGACTATCTCATATTATGTGATTTATTAGTATTTTATGGACATATGCATAGTTATTTTATGTCATGTCAAGTTAATGACTGAAGAAATAAAGATATCTTGGAACCATAATTTCAACTGACCCTTTGACACTTCTCCTATCTTATTGTATTTACAATCTATCCAATTAGGAAAATTCCTTTCTCATATCATGGTTAACACATATGGAGACTATAATTTTACCTGACACAGGAATCCTGAACCAGAGAGGGAAGGAGGAGTGAGAGGGAATTGCTCTGAAGATATAAGGTCTATTTTATCTGTCCATCCTAGAGTTTGTTGTCTACAATGAACTCCCATGCTTATCTCTAGATGCATCTTTGGCAAGCCTTCAGAGAAATAAACATATTCAGCCTAAGTTGGTTTCTCTTCCTGAGAAAGAAATTAGGGATGGTTGATAATACATATGTGTTTGTATTTTGTGGGTGCATGCATGCACTAGAAAAGTTACATCTGACTTGCATCAGAAAAATAGGGTACTTCACCAGGGAGTTCACATTGCAGTGAAATTATAGATCCTTTCCCTAACTCTTCACATTTTGGCCAATAAGGGATACAATGTGCTATTGTGATCCTTGGAGTCTGCATGACTTGAGTGTGAATCTGATCTCAAATATTTACTAGTTGTGTTACCTTAGGCAATTCATATAATCTCTCGGCCAGTTTCCCCATCTATAAAATGAGGATGGTAATATTACCTAACTTTCCAACGATTTATAAGAATAAAATGTAGGTTTTTCAAATCACTTTGCAAACCTTAAATATCATACAAATGCAAGTTGTTACATTGATAATATAATATATTATATATATTATATATTAACATAAAATATATTATAATTATACTATTTATCATCATTAGAACAATTTCCATAAATGTCCTTGGTAAATATATAAGTGATTTTATTGTTTATTTTTTTAAATTATATATATTTATTTATTTAACATTTTACATTCATTTTCACAGAATTTTGGGTACCAAATTCTCTCCCCATTCGTCCCCTCTCCCCACACCAATACACTGAGCATTCTAATTTCCCCTATCACTAATCTACCCTCTCCTTATATCATCCCTCCCTTCCCTTGTTCCCATCTTCTCTTTTGTCCTGTAGGGCCAGATAACTTTCTATTCCCCACTACCTGTATTTCTTAATTCCTAGTAGCAAGAACAATACTCAACAGTAGTTCCTAAAACTTTGAGCTCCAACTTCTCCCCATCCCTCCCTCCCCACTCATTCCTTTGAGAAGGCAGGCAATTCAATATAGGCCATATCTGTGTAGTTTTGCAAAGGACTTCCAAAATAGTCATGTTGTGTAAGACTAACTACATTTCCCTCCCTCCTAACCTGCCTCCCAATGCTTCTATTCTCTCTTTTGACCCTGTCCCTCCCCGAGTGTTAACTTCAAAATGCTCCCTCCTCCCATTGCCCTCCCTTCCATCATCCCCCCAACCTTCTTATCTCCTTCTCCCCCACTTTCCTGTATTGTAAGATAGGTTTTCATACCAAAATGTGTGTGCATTTTATTCCTTCCTTTAGTCGAAGGTTTTGAGAGTAAACTTCATGTTTTTTCTCTCATCTCTCCTCTTTTTACCTCCACTGAGAAGTGCCCGGCCTGCCTCTTCTATGACAGATAATTTGCCCCAAATTCATCCTTTCTCCTCCCAATATATTTCTCTCTCACGATTTATCTTAATTTTTTAAAGATACAATCCCATCTTATTCAATTCACTCTGTGCTCTCTGTCTCTGTGTGTGCATGCATGTGTGTGTGTGTGTGTGTGTGTGTGTGTGTGTGTGTGTAATACCACCAACTACCCAGATACTGAAAAGTTTCAAGAGTTACAAATATTGTCTTTCCATGTAGGAATGTAAACAGTTCAACTTTAGTAAGCCCCTTATGATTTCTCTTTGCTATTTCCCTTTTCATGCTTCTCTTGATTCTTGTGTTTGAAAGTCAAATTATCTTTTCAGCTCTGGTCTTTTCATCAAGAATACTTGAAAGTCCTTGATTTCATTGAAAGACCATATTTTTCCCTGAAGTATTATATTCAGTTTTGCTAGGTAGGTGATTCTTGGTTTTAGACCTAGTTCCTTTGACTTCTGGAATATCCTATTCCACGCCCTTCTATCCCTTAATGAAGAAG
>CM053769.1:111990434-112000778 GCA_028658325.1 Potorous gilbertii
AGGAATTATGATTTCATTTGCATATGGAACTCCATGGAGGGAAACTCCTTCCAGTGAGGCAGTTCATCTAACAATGTATAATTTATGGTCTGAAGGAATTACGTGGAACCACTGAATATTTCACTTAATTGCATGCTTCCAGTAATTTTATGAAGGCAAGATAAAAACCCTCTTCTTTCTCTATCTGAGGACAGCTCATAATTAACTACTACCTGCTGCCTTTCCACATTTGTAGGGTACTATGAAACGTACATGATGACTTCCTTAACTCTGTGAAATAGGGAACACAAACATTATATATAATAGTCATTGGAGCATTGGAATACCAAAGACCAGTGGGTTTAAGTGAACTTCCCATGGTCACAAAGCCTGAATGTGTAAAAGTTTGAAACAACTCATCCTGCCAAATGTAATTCTTCCCTCTTCACTTTTCTGATCCAGAGATCCATTTCAGCTGGATCCAGGTATTAAGTACTACTTTGTAATTTTCTTACTTTGTTTTAATCTTTAAATTATCACTTTGAAGGAGAAATAAATGGCATTTGGAAGCCTGGTGCTATAAATAAGGAATTAATTTATTGTTTTCATTACCACCCATACAAAGGCCACACATTCTAGTTATGCTGTCCCTGAAATGATTTGGAAATGAATGCCTTTTCTCTCTAATTCAGAATTAAAGAATTTTCTATTTATAAGGGCATCTGAAACCATTTCTTGATACAGTACTCAAAAAATAATCCCCTTCAGCATATGTCCTACAAGTTCTTTTCTAACCTTTGCTTAAAAATGACCTGGGAAGAAGTATTCATTGCATTTTAAGGAAGCTTATTTATTTTTTAAGATGACACTAATTGGTACAAAATAGGGGGTTTTTCCTTACATATTTTTTCACCTTATATCAATTCTAAATGGTCAGCAGCTCTCATCAATTTCTTGTAGTACTTTCTTTTCATTAGGACAATATGTCTGATGGATTTTCCATATAACAGTCCTTTGAGTATAGGATATGCTATCATGGTGTAAACTGAAGGCCCTTCACAATCCCCATTCTGGGACTCTTTATATTATCAAAATCCTTCACAGATATTGAGACACAGAGTAGAACAAAACAACCCAGAAGAGCTCTGATCCAGGCAGAGTATAGTGGGATTATTCCTTCCCTAGTTTTTGATCCTGTGACTTCTAATATGTTTAAGATCATATTAGGTTATTAGTTGCCATGTTAAACTGTTGATTCATGTTGTCCTTGTCATTGACTAAAATCACTTTTCTTGATGTTATATGAATGACTTCCTATAGCTATGATATATGCATCTTGTACTTATAATATGATTTTTTAAAATGCAACTGTTAGGATATAAACACACATATACATACAACTATAAATCTCTCTCTCTCTCTCTCTCTCTGAATGTGTGGGTATGTGTGTGTGTGTGTGTGTGTGTGTGTGTGTGTGTGTGTGTGTATGTATGTAAGGCTATGAAGCAAAGAAATGAATAATCAGGAAGTTTAAGTGAATTAGCAAAATTGACATTCCAAGACATTCAAAATTGTTCTGATTATTCTTCTAGATATCCAGATATAGATCTGTAATACTTGCAATCCTCACAATTCACTTAAACTCTTTTATTATTGGCTATCAAATTCTGGGAAATAATGGTGGTGTATCTAAATATCAATAGATACATATCCATCGTTATGCCTCCATAACACTTGCATTCCAAAAGATGCAATCTATATACACTTAAGCTTTTTGTTAATCAATTTGATAAGTACAATAGTTAGCCTTTGAGTCATTCAGTCAACAAGTATTTACTGAGCACTTATTACTGGCAAGAAATCAGGGATACAAAGAAAAATCAAAACACAATGGATATAATAAAGAAACTAATGTTCTTATATGGGAGACATGCTGATACTTCAAACCCTAAACTGTGTTTGCTGAGTTTCAAGAATTAACACATTAGATGAAGGAGTTATTTGAGAAGGGTGTACTTCCTAAAACCCCAGAGGCCATATTGCATAGGAAGCTGTCTACTTAGAATTCAGATAGAAAACTCCAAATGTAAAAGACTCATAAGGGAGGGAAATTATGTTAATTAAGGGTTTTGTGCTCATGACATTCTTTGTCTTATTCTCAAGGTTATTGTTGTTCAATAGTGCTTCCTTCTGCTCTTTCAAAAAGTGATGTCTCTAAGTGGCCATTCAGGAACTTTTTACTTTGAAGTGACCTGAGAGACAAGAAAGGGAACTTGAGAAATCTGTGTTGCATTGTTATGTCCCTGAACATTTGCTGCTATAAATAAAACATAGCCCAGTGTTCCACATTGACTCTAAATTATTAAGTGACGCTGGGCACACTGGATTTTCAATAGAGTTGCTAATGAGTTTCAATTGGAGTTGGGGTATGTGGATAAAAAGCCATCACACAACTAGTATCTTTAGAAGGAAAGAATAATCAGTAAGTGAATGGGACAGGATAAATTTACATCAATTCATCAAGGACTAGTGACTTGGAGTGAAAGAAATACAACTAATAGTTTTAGAGTGTTGCTCAATTTTCAAAGAAGTTAAATTATTAGCTTATGGTACCACAACTGCAAAGTGTCAGAAGCAAGATTTCAATCTAGGTCTTTATTTTCCAATTCTAAATCCAAGTTTTTTCTGTCCTACTTAAGCTATCTCTCTATGGTAGAACACGTGTAAGATATATATTTTTATGGGCAACTCTATAGGAATAAGGCAGTTTAATGCTGAAAGAGATTCATATTTTTATGTAAAGAAAAAATAAATGTCAGCTGTCAGTTAATGGAAGATACTTCTCTGATAAGTAGATATTTAATAAGAAAGTAGGAAAACATTTTGTTTTACTACTTTTATATGTGATTCAAACGTAACTCTTAGAAGAGATATGGTCAGTTTTAGAAAGAAAATGATTTGTGGTAAAAATATAATGAAATAAATCACTTTATGAATGATGTAGAATGATGCTTTCTTTAAATAGAAACAATTTGATGACTTACTAATGGTATACAAATATCTTTCATTTAATAAACATAGAAAATGAGAGCAAATGACACACAGGTCAAAAACAAACATTTGCTTGGACAGAGTAAGAGTACTGAAGAATAAATGGTCTTAAAGACTACAGAACTTCATGGTACTAGAGAATTTTAAGTGGTTAACATATACATGTTTTATGATTAAGTGAAGCAATACTTCAAAAATGAGAAATCAAAAACATTGTGAGACTAAAGAACAATTAAATAGAACTTTTCTAGGTTGAAGTTAGTAAGTGGTTGGTTGGTTGGTTGTTGTCATTGGCTCTCCAAGAAGACCAAAAGGACATCACCATGATAAAGTGAAATTTTAGTATGTACAACTGTGACTGATCAAAACAATACAGTCAGAATTCTCTACCACGGGTTGGGCACATATAGTGGTGAATACCCCAAATTTGCAGATCCTACACTTCTTGCTGTCTCAGTTCTGCACAGCACCTTTTCTGATGTTGGCATGCCATGCTTAGCAATTCTGTGCCAGTGTCTCCCATGTTGCACAGTTAAATCCAAAGTTCTTGAGAGAGACCTTGAGAATGTCCTTGTATCACTTCCTCTGACCACCATGTGATCATCTGCCCCATGTGAGTTCTCATAAAAAAAATGTCTTTTTTCCAAGCAAGTATTTTGCATTTGAACAGCAGGGCTAACCCAACAAAGTTGTGTTCTCTGAAGCATAGTCTGAATGCTTGGTAGTTTAGCTCAAGCAAGGACTTCATTGTCTGGTACCTTATCCTGTCAGGTGATCTTCAGAAACTTCTTAAGACAGTTCTAATGGAAGTGATTCACTTTCCTGGCATAGTACTGGTAGACTTTCTATGTTGCATAGACATACAACAATGAGGTCAGCACAACAGCTCTGTAGGCCTTCAGTTTGATAGGCAATCTAATACCTCTTCTCTCCTAAACTTTTCTTCAGAGTCTCCCAAACACTAAGCTAGCTCTGGCAATGCATGCATGCATCAACCTCATTGTCAATGTGTATATCCCTGGAATGTATACCACCAAGGTAAATGAACTTGTCCACATCATTCAAGACTTCTCCATTTGTTGTAACTGATGCTTCTACATGTGGATGGTGTGGTGGTAGCTGATGGAGCACTTGTTTCTTCTTGGTGTTAATTATTAGGTCATAATACGCACAGGCAGCAAAGGATTGATCCATACTTGGTTGCATCTCAGCTTGAGAGGCTGCACTGAATGAACAATCATCTGCAAACAGAAAATCATGCACCAACACTCCCTCTACTTTGATATTGGCTTGTAGCCTTTTCAAATTGAAGAACTTACCATAAGTACCATAGCTGACCTTGATGCCATGTTCATCCTCTTTGAAAGCATTTGCCAACATGGTTGAAAACATCATGTTAAATAGCATGGGAGCAAGCACACATACCTGTTTCACTCCATTGGTGACTGGGAAGGCACGAGCATTGTCCACTACCCAGAACCCAGGCAAACATGCCATCATGAAATTGATGTACAATATTGATGACCTTCCCTGGGCAATAAAATTTTGACATAGTTTTCCATAAGCCCCCACGACTCACAGTGTCAAAGGCATTGGTCAGATCTACAAATGTTGTGTACACACCTCTGTTCTGCTCTTGGCATTACTTCTGGAGTTGTCGGGAAGCAAACACCATATTGACTGTTCCTCAGCCCTTTCTGAAGCCACATTGTCTCTCAGTTATATGACCATCTTTCAGGTGAAGGATCAGCCTGTTAATGGGTTAAGTAAGGGGTTACTTTTTATGTGGAGAAAGAATCAGTCACTAAATACTAGAGATTTTTATTTATTGACTAAACCTGAAATAAGCATGTAAGATTCTGGGGGTAAGGAGAATCTGTACCAAATACCGCAGACTTTGCATCATGTAGGAATTTGTCTTCTTGGATTGTTTGCAGTGAGGAATCAACTGAGAGGACTCACCTAAGTGATTCATGATGAATGGCAGAGATAACTAATTTTATTGTTCAGGATATAGGTAGCTCAGTGGATGGAACACTGTTCACTGAGTCAGGAAGATCCAAGTTCAAATCCTACCTCAGATACTTCCCAGTTGTGTTATGGTTGGTAAATTATTTATCTCAGGTTTAATTTCTTCTCCTGTAAGATGGGGTAGCAATAGCATCTTTATCAGAGGGATAGTCTTAAGAATTTGTAAAGCAAATTGCATTCCTTAAAATGCTATGAATATGCTTGTTAAGTTGTAGTGACAAGTTCATGGTTATCACCTAGAATTGGAGATAGGTGAAATTCCTCTTAAGTAACTCTGCTATCTACTATCCTTTGTGTCTGGGGAAGGAAAAACAGGGACAGTCAAGTGTTGTGGCTATTTTCTATCCCATTCATTTGTGTAGGATTATATAACTTTCTTAGAAGCAACCTGAATTCTTTTCTATCCTTTCTATTCTAACTGGAAGATACAGTATACAGATTAGGGAATGACTGCTTTGTCTTGCCAGTGTAGACCAGAGATAAGTATCCATATGATATCTGTAGTTTTTTTCCTCAAAAGGAACTCTTATTCACAGTAAGAGGAAACAATTTCTCAATACTCCTTAAGAGTGATTGTAACCTAATATAAGTAGTTAATGCTAACTATAGGGTAGTTAATAAGTACTTAGTGCTAAAGTAGAGAAGAAGATTTCTTGAGTTGGAAAGTAATAGGGACTAACAGAAAAGCAATTAGCAGAGAAAGTTTCATTTAATGTAAATGTTCCTGAATGGACAGATTAAATCAAAGTTTGGACTCTAGACTTGTGAGTTACCACAAGAAATATGCTTGCTTTCAAGATTTCTGTTCTCTACAACAAATAGTGAATTTGTTGCTGGAAGACTGCCACCCAACTTATGTGTGGATTGTGTTATATTTTATCATTCAACCATATGGCTTACTATATGAGCATCTCTCATATTATGTTAGCATTCTTTGCCTTATTGTTAAGTAAATAATATTTCTACAATCAGAAAGTGTTATTAGTGTGAGAGCTATTCTGTGCAAATGCAATACTTGGTGTTTAGAATGTTTATACCCCTATTAAATTAGCATGTTGTCTTACATATTTTGTCTGATTGTGTCAAAATTAAATGTGTCTTTCAGGGTTCAAGAGTTAAAATGATGAATAAGAGGAGGACATTTCTATGCAAATGGGTCACCTTTTTGACACTGAGAGAATTTAAATGTAACTATGAAGTGGTAATTAAGAACTGGAAAAGTAGACCTGCCTTTACTGGAGCATGTTAATGTGACTGACACAATCCATAGAGTATCAATGTATTTTTATGTCCGATATGAATGATGATATCATCAGAAGTAGTTATATCAAGCCATATTACATTAGTTAGAAATTCCAATTTGTCCTACTCTAGGTGATACTACTAGGTTACCACTTGGTAAGGGATAAAGCTCTGAATAAGCTCTAATCAACTCTACAAGACTTGGAAAGAGAAGTAGGAAAACCAATTCATATGTCAAGATCATTATATGAATGAGCTAAGAAAGATAACCAGGTAGATAAGTGGGCAAAACAAGGGAAGGAGGAATTGTTCAAAGTAGAAAGCAAAATAAAAGAATCACAATATGATCCTAGATTGGTTTAGAAAATAGTGAGGTCTAGTGTTCTGAAAACATGGTTATGTTTTGGTAAAGAAGCAGAATTTTGAGACTGATGAATGACATTAAATTATTTTATTTACTACAGTCATTGGATAAGGAAATTTGAGGGTCTGTAAGACTCAACAATGTGATCTAGAATCGTCTTGTATAGGAAGAGTGGGAACTGTATCTGAAGAGTGCCCATATTTCTGACTGTTCTTCTTAACTTCCAAATAATCTTTGGAAAAAATTGATATTTTATGTAAAACTACCCAAATCTGACTATCCTTGCTGTGTACTGGACATTTCAAATTTTATGTAAGATGTAGAATTATAAAAAAAGTCATGTAGAATATTATCCTTGATAGAAGAGAAATATTCTATGCCTCAGATTTAGTCATCTTCTCTTTTGAAATGTACACTTCTTCTACAAGTTCATATTTAACTATCTTGTTAAACTACTTTAACAAGTAGAGAAGTTGAAGGTGCCAAGATACTTTTTGGGGGAGAGTACTAGGAGTTGAAATGGGGGATCATGAAAGAATTCATGTAGACCGTAGCTTCTGAGCTACATTTTGACAGAAAAAAGAGATTGTTTGAAGCAAAAATAAGGAGAGAGTGTGTTCTAGGGTGATGATCAATGCAGACATTGGTGAGGATGATGATCAATGCAAAGACATTAGTGAAGAGGGAAATAAGAGGAGAACCAATGTGACTGGACTGCTGACTGTCGAAAAGGAAATAAGGAGTAATGAGAATGAGGGAAAATGGTTGGACCCAAGTTATGAAGATCTACAAAAGTGAAACATGAGTTAATATTTATCATTAGGCAGTCATTGGGATTTACTATAAAAGGGGAGGCAAAGGGGAGAGACATGGTCAGGTCTGTCCTTAAAGAACATTGCTTTATCAGAAGTATTCAGGATGTAATCTTTGGGGAAAGACTTAAGGCAAGGAGAGAAACTACCAGTTTACTAAAATAATCTAGAATAGAGTTGTCAAACAGATGGAAGACTGACAGAATATATCCCATCATACTCCAGAGAAGGATGCAGCCCATAGTATTCTTGAATGTTGCCAGAGTCAAATTAAAATGCAATTGGGAAGTATTTAACAAAAGAAATAAAAATACAATGCAACATAAATAATATCGCATTTTACATTACCTTTAAAAACTAAGTTGACATGCACATCCCCCAGAGGGATTTATATATGCAGCTTAGTTTTTGATGTAATTCAGTCATTTCAGTCACATCTGGCTCTTCATGACCTCTTTTTGAGTTTTTTGGTAAAGATATTGCTATTTTCTTTTCCAGATCATTTTACAGATAAAGAAACTAAGGCAAACAAGGTTAAATGACTTGTACAGGATCACACAGCTAAAGTGTCTGAGGTCACATTTTAACTCGGATTTTTCTAGCCCCAGGTCTGGGGTTCTATTCATTGTGCCATTTACTTGCAGTATAGTCAAGTGCCACCTTGATAATTCCTTATTTGGATTTAATAATCTAGTTTCATCATTTAATGATGAAAACCTATAGTTAGGTGGTGACTGAGTGAATAGAGAGAGGGGATCAGTGTAGGTGATGTTCTAGAGTTAGAAATGGAAAATTTGGCATCTGGCAGTAGCTGGAGTGTAAGGGAGGATGAGCAATCAAGAATATCACAGTGTTATGAAATCAGGAGGCAGGAGACTAGAAGAATTGTGCTGCCATTGACAGAAATAGAGAAGTTTGGAAGAGGATTACATTTGGGCAAGGAAAGATAATTAGTCCTGTTTGGAGCATTTTGAGGTCTCAAAGTCTTTGGAATATATGCACCCACAAACACACATATACATATATGTACACATATACATATATGTACACACATATATACATATATAGACAAATACATATACACACACACACACACACATATATATATATATATATATATATATATATATATATACATCTATCTCTCTATATTGGTATCTAGATAGATACATAGATACATATACACATGAATATGTTTATCTGGCTGCCTGATGAATCTATCAATAGAATGTAAACTCTTTGAGGGCAAGAATTGTCATTTTTGTCTATCACAAGTTTCTATGTCTACCACAGTTTGTCTAACATAGTAGGCACTTAATAGATACTTATTGATTGATAATTAGTTTATTAATGTCACAATCCCAATTAAAAATAAGTTAACTCCAGGATGAACCATGAAATCCTAAGGCTAGCATTTAAATTTCTCTGCAAATTGTAAACTCCTTGGGTCAAGAAGCAGTTTTGTTTTTGCCATTATATTTCTTGTCTAGCACAAAGTAGGTACTTCATACAAGTTCCTTGAATGGTATTGGACTGATTTCAAATACACCATTTAACGAAATGACAAATTGTCTGCTATGTGCAAGGAGTTACATAATCTTCAAGTGTTATGTCAGCATATTCAATTCTCAAGAGGTGAAATAAGTTCTTGGTTAAATCAATTCAAAAAGTATTTGGATCCACAATTAAACAGAATACCCAGCAGTGTTTGAGGTACAAGAAATACATCTCTATTTAAATCTACTTCCCAACCGGATGACTTACTCAATTAAATTGCATTTCTTTTTACAGGACCAGTCATTTTGGTTTGGACTTAAGTAGCAGGATGAAATTGGAGCTGAGATTAAAATGCATGGTATCATTAGTGGATTGTAACATCAAAAAGCCCTTAAAAAGAATGGTAGATTGACTTGCTTCCTTTTTAAACTGTATCTTCTGCCTTTCACCCACGCTGTCCTCTAGATGGCATTTACAGTAGCTGAAAAAACAGCAAACATCTGCTTCAATTTGTCCATGATTTAAACCATTCCAGGGAGTCTGCTGGACAGAGGAAGGATGGGAGGTGCCTCTGATTCATCAACTGCAAGGCATTATCATTTCTATAAAACATCAAATAAATTTTGCTAAGTCATTTCCCTTTAATTTGTAAAGCCCCCAAAAATTTCAGGAAAGGAAGGCACAAGGTACTTATATATTTAGGTTTAATTTGCTATGGGGCTGAATCCTGAGTTTCCCATTAGCCTTTTTGCTTCCCAGGCAAGGGCTCAAATAGGGACTCTTACCTTTTCCTTCCCAGTATCCTCTGTACCATCTTTTTTAAGCCTCTGAACTACCCCAAAGACATATAATCACATTTGACAAGGGTCTTTGATTGTATCATTCCCCTGAGGTCAAAATTCAGTGCTTTCCTTTCTCCATAGAATTTTGCAGTACACTTATGTTTCTTATAAGGAATTCTTCTTGACTTATATTTCTTCCTTCATCTCTAGCTAGAGCTTACCCTTCCTAAGTCACTGAAGTCTTTATGAAAATTCATTCTCAATCCCTTTGCTTCCACTTCCCATAAGTAGAATCAATCACTGATCATTTCTTTAGTGACTACTGTGTGACAGTCACTGTACTAAGTGCTAGGAATATATGAAGAGGCAAAAGGCAGTTCCTGCATTCAAGAAACTCACAGTCTAATGGGGCAGACAAAATACAAATAAATATATACAAAGAAAGCTATACACAACATAAGTAAGTTCAATAAGAGTAAGGATACGTAGGCTTAGATTGGACAGGTACTCAAAACTGTAAGCCCACTCATAGGAAACATCTCTAGGAGACAGGTGGACAGAGAGCAGAGAGCTTATCTTGGAGTCA
>CM053769.1:112000878-112022390 GCA_028658325.1 Potorous gilbertii
CCTTTCATTTCTCCTGTTGTTACAGCTGCTCAGTCATTTGTCAGCTGTGCCTGACTCTTCATGATGCCATTAGGGGTTTTCTTGGCAAAGATACAAGTTTTTTACTTGTTATTTCCTTCTCCAACCCATTTTACAGATGAGAAAATGAGATAAAAAAGGTTAAGTGACTTCTCGAAGGTCTCATAGTAAGTGTCACAAGCTGGAACTAAACTCAGAAATATGAGACTTCCTGACTCCAGACCCAGTGCTCTCTCAGCTGTACCATGTAAATGCCTAGATATACTCCTTGCTGAGCACTGAAACTTGACTGAACTACCTCAAGCACTACTATAGATTTTTTTAAATTTTCTTCCATCTAGACCAATGCTAGAAACTCATGAACTACAACTTTCCTATTATTGAAGGTCCTCTGGTAACTGTCCCCAGCCTATATTTCCAACATTTTCCTTCTACTATTTTTCACTCTAATCTCACTTCTCTAGTCAATTGCATAGCCTCACTTTCCTCAACATATAGAATTCTGATACCCTACTCTTGCCACAGACTTTAAAGAAAATTAACTATATAAAATTATATTTTGAAGTATTTGAAATTCCTGGGATGTTCTAAGAAACCAAGCTCTCTAAAGCATTTGTATATTATGGTAGACCTTTTTTGGAGGGGAGAGTTAGAAGATAAAATTGTGGGTCTGGAGTCAGGATAACTGGGATCATATTCCACTAAGGATATATCAACTGTATTATGGACAAGTAAATTAAACTACCACTTTAGGCAGTTAAGAACTTTGTGATTCAGGCAAGTCAAATGACTATTCATAGACTCAGTTTCATTATCTGTGTAGTGAGGAAAACATTCTGAAAACCTTAAATCTTTCACAATCAAAATGCACACAGCCATTTACATTTATGACCACCATTTCCTGACTGTCTACTGCTTTCAGTTAAGCTTCTGACCCTGGTGTAAACTGTTACTTCTAAGGCTAATAGCAATATAATAATAAGTAAAATAACAACAAAAAAAGATGGTATTGATGATGGTGGTGATGATGGTGATGGCGATGGTATGTATATGCAGCTTTACATTTTACAAGGGATTTTACACATGATATAGCCTTATATTCAAAGATGAGCCTTGTGAAACAGCATTTTTCTCCAACTTTACAGATCAAGAAAGTGAGGCTGAATGTGTTTATGAGGTTGGCTGAGGTCATGCAGTTAGGAAGTATGTATGGCAGAATTTAAATTCAGATCTTAGCTTCCAAGTCCAGTACTCTATCCATTGGACTGCCTATCCCAAGGGTAAGGAAACTGAAGCCTTGAGGTCATATGTGACCCTCTCAGTCCTCAAGTGAGACCCTTTGACTGAATCCAAATTTCAGAGAACAAATTTGTTCTGTAAATCTTGGATTCAAAAGGCCTCATCCAAGGACCTAGAAGGCTACCTGTGGCCTTGGGGCAGCAGGTCCCCCATGCTAGTCTAATCCCTTCCAACTTTTTTTTAATTCCTTTCCTCAAAAAGTGAATTTTCATCTCCCATGTCTTTGCATTTACAAAGAATCCTTTATCTGGAATATACTCTCACCTCATCTGCTCTCACATTCCTAGTACCTTATAAGCTCAGATCAGATGGGAATCACTCAAAACCTTTGCTGGTCTTTGCAGTAATTGGCACTCTTCATCATATTATTCAGAAAATAACAAGCATTTGATATGGTGTTAGAAATCTATTAAAGTCTACTTGAAGCTTCCCATTTCATAGGTAAGTCATCTGAAGCTCAAGTATAAGATTCCCTCATTCCAACATAGTTGGTTGGTTGGTTGGTTGGTTGTCCTCATCTTCAAAGAGAACCAAAATGACATAGCCATTGTAAGGTGAAATTTTAGTGTGTCTGACTGTGGCTGATCAGACCAATACCAACTTGGAATGTTCTACCAGAGGCTGGGCACAGATAGTCCATGTGAATATTTGGGGTGGATATTCCAAATATGTGCATCCTACATTTACTTTGTACTGTCTCAATTCTGTTTTGCTCATAGAGCACAGCACTCTTTCTGATGTGGGCATGTCAGGCTGAGTGGGCCTGTGCCAGTGTCTCTCATGTTGCACATCAGATCCAAAATTCTTGGATGTTGAGAGAGACCTTGAGAGTGTTCTTGTATCATTTCTTTTTGCCACCATGTGATCACCTGCCCTATGCAAGTTCTCCATAAAATAGTCTTTTAGGCAAACATACATTTAGCACTCAAACAACATGGCCAGACCCTTGGATGCACTTCGAATATTTGGCAGTTCAGCCCAAGCAAGGACTTCAGTGTCTCATAATTTGTCCTGCCGGGTCATCCTCAGAATCTTCCTAAGACAATCTGAATGGAAATGATTCAGTTTCCTGGCATGGCGCTGGTAGACTATCCATGTTTCACAGGAATACAACAATGAAGTCAGCCCAATGACTCTGTAGAACTTCAGTTTGGTAGTCAGTGTAATACCACTTTTCTCCCAAACTTTCCTTTGGAGCCTCCCAAATGCTAAGTTACCTCTGGCAATGCATGTATCAACCTCATTGTCAATGTGTACATCCCTGGAAAGTACACTACCAAGGAAAGTGAACTTATTTATAACATTCAAAACTTATTCACTTGTTGTAATTGATGGCTCCACATATGGATGGTGTGGTGGAGGCTGATGGAGCACCTGTGATTTTTTTGGTGTTAATTATTACGCCAATGTTAGTACAGGAAAAAGAGAATTGATCCATACTTTGTTGCATCTCAGCTTCAGAGGCTGCATTGAGTGCACAATTATCTGCAAACAGAAAATCATGTACTATCACTCCCTTTACTTTGGTCTTGGCTTGTAGTCTTTTCGGTAGTTGACCTTAATGCTATGTTCATCCTCATTGAAATCATTTGTCAACATGTCTAAAAACATCATGCTAAAAAGTATGAGAGCAAGCACACAGTATGCTTCACTGCATTGGTGACTGGGAAGGCACAAGAGCTTTGTCCATTATCCAGAACCCAGGCAACCATACCATCATGAAATTGACATACAATATTGATGAGCTTCTCTGGGCAACCAAATTTTGACATAATTTTCCATAAGCCCTCACAGCTAACAGTGTCAAAGGCCTTGGTCAGATCTACAAATGTTGTGTACAGATCTCTGTTCTGCTTCTGGCATTTCTCCTGGAGTTGTTGGACAGCAAACACCATATCGACTGTTCCTCAGGCCTTTCTGAAGCAATCCAGGCTCTCAGGTATATGACCATTTTACAAGTGAACGATCAGCCTGTTAATGAGGACTGTGGCAAGAATTTTGCCAGCAATGACTAAGAGAGAGATCCCCCTGTGATCGTGGCAGGACAACCAATTCCCTTTACCCTTATAGAGATGGACGATGGAGGCATCCTTGAATTCCTGGGGGATAATCTCCTCCTGCCCTATAACCTGGAAAATTTCAATCAGCTTTTGTTTGAGCAATGATCCACTTACCTTGTAAATCTCAGCTGGAATAGAATCAGCACCAGGTGCTTTGCCACATGAAAGGAGCCTAATGACCCTCAAAACTTCTTCCTCAGTTGGAAGTTCAGCTAAGGAGGGATCAGCATTGATCGATGATGGTCTGTTGAGAACACTATGGAAGTGATCTGACATAGTAAATAAGAATTAGAGGTAGGTTATCCAATTCATAATAAGCCAGCTTCCCATATGGTGTTAGAGGTAGAGAGCCAGTCTTGCTATCTCAGAGAAAAGTGTTCAAGCCCTGTCTCTGGCTGTGTGATTCTAGGGAATTTACTTAACCACTCAGTGTCCCAGGATTCTTACTAAAATTAAAAGTTTCACTACAAGTGTTACTTTACAGAGGGAGTATGAGGATTCTCTCTCTTCCTCCCAGGAGGTTCTCTGTATCAGTGAAGTAACTGGTCTAGTGAAACATTATATTTCCTTCTCTGTGCATACTCCTTATCCCTCTCAAAGAAAATAAGCATCTTGGGAGCAGGTACATTTTATTATTTTTCTCTGTAACCCTAGAGTATACTGCAAAGTGCCAGACACATTGAAAGCACTTTATAAAAATTAAACTATATTTTAAATTCTATAAATTTGACATAAAGAGGAACAATAATCCACCAGCTATATCAGAGAGAGATTAGTTAAATCAGTTGACACTTAAAAATACTATAATTTCTCCCATTTCTACAAATGTACTTTAAATATTAACAATTATAAGCAGATTTTATGATTTTTCCTTGAAATATAAAAATTACTAGATTTTCTTTGCCTTATTAATAAAATACATTATATCAAATGTTAAAATAATAACATATTTGAAATATCATTTTGCTGTTGTGTAAAAACATCTTAGTTTTGTAGTCCAGTGCTCTGAATTTAAATGTTATCTCTGCTGCTTGATGGCCTATGTGACCTTGGTTAAACCACTTAACTTTTCTTGATCTCTGTATTATATTCTTATCTTTCAAATGAAGTGGGTTCTATGTGGTTTTCTTTTTCTCTGGAAATCACCTTATATTTACTTTACTTGAAATTAAATTCACAGGGTGTCTAGTCGGTAGAAAGCAGGTCTTAGTATCAGAACCTGTAGGACCTCTATATCTAAATCTTGGATCCTAAAAATTATTCATTCATTCCATTTGAAATGAAATGTAGAATCCAACAAAACAATTTCAAGTCCAATCTTTCATAAGCTTATGATCTAGATAGAATCAAAATTTCCTGTAGCAATGTAGATGAAGGAATTTGTGCTCTTTAGTAAATGGTCTTTGGGAGATGTCAGAGACAAAGTTAAAAAAAAATCCAATACTGTATAATCATTCTACTGAACTGTATTTGGATAGACAACAGATACAGGCTAGTGCTGGTCTTGTATTCCCATTCTATTCAGATTGTTAGGACCTGTAAAGACTGGAACATTGATGGTATAACTTTTGAGAAGATGCAACTAAATGTCATGAGGAGGCATAAGAATGAGATTTTATATCTCTGTTGTCTTAAATATACTTATATTTAATAAGGGTATCATAACTGCTACCATTGTTCTCAGCCAGGATTTTACCTACGCCAGTCTCAAGGCCCAGATGTGGGGTGGGAAAGGAAGGGAGAAAATTATGGGGCACATACTTAACAGGATGAGGTTAATTAAAAATAACATGGAAAGAGTAGTTAGTAGGGATATGACATTGACTCAGATGGACAAATATCACATCAATTCCATAAAGAGACAGACTCAAGTAAGAAAGCAAATTCATTCATATGACAATCAGAAATCCATCAAGCTTGAGGAAGTGATACTGACATATTTCTACCTTAAGCAATTGGAAATCTAAGACAATTCTGGCAGTCCTTTGAACAAATGAAGTCCCAAGAAAATTTCTACTAACTTTTTTGAGGAAAGAAATACTCATCTACTCTATGTGGTACTGTTCCTAAAACAATCATGAGAATTATCTCTGTTCATTTAGGAGCTCTTGATGATGATACTATTTGGCAAATGACCATGCAGTGGTCAAAAGAAACTCTCAAGATCTCACCGAATAACTTTGGAATTGATTGCCTAACACAGGAGACACTGGCAAAGGGCCACTTAGCATGGCATGCCCCATCAGAGAAAGGGTTATACTTTATGAGCAAAGAGAATTGAAGTACAAAATAAATGCAAGATGTGCGAATTTAGAGAATCCAACATTAATGTTCACATGAACTATTTGTCCCTAATCTGTGGTAGAGAATTCTGAGCTCATATTGGTCTAATCAGCCACAGTCAGACATTGTAAACTGACTTTAACCTAGTGATATCATTTTTGTCCTCTTCAAAAACAATGGACAACCACCACCACTATTTGGTTTTGTGTTTTTTTTTCTTTTGTTGATGTTTTGCTTCTTTTATCATACTTTTCAGAGGATTATGTATTCTAAATTAAAGGGATTTTAGACAACATTTAATCATAAGATCATCATTTCAGAACAGCAATTGACCTAAGAAGCCATATAATCTGCCGTGCCTCATTTTATAGATGAAGGAACTGAGGCCATTTTGTGAAAGTGACTTGTTTTATGTTAAATACACACACACACACACACATATACACATAAATAAATATATACACATATGTATGTATATATTGCATAATATAGTATATGCAATATATAATACATATAAAATATGTATATATACATACATGTATGTATAGGTACATGTATATATGTATATGAATTATGTGTGTATGTGTGTGTGTGTTTATTAGCTCCTTGTAGGCAGGAACTGTCTTATGCTCATCTTTGTATCTTCAGTGCTCAGTACAATGCCTGGCACATAGTAGGCACTTAATAAATGCTTCTTGACTCTGACTTTGACATGGGTCAACTAGGTGTACAGTAGATAGAGTTTTGACCCTGGAGTCAGGAAGAGTCATCAGCATGAGTTTAAATCTGGCCTCAGACACTTGATAACTGTGTGACCCTGAGTAAAGCACTTAACCTTGTTTGCTTCAATTCCTCATCTGTAGAATGAGTTGAGGAAGGAAACAGCAAACCACTGCAGTATCTTTTCCAGGAAAATCTCAAATGTGAAGAGTGAGATACGACTGAGCAACAACAAGCATTGGGGTCCTCTGATTCCAATTCAAAACAATTTTCATTGTGCCATGTCATTTCCTTCATTGCCTAAACCCTATTATCTTAAAGATGACAAAGCTGAAGTAAAGAGATATTTAATGATTTCCTGAAAATTCATAAAATCTGCTCAAAGATAATGTGACAGTGAGGAGGGGGCAGAGCTAGATGTCACAGTGTATACAGTACCAGGCCTATAGTCAGGAAGGCAGTTCAAATCTGGTTTCAGACACTTAACAGCTGTGTGATCCTGGGAAATTCACTTAAGCCTGTTTGTTTCAGTTTCCTTATCTGTAAAAGGAGCTGGAGAAGGAAATGGAAATCCACTACAATATCTTTGGCAAGCAAACTCGAAAAGGGGCCATGAAGAGTTGAACAAAACTGAAAAAAAGTATGACAAAACAGCAACAAATAATGGACAAAGATGGAATATGGACCTGGATCTTCAAATTTAGTCACATTACCATTGTATCAAAATATACATTTTATTTTAAATGAATAATATATTATTGTAATGAGGAAGTGGAAGCTCTAAGGAAAATCCTCATCAACATGGAATGAAAGTGAGCTTACTACAAAGGCTTTGTCAGTGGAGAGCAAATTTTGCCAAATCCTAGTGAGTAGGAGAAAGTTTGAATCAGGTCACAGTAGTGGAAAATATATGCATTTGTCATTGGAGGACACATTAAGTTTACTTAAAATATGGTAATCATTCCAAATATCCAAATGGTGGGATGGTTCTTTAGACATAGAACTTCCAAAAGTCTATATAATAAGACACAGAAATGAACTATTTGACAATGACGAAAGCAGGTCTCACATAGAAGGAAGAAAAGATGCTTGAAGTATGGAAATAAAAGGGATAGTGGTACCAGGAGATACGAGTTGCCTAGAAAAATTGCTAACTGCTTGCCTTTGGTCAAATCATTCAAACTTTCTTATTTTTTTTAATAGAAAGAGTATTGTCTCTACAACCTTGTATTTATGATGAGTTGAACACTTTATAGACTATAAAGTCTAATAGAAGTCTGAGCTTTTATTAACTAATTTCTTTTTTTCCATTTTATACCACAAATCTGCTAGTCTGTGCAGAGTTAGAAATGCTCATACTCTTATAGATTCACTTTCATTTCAGTCAATAAAAAGTATGTGCTTGAGTACTGTGTTACGGATCACATTCTCTTTGGTGTAATTGCTGAATTTACTAACCCCATCCACAAATTCTATTTAATGAACTTTGGTGGTATTTGTGACATTAAAATGACTTGACCACAAAGTCTTTTTTTATGATACCTCATTTTGGCAGGTAGGCATGCAGCAGACGTTGGTAAGTCTTTAACAACTGGATGGAACAAAAAGAATTCATGACATACTTTAAAAATTAATCTGCATGGTTAACAGTTTCTTTATCACACTCTTAACTGTAGACAATTAACAAAATGATAAATCTCCACATGACCTGTAGTATTTGCCAATTTTCAGGGCATAAATGCTCACAATGAAAATTTAGAGATAGGCTTACTGATTTGAAGTGGCTCCAGCTCTCCTTTGCATGGAAATGACCCTGACTTTTTAAAACATATGCTAGAAAATCATAGACTTTGAGAATAGTCCTGAGAACAGATTGTGTCTACTCTCTGAGAACCACCCTAATTAATTTGAGAGATGCACAACCATAACCATGGGTCTGCCAATTGCTGGGGAATTCCTTGGCAGTCAGTAAAACAGTAAAACATTGCATTTCTTGAATGTTTATCTCAAATTTCACCTCCTGGAAGGGACTTTCCCCTATTCTGCAGGCACTAATCTCTTATAGATTACCTTCCAACTAATCCATATATATATATATATCTTGTATATATTTATTTATTTTAAAAAATCTCCTCAAGTAAGGCCCCTGAAGGGAGGGGCTCTTTTTAACTTGTTTTCCCTCTATCCCTCTGTCTACTATTAAGTAAACCTTTGGCAGAGTAAGTGCTTAATAAATGACTGATGTCTGAAAAACATACTCCTTTAATTTCTATTTTCTCATACTGATTTGACAATGATGTTGTGACAATGATGAAAACAGGCATGGATATTCTATGAATTATTAGCTTTAAGTCAATGAAATTTCAAAAGCATTCAGTGTATGGAATGTGCATGGCAAGAAAAAAGAAAGAATGAAAGGAATGAAGAAAGGGAGGAAGGGACAAAGGAACAAAAAATGGAAGAAAGAAAAGAAAGAAGATAGCAAGAAAAGGAAGAAAAAAAATTACCAAGCTCTTATCTTCTGTTCTATCAGAGTGACCCATATTTAAAGAAACAAAGATACAAATTATAATTTGAATAAAAAATGTTAACAAATAAAATTATCAAAAACGACTAAATCTAGGATGTAGCATCTGAGTTGAAGACTGGGGAAGGGTAAGTATAAGTGTGACTATCCTAGCCTCTGCAGTTTGAAGCCCAGAAGTGGTAAATGCCAATTTCTCCTATGGCAACCTTAAGGGGTATTTGGGAGTTTTAGTCTCTCTGACACTGGAACCAGTCCCAACTGATTGTTTCCTAAATTTTAGGCATCCCCTTAAACTACAGTACCATTTAGCCACGTAACAATCAGATTAGCTTCTACAAAGGAATATGCACTTAAAATGTGCAATTTTATATACATATATATATTTGTGTGTATCTATCTATCTATCTATCTATTTATCTATGCATACAATAATCCCCATCCAAAAAGTTGATGCCATAGTCCTCAGTCTTAAAACAGTTCAACTTCTGGAAAGAAGAGAGGAATTAGGTTCACAGATTAACTCAGTTTCTAAATAGAGTGACCTCACCAAGTTCTGATTCCAAAGACCACCAAGACTGTGATTCTGGTCCACTTGCTAGATCTTCCCTATTGGGATGGAAGCAACATCTGGTCTGGGATCCTACCTTATAGGTTGCCAGACCTTGATGTTCTAGGTCCAAGGACTCCATTACCAGCACCTCAAATGGGAAAGGAAAAACAAAATAATAAAAATTCTAAGCCCAGTTCTTGAGGTCACAGTCCCCCAAAAATTGAAATTAAGGTCCCATGCCCTGAAAGGTTAAGGGATCCCTTTTCCCTCCCCTAAGAGGGTAAAGGTAGCTATTTCCCCAATGAGCTCAGTTCCAGTATCCAGCATTGTGGATGAATTTGACATTAACTTACTTGATGCAGCTAGAAAAAGAGGGAGACCATCCCAGTCAGATAATTTTAAAGATACAACTTGTTATAGATTCACAATTAATGGAAAAGAATCTGTACCCACCCATGTGATAGGGAAAAATGAATTATCTTCTTCCAGAAGCAAGTCTCTCCATTTTAAATGATCTTATCATGCACAAGGACCAGTTACAAAAACAGTTCTATTTTGAGGTAAAATGAGGAGGAGTACTTTAGGCATGGGAGAAATCAGAGCAAGGATGCTGGAATAGAAACACTAAGTAATTTGTTTGCCTTGAAAATACAGTACATGACATCCAGAGAAAGAACCATGGAATTCAATCTCAGAATGAAACAGGTCATTTTCTTTTGTATTATGTTTTGTTTTGTTTTATGATTTATCCCATTCATTTTAATTCTTCTATTCAACATGACTAAAGTGAAAATGTATTTAATAGGAATGTATGTGTAGAACTTATATAAAATTGTATGCTGTCTCAGGGAGATAATGGGGAAGAAGGAATGAAGGAGGTGGAGAAAGGGGGAAAATCCAAGATATATGGAAGTGATTGTAGAGCACTGAAAGCAAATAAAAGAAAAAAAGAAAAAGAAAAATAGATGAGAGAAAATAATGTGAAAAAGTACTGGAAAGATTGACTACAATCAGACTGTGAAAGGCTTCATATGTCAAGCTGAGAAATCTAGAAACATGAAATTACTTTTTGGAACCCCAAATTTTACATCCTTGGCTAGTAAATAACAAATGACTACACTTCGCAGGGAATGGAGTCCTATCAGTTTTGACAATTTCATTGTAAATGATACTGGAAGACAATAGAAAATTGTCTCAATGGAAGAATAACTTATAGGTCCTTATAGAGTGATAATTTAGTTCATTGAATTTCTTTTGTCATGGGTCTGATGACAACAAAAAACATAATTTCATGTGGCATTTCTTCATTTCATGCTGAATTTCTCATGACATGCTCAAAGAAAGAATAGCAAAATAACAACAATAGCATCTCATGA
This sequence comes from Potorous gilbertii, assembly GCA_028658325.1. NCBI lineage: Eukaryota > Metazoa > Chordata > Mammalia > Diprotodontia > Potoroidae > Potorous > Potorous gilbertii. The sequence goes on from CM053769.1 coordinate 112,011,712, forward strand.
AGCCACATTTATTGACAGAGACTCACAAGGTATAAAACCTTTCCAAAGAATATTCTTAATGGAAGAAAAATAATGTTCCATTCAGAGTCATTGTTTCAAATTGCTCTCCAAAGAAGATCAAGGTCTGTGGTTAAACATCAGTGGGCAATTCAATCTATTGGCTACTTTTTGCCTTGAAACATATATTTTCAAGCTTTCACACTGGAAATCAAATAGGAAAGGACATCAGGAATAGAAACAAAATAGTGCAAATAGTCAGCCCAAATATCTAGTGATGCCTCCCCCCCATTTTTAACTTCCGTACAAGTAATTTTGAATAAAATAGATTCAAGACCCCTGTTAAGAATATGATTGTATAAATTAATATACCTCATAAATTTATTTTTAGTGGAATGAAGCTTACACTTAAGCTTCTTAGGATTATTGCAGACTACAAAGAGTGTGATCTACTAAAATAAGTAAACAGTGACTTCAATGAAAATGTGGTGATAGACAAAGATAGTCAAAAGTATTTTAGACTTTTTTCATGAGTAACATCAATATGTTCAAAATATTGGCTACTGGTGTTACAGTAGAGAGATATCTTGTTGTGGAGTCATGAAAATCTAATGTCAAAGCCAGTCTCATTCACTTACTAACTTAACTTCAAGTAACTTAACCTCAATTATCACAACTTATTTATATATAAAATGGTAGGAAGATCAAAGTCCCTATCTCCAGGCTTTTTGTGAGGACAAAGAAATACGGTAATTTTGGAAAAATGCTCAACAAGCTTTAAGGTGCTCTATATAATGCTATCTATGATTATTAGTAATTATTGCTTCATAAAAGTGGTGCCAATACATCGTATGTGTGATCTTTGAGCAAAACAATGGAGATAATGGGAAAAACAAGAAAATATACTAAAATACTATATTTAAAAAGAGAAAATCAACTAGGGTGGAAATCATTCTCACCAAAATAAGTTTTCCTCAAATGATATCACTAAATTGTTATAGCAAAAGATTAAAATGGATACAAAACTAGGAGACAACAAATGAGACTAAAGATAAGGTGTGCAATGATAGGAAACTCCAACCTGATATATTTAATTAAATTGCTGATGCCGAAAATACCAGAAATGGTGAGAAGAAAGAACATTAGTGTCAATTTTCATTTAGTATCAATTTTGCTGATGAGAATTGGGTGAGAAAATATCTAAGTCAGCAAAAAATATTATCCTTTTATTCTGAGTTTATCACTGAAGGGCATTGCCAGTTTGCAATACAAACTCATTTGATAAGTCTTATGCAGAAGGAAAATGAAGGTTATCAGATGTATCATCTCATAAAAGAGCTAAAAGCAATGAAAGAAAAAAATAAACATTATGAAAGACTAACCTAAAGAAAGGCATCCTGACAACAAAGCAGGAAATAATTAAGCAGACAGAGAAAAAACCCTGTTAAGATGTATCAGGAATTAATGCTGAAAACCTGTCATCAACTATATCTGAGGTTAAGAATATAAGATATTTAGGTAACTAAGTGACATAAATAAGGGAAGAAACCATTGCCCAATCAGAGTGATCAAAGTATTTGCAAAGAGAGGACCATGCAGAATACCTATATATCTTAGTCTTAGCAGCTCTGAACATGATGACTGCCAACACTTATGGTCCAGATAGAAAGCCAGCTACAAGTGAAAGAATATAACCAGGTAATATCTCTAATAGTGTTGGAATCTGCCAGCCCAAACCTGGTGGTTTGGAAAAACAAGAACTTGATGGAAGCCCAGCAAATTCAATTACTTTTTTTTTTGCCAGACCACACTGATGTAGGAGAGAGAACCAAAGCACTGACCTACTGGCTCTACATGAGTTCTCATGTATGAAGTGGAAAGCTATTTGAATTGTTACTGAAAAAATGAATCCTCTAATGAGAATCTGTAAAAGGGAAAAGCAGATGCCTTCCCAACCAAGGTTTTTCTCAAATGATGCATCCACCTACTGTATGGAGATTACCAAGCCACTAAGCTTCTTAGTTCCTAATAGAAAATAAAATAGCCTAAGTGAAAAAAAATCGCAAAGAATATCTCAAAATAATTACATACTATAAAGAGCAATAGGAAATAATGTTCCTTGTGATTAATAATAAGAATTTCCAAATCAAAACAACACTGATTTGTTAAGCTTACCATGAGCAATTTGTAAAAAATGACTATAAGAAAATAATATGTTGAAGAGAAATATAAACTTACATGAACATATGTAAACATACAGAGAAATATATATGCATACATATACATACTATGTGCATGTACAAACACACTCAATGACTACAAAATATAATTTGAAAGAATAACCACTAAATAATCAAATTGTTGCAAAATTGGGAAGATGATATTTGAACCCAAGGAAGTGCTGTGAAGAAACATTCTCCTGAACTTTTTTTTCCAGAAAATACAGTCTATGAGGGAGGATCAAGGTATATAACATTTTATCTTTTCTATGTATTAATGTGTTATTTTGATCGTATCTTTTATATTCTTCTTTCCCTTCTCTCACTCTCATTTCCTTTTTCCTTCTCTTCTCCCTCCTTCCTTCCCTCCCTGTTTATTCCTCTTATATTCCTCCTTCTCTTCTTCTTTCTCTCTCCTCTCTTTTTTCCTCACCTCTTCTCCTCTCCTCTTCCCTACCCTTCTCTCTCCTCCTCTCTCCTCCACTCCCCTTTCCTCTCCTTCCTCTCCTGTCCTTTTCCTACTTTTTCCTTATTTGGAAGTGGCCAAATTCACAAAGGTGACTGAAATAACAAAAAAGGAAAACCATAGGCCCTATCTTTAACAATTTCACATGCTAATGGAAGAGAAAACAAACAAAAAAAATGTGCTAGATATGTACAAGGACAAACCTCTGTGTATATATTTACGTGTGTATGTGTATGTGTGTGTGTTTGTGCATGTCTGTGTGTGAATATCCTTCAAGTATTGCTTTTTCTTTGGTAATTTGAGGAGTTCTATCATTTCTAAATATTTAAAATAAAGAAATGCCAAACTTCTGGGTGCCAAGATGGTGGATTTAGTAGTGGGTTCCTCTCACCCTCTTTTACTGACCTAAAAAACCACAGAAAACATCACCCTTGGAAAAAATCCTGGAAAGAAAGAACCAGTTGCAAGATAGGGTACAGTAGACTTTTATCCCAGAAGACTTGAAGGATTAAAATGAAATGTCCATCTTGATGTAGTGGAAGGAAAGCAGTTTAGGGCAGGAGGCATCCTGGCAAGCCTCAGCACAGCACAGCAAGAGGAGATGCTAAACCCCAGGGTGATGGAACAGGTAAGTGCCTAAACACAAATATTCCTACACACACACACACACACAGAGACACAAACATACACATTGACAAAGCTAGAGGAAACTGAAGATTCCATCTCAGAGAAACACCATGCATTCTGGTGGCCAGATGTCCAACAGCAGCTGAAACTGTACATGTTGTAGCACAGTCCCAGTGAGGAGGCATCCTCCAGTGGCCATCCTCACACCCACTTTGGCCGAGTTTCAATGTAGCTCCAGGGAAATGTACAGAAACCTTACCTGGTCTCAGCACAAAACAGCCACCAATCACCACAGTCAGCTCCAGCTCAGCACCAGGTAAGCCATTAAGTCCCTACCACCTAGCATCCAGCAATTTAGGTCACACAAAGCCAGTAACTCAGCACAAGAAGCTTGAGGCAGTGCCTCTTGTGTCTCAGAAGCAGAGATCAACATTAGCTACCAGAAAAATGGTAAAAACCAAGAGTAAAAAGCAACAAAGGAAAACATTGACCATACAGAATTATTATGGTGACAGGGAAGATCAAAACAAAAATTCAGGCAAAAATAATGTCAATATATCCACATCAAAAACCTCAAAGGAGAATATGAACAGATCTCAAACCCAAAAAGCATACTTGGAAGAGATTAAGAAGGATATTAAAGGCAAATGTGAGAGGTAGAAAAAAAATTGGGAAAAGAAATGAGAGCTGTGCAAGAGAGAGTCAACAGTTTGGAAAAGGAAGGACAAAAATTGACTGTAGAAAACTATCCCTTTAAAAATAAATTGGCAAAATGGAAAAGAAGGTACAATAGCTAAATGAAGAAAATAATCATTAAAATTAAAGTTGGCCAAAAAGTAGAAGCTAATGCCTCTCTAAAACATCAAGAATCAGTCAAATAAAATGAAAAGAATGAAAAAATAGAAGAAAATGCAAAACAACTCATTGGAAAAACAACTGACCTTGAAAATATAAGCAGGAGAGATAATTCAAAAATTATAGATCTAGAAGAAAGCCATGATCAAGAAAAGCGCCTGCACAGAATCTTTCAAGAAATCATCAAGGGAATTGGCCTGAAGTCCCAAAACCAGAGGGTAAATCAGTCCTTGAAAGAATCTACCTGAAAGAATTCACTTCCTGAAAGAGATTCCCAAATAAAAAATACCAAGGAATATCATAGACAAGTTCCAGAATTTTCAGATCAAGGAGAAAATAGTGCAAGAATCCAGAAAGAAACAATTTAAATCATGTTGAACCACAGTCAGGATTATGCAGGACCTTGGAGTTTCTACATTAAAAGATCAGAGGGCTTGGAATATATTCTGTAAGGCAAAGGAGCTTGGAATGCAACCAATGATCAACTATCCAGTGAAATTTAGTATAAACTTTCAGGGGAGGAAATGCACACACAATGAAATAAAGGTTTTCCAAACCTTCCTAATGAAAGGGAATTTGACTTTCAAATACAGGACACAAGAGAGGCATAAAAAGGAAAGCAAAGCCAATAAATAAACAAACCAACAGGTTATTCAATAAGAGCAAACTGTTTACATGCTTACATGGGAAGATGATGCTTGTAACTCTTGAGAACTATATTGTTATAACATTTCAAAGCAATATACATAGACAGAGGACATTATATATATCCACTTTGATTTGATGATAAAAATGCCTTTTTAAGTGGTGCAAAGGAATTATAATGGAGAAGCAGAAAGGAGGATGATGAAAGAAACATCAAATGAGACACAATGACCTCTTACAGTAGAGAGAAAGAAGAGTGGTAGGTAAGCATTGTTTGAACCTTACTCTCTTTAAATTTGATTCAGAGGGAATAGCATACTCAGTTAAGAATAAAAATGATTTTACCCTATAGGAATTAAGAGAAGAATAGGGAGGAATACAGCAGGGTGAAAAAAAGGGAAGGAAGAAGTAGTAGGGGAAAAAGATGATAAAAGGGAGGAGACTAATATAAGAGAGGGTATATTGAAGAAGGAGGTGGTCAAAAGCAGAACTCTAGTGAGGATGGAAAGGGATAAAGGAGGGAGAAATGCATGAAAAAGGTGGGGAATAAGATGGAAAGAAAGACAAAATTAGTAGTCCTAACAGTGAATGTAAATAGGATGAACTCTCCCACAAAATAGAAGCACATAGCAGAATGGACTGAAAGTCACAGTCCTACAAAATGTTCTTCCCAAGAAACACATCTAAAACAGAGCAATACACATGAAGTAAAGGTGAAAGGCTGAAGTAGACTATATTACACTTCAGCTGCAGTGAAGAATAAAAAGAAACAGGGATAGTAATCCTGATGTCAGAGAAAGCAAAAGCAAAAATTGACATAATTGAAAGAGTTAAGGAAGGAAACTACATCTTGCTAAAAGGTGCCATAGTCAGTGAAGTAATATCACTACTAACTATATATGAATCAAGTGGTATAGCATCCAAATATTTAGAGGATGCATTAAGGGAAGTACTGAAAGAAATAAGCAGTCAAACTATAAAAGTGGGGGACCTCAGTCTCCCTCTCTTAGAACTAGAGAAATCTAACCATGAAATAAAGAAAAAAGAAATTAAAGGAGTGAATAGAATTTTAGAAAAAAAATTATATATGGTAGACTTGTGGAGAAAGGTCGATGGGGATAGAAAGGAATATGCTTTCTTCTCAGTGGTACAGAAGTTGACCATGAATTAGGTCATAAAAACCTCAAAATCAATTTCATAAAGGCAAAAATATTATATGCATCCTTTCCACATCATTATATAACAAAAATAATTTCTAATAAAAGAGACATGGAAATATATACTAAAAATTAATTGGAAAGTAAATAATCTAATCCTAAAGAATGAGTGGGCCAAACATCAAGTCATAGAAGCAATCAGTAACTTCTTCCAAGAGAATAGCAGTAATGAGCAACCTACCAAACCTTGTGGAATGCAACATAAGCAGTTATTTGGGGAAGTTTTATATCTCTGAGTGCTTACATGAATAAAATACAGAAGAGATCAATGAACTGGGCATGCAACAACAACAATACAAAGGTAGAAAAAGAACAAATTTAACATCCATCATTACATGGAAAATTAGAAATTCTGAGAACCAAAGGAAAAATTAATGAAATTGAAATTAAGAAAGCTGTTGAACTAAGAAATAATTTTATGAAAAAAAATAAAATAGAAAGCTCTTTAGTCAACTTGTTATTTTTTTTAAAAAGAAGAAAACCAAATTGCCAATATCAAAAATGAAAAGGGTGAATTCATCATCACTGAAGAGGACATTAAAATAATAATTAGGAGCTATTTTAGCCAACTACATGACAATCATTTTGACATCTGAATGAAATGGATGAATATTTACAAAAATATAAATGGTCCAGTTTAACAGAAAAGGAAATAAAATATTTGAATAACCCCATTTAAAAGACAGAAATTGAAGAAGCCATCAACGAACTCCCCACGAAAAAATTTCCAAGGCCAGATGGATTGTCAGATGACTTCGATAAGATATTTAAAGAAAAATTAATTCTAATAGTATATGACTTTTTTGAAAAAAATGGATGAAGTCCTACCAAATTCTTTTTATGATACATGTATTTTACTGATATCTACACTTGAAAGAGCCAAAATAAGAGAAAGAAAATTATACATCAATTTTACTAATAAATTTAGATGCAATTAAAAAATAAAACACTAGCAAATAGATTACAGCAGCTCATTATGATAATACTACACTACGGCAAGGTTGGATTTATATCTCAGGAATGCAAGGCTGGTTCAATATTAGAAAAATAATAATTGAACATATTAACTAAAAACCTAATAGAAATCATATGAGCTTAATAGGTGCAGAAAAACTTGACAAAATATAACACTCATTGTTATTAAAAACATTAGAGAGAATAGGAATAAATGGAGTCTTCTTTAAAATTATAATTAACACCTTTCTAAAGCCATCAGCAATTATTATATGTAATGGGGAAGCATTTCCAATAAGATTAGGGGTGAAAGAAGGGTATTCATTATCACCATCGTTATTCAATTTGGTAGTAGAAGCATCACCATTGGCAATAAAGAAAGAAAAAAAAGAAACTGAAGGAAATAGGAAAAGAAGAAATGCTTTCCTCTTTGCGGATGATGTGATGCTATACAAAGAGAAGCAAGTGGAAAAATGCTTGAAATAATTAAGAACTTCAGCAAAATTGCAAGATATAAAATAAACCCACAGAAATTATTGACATTTCTATATATTACTAACAAAGCCCAAGAACAAGAGATAGAAAGAGAAATCTCACTTAAAGTTACTGTACACCTGACAAAATATTTGTGAGTCTGCTTGCCAAGACAAACCCTGGAGTTATATGAACCCAATTACAAAATTATTTTCACACAAATAAAGTCAGATTTTAATAACTGGAAAATATCAGTTACTTAGGGATAGGCCCGGATAACATAACAAAAATGAAAATTTTCCTAAATTGATTTACCTATTGGGTGCCATTCCAATCAAACTACTGAAAATTATTTTCTAGAGCTAGAAAAAATAATAAAATTCATCTGGAAGAACAAAAGACCCAGAATTTCAAAGTAATTAATGAAATAAAATGTAAGGAAGGATGGTCTAGATATACCAGATCTTAATTTGTATTATAAAGCAGCAATCATCAAAACTTCTTGGCGTTGGCTAAGAAATAGAATGGTGGATCATTGGAATAGGTTAGTTACATAAGACACAGTAATAAAAGAGTTAGTAATCTATGGTTTGATAAACCCAAAGACTCAAGCTTCTGGGATAAGAATCCACTGTCTAACAAAAACTACCAGAAAAAGTAGAAAAAAGATGTGACTGAAATTAGGCATAGACCAACATCTTACACCGTATAGCATGATAAAGTCAAAATGGGTACATGAGTGAGATATAAAGACCTGTACTATAAGCTAACTGGTAGAGTGAGGGATAGCTTACCTGCCAGATATATGGAGAACAAAAGAATTTATGACCACACAAGAGACAGAGAACATTATAAACTGCAAGACGGGTAATGTTGATTGTATTTGATTTAAAGGTTTTTGCACAAACAAAGCCAAAGCAAACAAGAGTGGAAATAAGGGAGGCAGAAAACTGGGAAACAATTTTTATAGTAGTGTCTCTAATAAAGGCCTCATTTCTAAAAAGGTGAAGAGAACTGATGCAAAATTACAAGAATGCAAGTCATTCTCCAGTCGATAAATGGTCAAAGGTTGTATTTCTTCTTTACACCAGAGAGAAATTAAAGCTATCAATATTCTTATGAAAAATGCTCAAAATCATTATTGATTAGACAAAGGCCAATAAAAACACTCTAAGGCATCGCAGCACATCTGTCAGTTTGACAAATAGGAGAAAATAGGAAAATGGTAAGTGTGGGAGAAGATGCGGGAGAATCGGAAGAGTAGCGCATTGTTGGTGGAGCGGTGATCTGATCAAACCGTTATGCACAGCAAAGAGACATAACTCTGCGTATCCTTTGATCTAGCTGTGCCACTTACAGGTCTGTATCCCAAAGAGATCAGAATGACAGAAGAAAGACCCACATGTACAAGAGTATTTATAGCAGCTCTTTTTTCTGTTGAATCTAAGGACTGGAAACTGAAAGGATGCCCATCACCTGGGGAATGTCTGTGCAAGTTATCATATATGATGTAATGGACCAATATCATTCCTTAAGAAATGATGAGCAGACTATTCTGGTGAGCAATTTAGTGTTATACTCAAAGGGCTACTAAATATTCATACCCTTTGACCCAGCAATATCACTTCTAGGGCAGTATCTCAAAGTGATCTTTAAAATGAGAAATGAACCTATGTGTGCAAAAATATTTATAGTACCTTTTCTGTTGGTGGCCAAGAACTAGAAATTGAGGGAATGCCAATTAATTGGGGAATGGTTGAAAAAGTTGTGGTATATGAATATCATGGAATACTGTTGTACTCTAAGGAATGATGAACAGATAGACTTCAGAAAATCCTGGGAAGACATAAAATGATGCTGAGCGAAGTGAGGAAAAACAAGGAGAACATTGTTCACACCAATAGCCACAGTGTGTGAAGACTGATTTTGATAGACTTATGCCTTCTCAGCAGTGCAAGGACCTAAAACAATTCCAAAGGGCTCATGATGGTAAATGCTATACACAATCAGAGAAAGAACTATGGAGTCAGAATGCAGAGTGAAGCAGACTATTTTCTTTTTTGTTTTCTTTTGTGTTTCTTTCTCATGATTTCCCCCATTTGTTATAATTCTTCTATACAACATGACTAATGTGAAAATGTGTTTAATAGGAATATATATGTAGAATCATATCAGATTGCATGCCATTTTATGGAAGGAGGTGGGAAAGAGAGAGAGAAAATGTAAAACTTATGGAAGTGAAGGTTGAAAACTAAAAATAGATAAATTAATAAATTAATTTAAAAAAGAAATAATGAGCAGGCTAATGTCAGGAAAACTTTGAAAGATTTGCATGAACTGATGGTAAGTGAAGTGAGCAGAATCAGTAGAACATCTTACACAGTAACAGTCACATTGTGTGATAACTAACTTGGATAGATTTATCTCTGGTTAGTAATGCAAGGATTTAAGAAATCACAAAATGACTCATGATGGAAAATGCTATTCACGTCCAGGAAAAGAACAATGGAGTCTAAATGCTGATAGAAGCAAACTATTTACTCCCTCCCTTTGTAAATTTTTGTTTCTTCTTTCTCTTGTTTTCTCCCTTTAGTTATACTTCTTCTTTACAATATAACTAATGTGAAAGTATGTTTAATATGCATGTATATAGACAGCTTGTATCAGATTTCCCACCCTCTTGTGAAGGAGGGTGGAGAGGAATGGGGAGAAAATTTAGAATTCAAAATCTTATGGAACTGAATGGTGAAATTAATTAATATGTTGATTAAAATTAATTACTATATTAATTAAAATTAATTACTGTATTAATTGAAAAAATAAAGGCACCCTCAAAAGATATCATAAATATGATCAGTTTGCAACATGTTACTGCAGACATTGACACAGGATGTTTGATAAAAAGGATGTTTTCAAGTACATGTCTAGTTAGAAATAAACATGGACTAGAAATGGGTAGAATTTTGATGTCCAGGTTGTGTACCCCATAGTTTTCCTTAAGATGCCTAAGATAATTATGAAGGCTCTGATCTTTTTTGAGTGGAACTTTCTGTTGTTACATTTAGAAAGAAAATGTTTAAGCATCACTCAGGATGTAGAATCATGGATGTATTGCCATTTTAATCAATGGATTAATCCCTAAAGATGTTACATCTCAATGAGCACCTCTGTACTTGAAATGAACCCGTATATCTGTAAGTCAAGAAACACTACATTTGCCAAAAA
>CM053769.1:112022890-112046620 GCA_028658325.1 Potorous gilbertii
AATTGTCTCTTTGGCGTTTCCATCCATTGCCCCTATTTTGTCCAAGACCAAGTAGATCATGACTAATACTTCTTGTACTTGTCAACTTTTCAAAATATTTGAAAACAACAATCATGGATACCCGGCCCCCCCCAAATCTCCTCTTCTTTCTAATCCCAACTCTTCAAAGTGGTTCTCTTATGATACAAACTCATTATTTTTTACAATCCTGATTGTCTTACTCAAGATGCCCTGCAGGATTTCAAAATCCTCTTTAAACTCTGAAGCTATAAGTGAACAAATGACCCTAGATGTGTTCTGAGTAGGGGACACTGTATTAGGAGCTTGGCATTTCTGGTTGTAATGACTCTCTTAATGTTGACTGTATGGTGTCATTGGTAGAGAGGTCATAATGGATAGAGGGATATCTGAGTTCTACCACTTCTGCCACATAATGGCACCTCCTTTCCTCTGACAAATCACTTAACATCCTAGCAACCATAGACAAAACTCCTAGACTTTAATGTGTAGTAATTAAGGAAACTGCATTGGTAGCTCTTTTCTACTTTCTCTTCCTCCCCTCAGACCTCCCTCCCACTCCATCCTACCCCCAGAAAGACATTCAGCATAGGTTAAGATAATATTATTTATTGGGTAACTATTTCACACTACTGGCATTTGCTTTTGACTGATTTCTCTGGTCATGATCTTCTTATTCAATTTTTTGCACATGTATGATTTTACATTTTATCTACTAAATTTTATCTAATTAAATTCATTCCAATATTACAGCCTGTCAAAATTTTTGAATCCTTACACTTCAATTCAGTGTGTTAGTTTTACCCTCTCCTTTCCTCTATTGTTCTTTCCTCAACTTTAGAAAGGGCCAAGTGAAGTTAGATCTTCCTTAATTATACTTGTTTACATAAAGCATTAGAATTGCAAAGCACTTTCATATGTATCTCCATTGGTTTTTTTAAAAGCATTGAGAGGTGGCCAAGGAAAATTGGACCACTTTATATCTAGGCATCACTAGATCCAACATCATCATTCATCCCAGTCATTTTTTTTCTTTTGTCACCTTTGTAATTCTTTCTTCACTCACCCCTTTTTTTCTCCTTGCTCTGATAATTCTAATATAATCCATACTACCATATCAGTTGACTATCTTATTTCATTCACGTTTCCGGTGACTTTGCAAACAAAATAGTTTCCCTGGATATGTCTTCTATATATGCAATGTCTCTCTTTATTATGATATGGGAGGGGCCATATAACATTTGTATTCATATCATCAGTGTTTGCTAGTATGTTTGGCATGCAATCATTAATGCCATTTTATAATTAAGGAAAATGTGGCACTTCTTGGGTCTCTATATTTTTTCTGCTCTAAAATCAGTGCCTGGCTAATATGATAGATGTATATCACTATATTAGAGGGAGACATGGAAACTATAGTGACAAAAGTGATAACAGTTTTTCTACTCTCTGTCTTACATAACTTCTAACAAGTTTTAGGATTCACATATTAAGTGTGACTGATAAGTTGCACTGAGTGGAGAACAGATAGAGTGATGAAGTGGTGAGGGAACATACCCCATGATCATCACTTTAAAGAACTAGGTATGTTTAATTTGGAAAAATGAAAAGCCAGAGGTGTGATCACTGCCTTTACATATGTGAAGTATTGTCATTTGGAGAGGAATCAGGCTGTTCTCAGCCTCAGAGGGTGAAACTAGGAATAGTTTGTTTCAGTTTCAGGAAGACACATTTAGGAGAATGATGAATGCTTCACAAAAAATAAAGCTATGGAAAAATTGACTTAGCTGTTGCAAGATGTATTAAAGGCCCCTTCAATGGAATATTGCACAAAGAGTATTGAAGGCCATTTGTCTGAGATACTGTAGAACAGTGGTATATAACTCAAAGAGAAATGGGAGCCACAAATTTGCTGTTAAGGTTCCCTGTAGGTCACATATTCACTTACTTTTAAAATATAGTATATGTTTTATTGCATTTTAATTTAACTTGTTAAATATTTTGCAATTATGTTTTGATTCAGTTCAGGTAACTCAGGTGTGTTGTGGACATCATCAGTCCCTTAGACCGATGTTTGACACCTCTGCAATAAAGGGTAATTATGGTGACAAACTAGACTTGTAAAGTGTTTGAAGTCCCTTCTGAAGCTGAGATTCTGTGCTACTGTTTCTAATACAATAGCTAAAGGAAACAAAATAATTGAACCATGGTAATGTTGTAGTCACTGGACAGATTTTTATTGTTTCCATTTTTGTGAAAGTGCCTTATGGGACTTTTGTAAGTACTGTTGACTAACAGAGTGCATAAATTTTACTGCCACATGATTACTTAAAGAGCATTAAAAATTCATGCACATTCAATTCAAATTTAAGTTCCTACTATGTGAAAAGCGTTGTTCAACATTTTCATTTAATCAGAGAAAAAGTCTTTGTAATCAATCAATACAATCTCAGTGGACCGAAGGTGGACTCATGTGGGAATCATAAGGGACCGGCATCTGAGACAAGATATTATGCATTTCTTTATCACTTGGGTGGGAGCAGGTTTTTGGTTTGTTTTTGTTTGTTTGGTCATTTATTTTTTTTCCATTACCTTCTTAGCTGGAACTGGTCTTAAATTTACCTGATCCAGCAGTAATTTTGTTTTAATTTTGATGTCCAGGGGTAAAAGTTTTGTTCACTTATGGCATGAGCATCATGCAATTAATTTTGTGGAAGAGTGATCTTCTGTAGCCGTACATACACACACACACACACACACACACACACACACACACACACACACAGAAAACAAACAAACAAACAAAAAACAGTCTTGAAGTTCCGGTCTTTTTTCATTTGTCCTCTTTGAGTCTAGATGCAGGGAGTAGCATCTCAATCCTGGAATTTGCATAACAGGGAACTTAAATTCCAGAATTCCAACTAAGATGTTGCTGTCAAATCAGTAAGAGTAATGCTGAGAAACAAGACAGGGGCATAGACTTGGACTTGGAACTTAGTAGGACTATACTATATAAGAACTAAGTTAGACTGTGTAACTAATTATCCACTTCACCCCAGAAACTAAGGTGAATCTGTAAGGGAATATGTCCCTAAGATGTTGGAGGGAATGTTTTAAGTTTGTCCTTCTATATCAATAAAATAAATATTTGTAGAAGATAATCTGATTGTTAAATGGTCAAAATCTAAATTTAGAGGAATAAAATAAGTGAGGGCTGAAGTCAGTGATAGAGATAAGAGATTGACCTAAATCCCTAAGAGTGCCGGAGATACCTAGGGATAGATGAAATATAGCATATTTGACCTTCAGAAAATGGGGAGGAGAGAATGTATTATTACATATTTATTAAACATGTAAGTACCATGGTCTCTGCTAAACACTGAGTACTTTAAAGTACAATTATTAATTGCATATATTTAATATTCATAAAGTGCTAATCACAAGACCTGTCACATAATAAGTCATTGATACGTATTTATCCCCCTTCACTTCCAAATGAAATTCTAGATATTGAGGCAATTAATCAACACGCCTTTGTTAAGTACTTTCTATGTTTCACATTCTATGTTAAATTCTGTACAGATACAAAGAAAGGCCAAAATAGTCCTTTTCCTTAAGGAATTTGCATTCTAATGGAGAAGAAAATGTGCAAATAAATAGGGACATGGAAGAGACATATAGATTACAAAAACAATAACTTTATAGGGGAATCTTTTCACCAGAAATTCAAAGATAGAACCAAAGAAGTCCTCTCATCAGGGATATTAAATCCTGAGGTGATGCCAGGTAGACACAAATGGACAGAGTATTTGTTTTGGAGTAATAGGAATGAAACCTCAAGTATTTTGTGTTACTGTCTATGTAGCATTTGACAAGGCACATAACTTTGTCAAGCCCCACCTTTATAATCTGTAAAATGAAGAAATTGAATTAAATGATTTTAAAGTCCCTTCCAGCTTGAAATCTATCATATTTTAGACCTGTAGAATGAATCACAAGGAAGACAGAAGATTGTCTCTGATCTGAAATACCTTAAATTTTGATATTTGAATTGGATATTTGGAAATTGGATATATGTGTATGTATATACACATTCATATAAATACACATATATGCATATGTATATATACATACATGTGTGTACATGAGATGTGTGTATTGATCTCCAACAATCAAAAATCCAAATGATATGACAGCCAAACAACTCTCTCTCACTCTCTCTCTCTCTTTCTCTCTCTCTGATTTATTGCTTTCTTCCCTTCATTGATCGCTCAATGCAAGAATAACAACATAAGCTGTCTCACCATTCAACAGATCAACTATATTTCAGGAAATACAGGAACACCAACACCCAGAAAGGGGTTGGCAGATTATTATTTCACAGTGGACTTTCCTGAATCCCCATATCATGTTCCCTTTGGAAATAAATTTATAAAACTTTGTAAATGCTTAATAATTTTTTTATTTTGAAAATGCATAGGCTTTTCTGATAGAATAGAACTTTCTTGAAGGCAGGAAATGTCTTTCATTGTTTTGCCCAAGGGAAATGACTTATAAACATTGAATTTACCAAGCTGGGATGAAGAGGAGGGAGTTTTCAGAGACATTCACAATACTGTCAGTTTCCCTAAAGGCAGATGGCATGTGAAAGTGATGAGCACATCCACTGGACTGGAGGAAAAATCATCTTGTGGAAGACAGTGGGCCAAAGTAAGAACAGAACACAGGAATAACCTCAGGCTCTGCTGAATCAGCAACCAATTACCCTGGAGTACATCACAGTCCAGGGGTTTGAACAAATCTGGAAAATTGCTGACTCCAGGTTTTCTTTTTAAAATAATGGTATTGACATAATTTGTTTTGACATCACCTATAGTTCCATGAAAGCTCTCATTTGCAAATAAGGGGGAAACAACAAGAGCAATCCAAAACAGAAAAAAACCAAAACTTTTCAGTAAAACTAACAGACAGAAAAAGTCCACATTATATGTGATGTTTCTCTCCCATAGTTCTCCATTTCTGCAAAGAAGAAATTGGGAGTGTCTTTTCATATCTCTTCTTGTTGAGTCTGCTTTGGTCATGTGACTTTCACAACCTTCTTTTAAGATTGTTTTCTTATGATGTCTCCTTTTGTCCTCTGGAATCAGACATTTTTCCTATTGTGCATCTCCTTGTGTATCACAGAGTCAATCAAGAACTAAGGATATAAACATTTGCAAATCAAATCACCACAAAATCACCAACCTTACTCTTCTTCCTTAGACTCTTACTGGCTCCATTTTTGTCACTTTGCACCTTTTGTAGTTATATCATAGCCTTCTTTGAAGGACAACTTGCTTCTTCTAGTTCAAAGTGAGAAACTACTTGGCATTTCTTATATTTATTATTCATTCTCCATCTGTCTCTGTATTTCTCTCTGGTTCTGTCTATGTATGTTTGCATTCTATGAACACACATAGAAACACACATATACACACATCTGTACATATCCATATATATATATATATATATATATATATATATATATATATATATACACACACACACACACACACACACATAACCTAGTCCCCATTTACCTTTCCAATCTTCTTGTATTTTACTCCCCAACATGTACCCATTCATCCAGTCAAAGTGACCTCCTGGCTGTTTCCTAATGGACACATTCCAATTCTTGAATTCAGGCATTTTCTCTTAGAGCCATCCATACCTAGAATATTCTCCCTCCTCCATCGTGATTACTCACATCCCAGGTTTCCATTTGGTCCCAATTAAAAACCCACCTTCTACAGGAAGCCTTCCCCAACACCTCTTAATCATAATACATTCTTTTAATTATTTCCTGTTCATCTAGTATATAGCTCATCTTACATATAATTATTTATATATTATTTTCCTCCATTAGATTTTTAAGCTCTTTGAATGAGGGACTGTCTTTTGCTTCTTCATATCACCAGAACTTAGAACAGTGTATGTTACATATTAAGCACTTAATAAGTATTAATTGTGTTGAAAGGAAAATTCTTCATTTGGGCTTTCACCTTGCTTAATGAGGCAAAACTCAGACAAAAATAGTTATAAAAAGTATTTTATTATGTCTCCAGGTAAGATTGAAGACCTGATCACTAAAGATCATCAATGGCTTCAAGACAGAGACAGTTCTTATGGTTAATTTTAAGACAATCCAGAAAGGTCCACCTCAACAAAAGATGTGGGGCCCTTGAACCTCAGTTCTTCCTCAATATAGCAAAAAAGTGATAATGTACAGGTAGCGGGACTTAACAAGTAGTATTGTTTGATAAACAGGGTTAGGGACATTGGGTAACTGAGTCAACATAACTATCAACAAATATTTGTTTGTTTTTTCTCCCTGTTAGAAAGTAAGCTCCATGTATGTATTTTCTTTTCAATTTACTGAATCTGAATCCCTAGCATCTAGCATAAAAGTGCTAGGGACATATGGGAGATAAATGTGTGTACTGATTTAATAATTTATTGGAACATCTCATGTCCTTCTGCCTCATGTTCCTCCTTTCCTACTTTCCCCATTGAAGTCTTCCTTATTTTTCCTTAGCAACATATCATTGCCTTTAATAATCAAGTATGAGCAGAGGTGTTCTTTAAGTCCCTTCATCTCAATGAGGAAGGAGATCATCCACAACTGTTGCATAAGGAGTAGTCATTTAACTGTAATCATCTCCGTTACGTGCCCAACAAATTGTTAACCAGCCATTGTTGGAAGATACTGATGATGCCCGTCTTTGAGGGCAGTCCATTCCACCTTTGGATAATTCAGGTTCTTAGGAAACATTTCATTACTTCAAATACACATAGTTCTTTTTTTCATCAGTTTCTACTGATTGCTCTTTATTGTATCCTTTGGGAACAAGTTGAATACTAATTCTATTTCCATGTGATAGTCTTTCAAATACATAAAAATAACTACCGTAAAGAAAAATGTGCATTTTTATCTTTCAGATGTGATTAAAGCAAGATTCAATTACACAGTGCCTTCATCTCATTGTATCACTGATAGTGTATAACAAAGATCTCTCCTTGGCCTATTAAATCAGTTGCCAGTTTTTTTGGCTATTAATGAGAACATGAGAAAGTAAAATTCAGAAGGACAAGCCACCAAAACAAAGTCTTAGGTCCATCTCCTTTTTCTCAAAGAACAACCAAATAAATATTCCCTAATGCAACTTTAATCCTCTTTCTTTAATCCTCTGGATGAGGGATTTCTCATTTGACTGCTTTCTTTTCCCAAACACAATGGCTTCCTATGTCTGGTCAGTCAAGCTTTCTGCATTTCTGGCATCACCTGCTGAACTCTTTTTTGTGCTTTTTCTAGGATGGAATAGGGAGAGAAGGAAGAGACTGACAGTTGCTCTCACTTTGAGAATTTGGTACCTTGATTTTGAACTATTTCACATGAAGCTAGGCATGGAGCAAGATGATTTTGTTGGCAAGTACAATACAGACCAAAAGAATGTACAAAAATATATCACTCAATACCAATTTTTCCTTTTATTTTGAAGTTGCATCAGAAAGGACCAAGGGGATTTCTATCATAACAGATGGAAGATTTGTTTCAGAATTCAATTATCTGGGCTATAGTCTATTTCTGACCTTTAATAGTTGTGCAGTCCTACACAACAGAAACTCTGAATCATAGTTTTCTCCTATGCAGAACAGGGGCAAAATAGCATGAAGTAACGAGAGCCAAAATAGGTTCCAGCTGGACTTTTGTCACAAACTGATTAGGTACCACCTTGGCAAAATCACATAACCTCTAAACCTCCTATTTGATTCTCTGGCCTAGATGTTCTTGATCTTTTGTATATCATGTACCACTTTGGCAATTTGGTGAAATCTGTGGACCCTTTCTCAGACTAACATTGTGAAATGTACAAAATAAAATACATGATATTACAATGAAAACAAGTGACATGAACTATAGTCAAGAATTTTTTTAATGGAATAAAACCTCCAAATAAATGGACCACGATTTTTGAAGTTTGAGATTATGAATTGCACAGAAGGTACTAATATGCATTGATAGAGGGAGTCTCTCCATATGTGTTTTTTCTATCCTCATGAAATTACAGGTCTAATGCCTCTCTGTAATACATGTAGGATATTAACTACTTTACAGAGACAGAGCTTTGTAAAACTTAAAATTCTACATTAATTAATTAGGCATGCTTTTATTAGGTGTCTAATATTTTCAAAGCGTTGTGAAAAACACTAGGGATTAAAAGAGGGGAAAAATAGTAACTATCTTCAAAAGAGCTTATATTCTTCTGGGATTGTAATGGTGGAAAAATGAAATACAACAAAGAAGAGAAAAATAATACATTTGGAGGAAGAAAGCAAATAAAATGAAGAATGTGTTACAGTGATAAAAGCTGAATTTGTCAGAGAAATGTTCAAATTTTACCTTTGATACAGTTACCTTGTTGTGTTTCCTAAAATCTCTGTGGTTCATTCCCCGTGTCTTTAAAATACAGGGATGGTTGACCTAGCTGACCTCTAGCTCTATGCCTGTTATCATTGGATAACTGCAATTAGGAAAAGTTTGAGGGGACATTCATGTACTTTAACTGTGGCTTAAACATATAAAACCCTCATGTCAAAAAAGGAAGCATTTAATCCCACTCAAGAACCAGGAAAGAACAGAAACTAAATCAGGATAAAGGGATTTTAAAAAGAATCACAGAATCCAAAGTCTATAGCTACATGTAAACTTCTAATGGCCCAACTCGCTCATTTTACTAATGAGAAAATAGACAACAAAGAGCAACTTGTCCAGTCATAAAACCAATGAGGCAGAATTTGAAAATGGATCATGACACCCAATCCAGGATCCTTTTTACTATGCCATGTTCTCCCTAGCATCTAGTTCCTTAATATACTTTGAACTTGACTTCCATTTTAATTCCTTTGTTTCTTCCCAGCATGGTAGTTAGCATGGGGTTCATGACAGGAAAGTTTTGGAATGAGAATGTGTCTTGCACTTGGTGCCCTAGCCTGTCTCTCAGTTGCTCATGGATTGGGAGACCCTTGATGCAATGGATGCTGTCAATTTGGCTTCAGCTCTAGTATTATTTCTAGCACTGGGTTGTATCTGTGGCTTTGGTCCTATATACATGAGAGACATGGTTAGCATTATCATAGTCATCACAATTATTAGTTTTTATTTTGCTCAGAAAATGTCTAATAATGGAAGTGAAAATACAGAGTTTCTAATTGCTTTGTTACATCAGGTAAATATTGCTGTGAGCTCCGTGGTAGCAAATTTTGTAAACTAATACATATTATTACTTGGTAATGGATTACTCTATTAACCCTCATAGGTAAGATATTTGCATTTTAACAGTGAACTTGTGTAGACTCAAGGAAACAGTCTTAATGGTGAAAATTCCAGACATAGGACAGATGTACAGGGTGGATAATTGAGCAAGGGTTTCACCTTTCTACCAGGAACATCTTTGATGGAGGGTCCATTCTTTGGCTCATGCTTCAAGCTGATTCTGCATTGATGAACTCAATAATTCACATAAATGGAATGAGAGACCTACATAGATACTCTGGATTCAAAGCATGCAGACTTTTATCCAATTATTGATGCTTGCTTCTTTTGTAGATTTGGGCAGTTCATTTCTTCACCTTTTTGGTTCCCAGGTTCTTCATCTCAAAAACAAAGGAGCTATACTATACTATGTTGCCTCTTGGGGAACTTGTGAATCATGGTCTATAATCTTTCTGGTTGGACTTCATGCCTTTGGTCTCTTTACAATCCAATCCAACTGCAATTCAGTTGCCAAAAGGATCTTTCTAAATTGCACATCTAGCAATGAAATACTATTGTGCTATAAGAAATAATAAGCAGGCAGATTTCAGGGGAAAAAATATTTGGAAATAATCGCATGAACTGATGCTGAGTGAAGGGAGCAGAACTGGGAGAACGTTGTGTGTTGGTCAAGATGAAGTCCTGAGTTAAGATATGCCTCTGACACCTGTTCAGCTGTGTGAGCCTAGGCAAATCACTTAAGTTCTCATTGGCCCAGGCAACTCTTCCAAAACTAGAAGGACATTAAGTTTCAGGTAGTTTTCCCTCTACCATGATGGAAGAATTTGATAAACCAGGAATTTCCTCTACTGCTGAAATTAGAGGCCTGGATAAACAGCAATGTAAAACAAACAAATAAAGGGAAAAAAGAGAAATGAATAAATGAATAATAAAATAAGGAAGGAGAAAAATGAATGAATGGAGGAACAAATGACTGAACAAACAGATAAATCATCCATTTTTCCTTTTTCATTTATTTTTAATTTTCAACATTCATTTCCACAAAATTTTGAGTTCCAAATTTTCTCACCCTTCACTCTCCTCCCCTCACCCTATAACATATTGCATTCTGATTACTCCTTCCTTCAATATACCCTCCCTTCTATCACAGTCCTTCATTCCCTTATCCCTCTCTTCTCTCTTTTCTTTTAAGGCAAGATTTCTTTCTATGCCCCATCACCTGTATTTCTTATTTCCCAGTTTTATGAAAAAATAATTCTCAACATTTGTTCCTAAAACTTTTGAGTTCCAGTTTCTCATTCTTCCACCATCCCTCCCCACCCAAACCCACTGAGAAGTCAAACAATTCAATATAGGCTATATATGTGGAGTTTTGGAAAAGACTTCCATAATATCATGTTGTGTAAAATTAACTCTATTTCCCTCCATTCTATCCTGCCAACCATTTTTTTCTATTCTCTCTTTTGATCATGCCCCTCCTCAAAAGTGTTTACTTCTAATAACTCCTTCCTCCCATTTACCTTTCATTCTATCATCCCCCCACCCCACTTTTCCCTTTCTCTCTTACTTTGCTGTAGTGTAAGATAGATTTTCATACCAAACTGAGTGAGCATGTTATTGCCTCCTTAAGTCAAATGTGAAGAGAGAAAGCTTCACTTTTCCCTCTCACCTACTCCCTTTTCTCCGCCATTGAAAAAGCCTTCTCTTGTCTCTTTTATGAGAGATAATTTGTTCCATTCTATTTCTCCCTTTCTCCCCCAATATGTTCGTTCCTCTCTTATCCCTTAATTTTATATTTTTAGAAATCATCCCTTCCTATTCAACTAACCTTACGGTCTCTCTCTCTCTCTCTCTCTCTCTCTCCCTCCCTCCCTCTTTGTGTGTATGTGTGTGTGTGTGTGTGTGTGTGTGTGTCTGTGTATGTAATCCTTTCAACTACGCAAATATTGAGAAGAGTTACAAATATTATCTTTCCATGCAGGAATGTAAACAGATCAACTTTAGAGAGTCCCTTATGATTTCTCTTTCCTGTTTACCATTTCATACTTTTCTTTATTCTTGTGTTTGAAAATCAAATTTTCTATTCAATTCTGGTCTTTTCATCAAGAATTCTTAACAGTCCTCTATTTCATTGAATTACTATTTTTTGCCTGAAGTATTATACTCAATTTTGCTGGGTAGGTGATTCTTGGTTTTAATTCCAGTTCCTTTGACTTCTGGAATATCATATTTCAAGTCCTTTGATCCATTAATGTAGAAGCTGCTAGATCTTGTGTTATGCTGATTGTATTTCCACAGTACTTGAATCATTTCTTTCTGACTGCTTGCAGTATTTTCTCCTTGATCTCAGACCTCTGGAATTTGGTTACAATATTCCTAGGAGTTTCTCTTTTCAAAGAGAGATTATCAGTGGATTCTTTTAATATTCATTTTGCCTTCTGGTTCTAGAATATCAATGCAGTTTTCCTTGATAATTTCATGAAAGCTGATGTCTAGGCTTTTTTTTTATCATGGCTTTCAGATAGCCCATAATTTTGAAATTGTTTCTCTTAGATCTATTTTCCAGGTCAATTGTTTTTCCAACGAGATATACATTATTTTCTATTATTTCATTTGGTTTTGTTTTTGTAATTTCTTGTTTTCTCATAAAGTCATTAGCTTTCATCTACTCCATTCTAATTTTTAAAGAACTATTTTCTTCAGTGAGCTTTTGAAACTCCTTTTCCATTTGGCTAATTTTGCTTTTCAATGCAGTCTTCTCCTCATTAACTTTTTGAACCTCTTTTGCCAATTGAGTTAGCCTATTTTTAATGGTGGTATTTTCTTCAACATTTTTGGGGTCTCCTTTAGCAAGCTGTTGAATCACTTTTCTTGATTCTCTTGCATCACTCTCATTTCTCTCCCCAAGTTTTACTCCATCTCTCTGACTTGATTTTCAAAATCCTTTCTGAACTCTTACATGGCCTGAGACCATTGTATATTTATTTTGGAGGTTTTTGGAAGCCTCTGATGATATGCATTATTTTTCCTCATCTGCAAGGATGGAAGGAAATACTTGCTCACCAAGAAAGTAACCTTCTATAGTCTCATTGTTTTCCCTTTTGTGGGCATTTTTCCAGTCAGCTAGTTGACTTTTGAGTCCTTTGTCTAGAGGGGGGTATACTCTGGGGACCTGTAAGTTCTCAGTTTCTCCAAGGTGTCACAATCAAGGAAGTGGTGTTTACTTCTTTCCTGGCCTGCACACTGGTCTGGGAGCAACCAAAAACTTTTCTGCCCAGAATCTCTGAGTAGAATTCCCTCTCCACAGCTGCCTCCAGCTCCACCAGGTCACCTTTTCTCCTCCTCACCTCAGGGTCATGCTCAGGACTGAGATTCAGTTCAGCTTCTCAATTCTCCCAGGGACTTTAGAAGGAGGACTCCAAAAATGGATACTGCTTCTGGAGTGGCTGCCGCTGGGAGAATCAGACTGCATTCCCTTCTCACCCAGATAAAAAAAAAGCTTTCTCACTAAGTTTTGAAGCTGTTTGTAGAGTTTGTGGATTGAGCAATCTGAGAACTGCTGCTACTGCTGGTGCTTCCCTGAAGCTCCAGTTGGGCTGCACTCTGCTTTGCACCTGATGTAATAGACTTTTCCTGTTGGCTTTCCAAGCTGTCTTGGACTAAATATCTCTTTCACTTTGTTGTTTTGTGGCTTCTGTTGCTCTAGAATTCTTTTAGAGTCATTTTTTTACAGGTATTTTATGGGCTATGTGGGGTGGCTTCTATAGGTTTGTCTTTCTACTCTGCTATCTTGTCTCTGTCCCTAAATCATCCAATTTAAAGGCCAAAAAAGGACTTGGGACAAAGAAGAATCAAGTTGTACTGACGTTTTCCATGCCATATCTACCCAATCCAAGGAGCATGATAGAGTGAATCATTTGTTGCACTTGAAATTGGGAAGCACTGGTATCAAGTATGATATTCCTGAAATTTACAGTTGTGTGACCCTCGGAAAGTGACTTAAAGGCTCTGAACTTCAGATTTCTCATCTATAAAATGTCCTTCCAACTTCAATTCTGACATTATGAAAACAATCAAGGAAGGTAGGAAGATAACTATTGTGGACACAGTTTTACATGGCCCTAACAATCCTTGTTCTAAAATTTAGTCAGACTTTGCTTCATGTGTTTGAAATCTCAGCATGATATTCAATTACTGGGGCCACTGGAAATACAGAAAATGAGACAGCATCAAAAATTCTGTCTACTGTCACAGCAGGTGTTCAACACTTGGTACTATCTGTGGTAATTAGTCTTATACTTCCAAAAAACTAGATCCTGGAGATAGACTCATTGCACAGTTTAGGACTGCAATAAATCAATGTTCTTTCTCCTTTAGGCTACAACCTCACACATCTCCAAGGACCTACAGTCTTCATAGAGAGGTTCATTTTCAACTCCAAAGTTGCACACTGAGGCACATATTCCAGTTATAAGGATGTTTGGGGTGTTTATCTATCAAACACTGAATTCCTTAGAGAGAATTATTTAATTTCAGATGCTCAGTTTCCTATTACAGTGATGTCTTCTCTACAATCCTTTCTGAAGATCTCGTTTTCAATTGTGATATGCTTTTAAAAGAGAAAACTTATTTAGTAGCCTACATTTTGCTAAATGTTACTCTGCTCACCTCTAAATCTATTTTATTATACATATATGCACACAAAGATATACACACTGCACACAGTCCACTTGTATACATGGCTATGTGCATATGTAGTCACATATATCTATGTGAAACATCAAACAAAAATTCACATACAGATGCATGTATGTATATATGTGATAATATATATATATATATTTGAGAATATCATTTTTCTCTTGGGAAACAAAGCAATCAATATATAAGCCATTATTTAATGGTTACTATATGCCATGCCCTTGAGATACGAAGACACATATGGAAAAAAAATCAACTTCCTCTTTGCTCTCAAGGAGTTTAAATTCTATCCTAGGAAAGAATCTAATGATCCCTAAAGCGGGTTAGGACCAAGCCTATTATCTCATTGTCCTTTATCACTGTTCTATGTCAGTTTTTCTGCCTCTAAGAGATTAAAAATGTCTCCCAGAGTCCTGAGAGTCTATGACTTACCTAAAGTTACATAGATATTACACATCAGAGGAGATTCTTTGACTGAGATCTTCTTAGTTCTATCTCCAACTTTCCGAACACTACACAGTATTCAGTATTCATGTAATCTATCCATCTACACATATACATATGTATGAACACAAATATGTGTGTGGTCATGCGATCATATATGCAAACATATATAGTACTGCATCCTCATGTGACAATACACACCTATATGTATTAGCTTCTTGTGATTTCATTCCTATAGGGAACTCCTTTATAAAGAAATACCTAGGTATGTGCATGCATGTAAGTTACAGTCTTAGGAAGTTTTCTAGAGCACCATGGGGTTAAGTGATCAGCTCAAGGTCAAACAGACAGTTCCTGTTAGTGGCGAGACTTAAAACATGATTTCAAGAACCTGATTTTCCTAGTTTCAAGACAACTTTTCTATCCACTGTACCATGCTGACTCTAATGTCATTATCCTCATCATCTTCATTTCCATCCTCTGTTTCCTCCTCATCACCACCCGTAATTATTAAGTACTTACTCTCTGTCAGGCACTATGCTAAGACCTGGGAATACAGAAAAAGGAAAAAAATAAAAATATAATCTGTACTCAAGGAACTCCCATTCCAATGGAGAAATAACATGGAAATAGTTGTCTCTACAAGAAATTTTCCACTTCAGTTGGAGGTAATCTCAAAGGAAAAGCAATCAAAATGAGGTTGTGTGTGGTGGCAGGACAGCAAAGAAATATCTCCTGTAGAAAGTAGGAATTGAACATGTTATTGAAGTTGGTTAGGAAATCCATGTGGAATTGAGGAGGGAGAACATTCTAGAATGAGGAAAAGCCAGCGTACAAATGAAATCCTTAAATTCAGTGTCATTTGTGAGGAACGGTAAAGAGGCCTGTGAAATTTAAAAAATATGTAGATGTAAAGTGTATTAAGGTTGGAAAGGTAACTAGATGTCAGGATGTGATTGGCCTCAAAAAACCAAACTTAGAACTCTATATCTGATCCTGGAGGTTAGTAACAGAGTCACTGGAGCTGAGAAGTGGGGAGAGGTGCATCATTAGAGGTATACCTTAAAAAAAAATTCACTAGTGTTTTTTCCAATTGCATGCAAAGTTAGTTTTCAAAATTCATTTTTAGAAGATTTTGAATCTCAAGGTTTTCTTCTTACCTCCTAACCCCCTCCCAAAAGGGCAAGCAATCTACTATAGGTTATACATAGACACATGTTGAACAAATTTACACATTAATCATGTTGTAAAAGAAGAAACAGAACAAAAGGGAAAAGCCATCAAAACAATGAAAATAGTCTGTTTCAATCAGCCTTTAAACTCCATAGTTCTTTCTCTGGATGTGGATAGCCTTTCTCATTATAAGTCTTTTGGAACTGTCTTGGAATACTGTATAGCCAGGAAGAGCTAAGTCAGTCCTACTTAATCATCACACAATATTCTCCCAGTTCTGCTCCCTTCACTCAGCATCAGTTCATGTAATTTTTTTCCAAGTCTTTTTTTCCCTGAATCTGTCTGCTTATCTTTTCTTATAGCACAATGGTATTCCATTGCTAGATAGGCATGTTATAAAATTCCTTTTGACAGCTGAGTTGCCATTGGATTGGATTACAAAAAGACTAAAAAAATGGAGTCCAACCAGAAGGCTTGGTTTTAACTTGATTATTGATGGTTTACAACAGTGTGGAGAGCTTATGAGTGGGAGAAAGGGCACAGTGAGACATTGTGCAAGAAGAAACAACAGGTGTTGACAACAGATTGGATATGTGGTGTGAGTGTGAGTGAGGGTTCAAGAATGATGAAAAATTGTGAGCCTAAATGAGTAAATGTCCTTAAATGTGATAGGAAAATTAAGAAGAGACTTGAAAGGAAAGATAAGTTCTCTTTAGGACTTATTGAATTCAAGATATCTATTGTATCTTCAGGTCTAGATGCCCAATAGTTATTTGGTGACACAAATATTTATGTCATAGAGAGATCATTGCTGATGATCAGTCATTTTCAGTTGTTCATGACCCCTCATAACACCATGTGAGGTTTCTTGGCAAAGATACAGGATTGATTTGCCACTTCCTCCTCCAGATCATTCTGTAGGTGAAGAAATTGAGGTTTAGCCAGGATCACATAACTGGTAAACGTTTAAGGTCAAATCTGAACTCACATATGCCTGATTCTGGGCCCAGCGCTCTATGAACTCTACCACCTTGTTAAACTAGAGAGAGCTAAGGGCTGTATCAACGTATCTGAGAATAATCTATATGGCGATGATCATTAAACCTTTGCGAGTTGATGAGTCCATCAAATGGGATAGTATAAAAACAGATCAGAAGAAGTTCCAGGACAGATAAACCCATGCAAGAAATATCTTGCAATAAGCAAAAACAGTAAGAAATTGTCAAGGCCTTAGTTTAAAAGAGCAGAACAGTTTAGAATCATATGCGGCAGAAGTCTACTAACCACACACCTATAAAATGAATTGTTTAATAGAGGAAAGAGTTTCTCTCTTTCTCTTCTTCCTCCCCTCCTCTGGTGTCCATACGAGACTGAAAGATGTTTCAGTCATACCACCAATGGAATTCATTTGCCAAATACATTGGCATCATTACCTGTAACCACCACTAGAGGGTACTCCAACAGGAGCAAATCACTGAGGATCGAAGCACCTCTCCTGGTGTAGAGAATTTCTAGCAATGGACACTATAAAGGCATTAACATTTCCATCCAAACAGAAAGCTCTCTTCCTTGTGACAACCTCGTGAGAACTCTTTAAAGGAACAAAATTACTCCCTGTCACAAGAATTTCTGGGTTACAGCTTTGTCACATGTTCTTTACAAGTATGATGGGCTAACATTTTACTCTCACTTTGAGTCCATTGATTCCAGAGATCTTGTGTTTTCCATAGAAGAGGGCACCTTAACTTCAGAGAAATACAGGGTGTCCTCTAATTGTAAAGCAGTTTTAGGTACTTGAAATTTTCAAATTCACTAAGACTTTTGGGGCACTTTATATTGTTGCAGTTGCTAGTGCTCTTCATAGTAAATATGATTTGCTTACAAATGTGAAGTCACTGATTTATTGTCAAAGGAAAGCATACTGTTATGGGCTTGTGAGCATTAGTGCTTTGGTGTTCTATTAAACTAAAAATACATCAAAATCAGAATAATGTACATTTTAAAAACGTAGATCTTTATTTCATATTTAAGGAAGAATATTCCACTCATTAGAAGTAATTTTCAATTTTCTCTAATTAATCCAACCTATTCCCTTTCTTTTCCTAATTCCTAGTTAACTGACTTTCCATTACTGTGCTTCTCCTTCAATATTGTGTGTGGGGGTGTGTGCACACATCCACCAAGTCAAAATGTATCTTGGCAGTTTTTACCCAAAGCATAAAGTTGTATGCTTAGAGATTGAACAAGAAAAGTCTATTCCCTCTTTTCACATGATGTTGATCCTTCAAGTACCTAAAGGAAGCTATCATGTTTCTCTGAAATTTACTCTTTCTTGAGTTTAGCATCTTTAGTTCCTTCATCTGATCATTGAATATCCTAGTTGACCTCTCTTTTCTCTCCAAATTTATCATAGTCATTCCGTGAATGTGGTGACCAGAAATGAGCACAGAACTGATCATGTCTCATTAGAGTAGAAGATAATACTACAATTACCTCCATACCCCCTGATCTCTATGTCATTTTTAATAAAGTCTAAGAAAGTATTTGCTTTCTTGGACAACATGTTGAAATGACAGTGTACATTGAACTTGTAGGTCATTAAATTTCCTGGATATTTTCCAAAATCTTCATCCTAGTCATATTTAACTCTTTTGTACTTCTGATGTTTAAATGTCTCTTGACTGCAACCAACACTGCTGTGCTGATATCCACATCCCCACAATCTCAATATATCGTATTTATCTTCTCTGAATTTCATCTTGTTAAATTAAAAGAGAGCTATAGTTGAACAAGTCCTTTTTCAAACTTGTCTTTATTGTGTATTTTGCTAGCTATACCTTTCCTAAGCTTTATGTAAAATTCAAATTTTATGCAGATGCTAATTGCACATTCATAAAACATCAATTATAAAAGTGTTATAAAAGTACAGAGGTGTGAAAAATACAATTATAAATATGGCTGCATATGGCGTGGGGGACGACTGTGTAACCAAGAACACAGTTATAATTCTTGTGGTCAATCATTTGTTCTCAAAGAAGACCAATGATTTAATGAGAGTGATGTCCTGATGCCCATGAGTTGCATTTAAGTGAGCTGTACAAAGTCCTCAGTTTCATTCTCTTCTCTTAAGTCACTGAAGTTCAGTGGCAAGACAAAAATTAAGATAACTGATGATAGCCTGGAGTGCAGTAGATGATCTAGTTCTTTCTAAATTTAGGTCTTTCTCAGGACAACTTCTGTCTCAGGCAATACTCATTCAATGACGAAGGGCTATGTAAGGACTGAGACAAAAGATGGCCTAATTTTTCATCATTGAAATATCAGCCTGGGAGGGGAAGACCCTCAAAGTTTCTGTCCAGAGCAGAAAACAATTACTATTTACAGTCATTCTAAGCCATCAGAATCTATGCAATGAGACATATAGGCTTAGGTTGAGTTCCATTGTTGGCTATTCAATTAAAGTCAAAGTCATTTCGGGTTTAAAGTAATAATCTTGTAACTCTGGCAACTAGATGGCACAGTGGATAAAGCCTTGTCCCTGAATTTTTGAGGACCAGAATTCAAATATGACCTCAGACATTTGCTAACTATATGACCTTGGGTAAGTCATTTAACCCACTTCACCTCATTTTTTTATCTGTAAAATGAGCTAGAGAAGGAATAGCAAAGCACTCCAGTATCTTTGCCAAGAAAACCCAAATGGGGTCACAGAGAATCAGAGACAACTGAAATGACATGACAATAAGTAACTCCATTTGAAACACAACAGGCTACCAGTTCAGAGAATCATTGGACTCTTCTAAAATCATAATGTTAAAAGACTGCTTTTTCAGATCTATAATTCAAGAAATCACAAATGAAAATTGCACAAAACACAAAAACTAATTATCCTAGCTTTTAGAAAAAAATCTAGCCCCCAAGCCTTAAAATATTTTACAAAATAAAAACAACCAAAAATTAAGTTCGTACCAAGCACATACATGTAGGTGCCCTAGGTGGGAGAGAGCCACAATGTCTGGAGAGGGGCTGTAGTTGGGTGTTGCTTCAAGGGAAGCAGAACAAGTATCTGTAGCCTCATCTTCCTCTACTCTTCCACATGGGAGACTTTCCTTCCTGCCTGGTGTGCTTTTCAGAGATAGCTTAGGCAAGCTGCAAGCCCTCAGTTCTTCCAAGGTGGCATGATGCAAGGATAGCATAAAGACCAATCTCTTGGCGTGTATTCTGTTCTGTGAGCAGCCAATAGTGATGTTCATGTACTGTAACTGTGACCAGGCTCTGTGTACCCCACCTATAAAAATCCAGGTACTGATTTCCCTCATCTGTCTCTGTCAAATCCATCTGTTGCTGTTTATGGATTTTGTTTATTTTGTGATCAAACTGACTAAATTTAGTCAAGTAACTGTTGAGTTTCAGGATACACAGATGTATGTGAGGTAGGGTTACGTGGTGGTATCTGTTATATCCAACTGATTGCTTATCTTAATATGAATGCTTAAAGTGCTAATGTTGCATGAATATCTCTATTTTTCCTGGATATTTCTGAACTGAAAAAATGAAATTCTCATTCCAGATACAGTAAAGCCCTTCTCTATTTGCAGATATATGTTAACAGAAGCAAACAGGTTATTGACGATTATACATTTTGGCAATACAAGTCATTAAAATCATAGAAAACAAAAAATCAAGTAATGTCCAAAAAAGGTTTCATTTCAAGGTAATGTTCCTTCTTCCTCTGTGCTTTCTTTAATTATCACGACCAATTCTTCTTTCATCTCAGAAGAGAAACAAGAAATGAAATTCTAACTTGAAAGAAAAATATCAGTGGATACAGTTTAACAGTATGTTCCCCCCAAATTTCCAATTTATATTCTTACTAATGTTTCTTCTCAATCCTGGATCAGTCTATAAAATCATTTCATTTCATTTCTGATCACTTCTTATAAAAATATGTGATTATTCCCTGCCAGATGAAATTTTTCCAAGCATTGTGAGTACTTTTGATACTATGTTGTCTGAGAAGTCCACTTGAAAATGACAGAATATGAGAGTTGGAAGGGACCTCAAATGCCATTTAGAACAAATCATACATGGGCAGGTGTCCTCTTTTGAACATCCCTTCATAACCCTGCCTTAAATGTGGACCAAGGAACAGGAAATGCCTTTGCATTCCTGACGAGTTCTCAGTCAGGATCCACATGAAGATTTCTATAAACTCATAGCAAATAGTATGTTTTTTTTTCCTTAGAACTTTCTAATTCATTTTATTCTTATTCACGTGCATGTCTTACTTCCCCAGTAGTTTCTAAACTCAAGGAGCATGCTTTCTTATTTTAAAAAATTTTACCCAGAGACAAGCAGAGTATGTTCTATATAGCAGGTAACGTAAGAATGTTTATTTTATTTTATTTTATTTTTAGTTTAGTTTAGTTTATTTTAGTTTATTTATTTTAAAAATTGTCTCTTGTTTCATTCTTAAAATTTCCACCTCTTTATCATTTTAACTTCTACTACTAATGTTAGAGGAGACTAGATAATAGTCATTTGCTTGTTTAGATTTAAGTTAATTGTCCTTTCCTTAATTAGCCTGATTCTTTCTTTCTCTTTTGTTTACAACTCCCTCTCTTTACTCTCTCTCTCTCCCTGTCTCTCTGTCTCTGTCTCTCTCTCTGTGATATCTTCCTCTTTCTGTTCTATGTTTTGTTTTGTTTTTCTTTTACAAGAATTTCCCTGGAACTGGAGTCCAAAAATTTGGGAACTATGTCAGTTATGTACTCAAAGAGGTAAATGATGTTGGCCAAATTCTTTCCTCATTTATAAAATGAATAGCTGCACTTGATGTGTGGTGGGAGCTGATGGAGTATTTATGTTTTCTTGGTGTTAAGTGTTAGACCAAAATTAGCAAAAGCAGCAAAAAATTGATCCATACTTTGTTGCATCTTACCTTCAGAATCTGTATTGAGTGTACAATCATCTGTAAACAGAAAATCATGAACCAATACAGATTCCAGTTTTGTCTTGACTTCTTGCCTTTTCAAAATGAAGAATTTACCATCAGTGAGGGAGATGACCTTGATGCTGTGTTCATCTTCATTTGAAAAGTATTTTACATTTGACAACATGACTGAAAACCTCATGCTAAAAAGCATGGGAGCAAGCACACAGCCTTATTTTACTCCATTGGTGGCTAGGAAGGCATGAGAGAATGGTCCACTATCCAGAACTGGGGAAAACATGCCATCATGAAATTGTTGTACAATACTGATAAACTTCTCTGGGCAACCGAATTTTGACATAATTTTCCATGAGCCCTCATGACTAACAGTGACAAAAGCCTTGGTCAGATCTATAAACATTTTGTACAGACCTCTGTTCTGCTGCTGGCACTTCTAGAGTTGTCAGGCAGCAAACAGCCTACTGACTATTCCTCTCCCCAAATGTTTCTGTGGACTATCTATGGTAGATCATTTCAGTAATTATCTGATCAGCCACAGTTGGACACATTGATACTTGACCTTATCATAATGGTGTCATTTTGGTCCTCTTAGAGAATTAAGTACAACAACAAACCAACCAGCCTACCAATTGCTCTTGAGGACCTCAAAGTTTCTTTTCTATATCTGACTCTCTATAAATCAAGGATAGACACTAACCATAATCTCAATGGGTTTTTCTGTTGTCAACCCCCTTCCTACATTCTAGATTGTCTATGTGAAGTTGATTTGCAAACTTCTTACAATAGTGTCCTTTGGATTAGGTCAAAGAGAATATAGGGTCAAACATCTCCATCTTTGTTTCATTGTTGCCCTTTATGTGCTGTTTTCACCAAATAGTATGCAAGATCTTTGAGGACAAAGAAGATTTTAGCTTCCAGAGTTAGGTAGATTCCTGACACCTAGGACATATTTTGTGGTTGTTCAATTATTCTTCCATGTCTGACTCTTCATGACCCCAAGGACCATAGCATGCCAATATTGGCCGTGGGTATTTTGTCAAAAATAGTGGAGTGGTTTGCCATTTTCTTTTCAAGTCTATTAAGGCTAACAAAGGTTAAGTGACAAGCTCAAGATAACACAGCTAGTAAGTATATGAATCTAGGTTTGAACTCAGGGCTTCCTGACTCCAGACTCAGTGCTCTATTCATTGAGACACTTGGATGCCTCCTATAAGTACTTAATAAATACTAATCAACTAATTCTGTGATATTCTATCTTGCCAGAATGACATTTATTGGACTCCATAAATGCTCACAATAGCATTATCTCCTTATTCTGATGGATTTCTGGGCATATTTTTAGCAGACATGGTGGCAATTTCACCTACTTCTTCCACAAATCAAGGAAGGAATTGATGCCATGGAAACCAAATTTCTGATCCTTCCATACTTTTATTTTAAATTATACAACATCTTAGCATTGCATTAAGGGGGTGGGTGTAGAAAGATGTTTTCATTTAACTACCCCCTGAGTTCTTCTCACTGTCACTTAGGAAGATATAAACATTTTACTTAACATGATTTTGGATAACTTTTAACCTTTTTAGAATATTTTCGTTTTAGAATTTCCTTCCAAATGCCACAGCCCATAAATGCACTTGTCTTTATGGAAAAGGTCATCAGGAAGAGAGAAAAGTTAGACTCTGGATGAGTGACACTTTTTTTCTGTTGTCTACGTGATGGTGTCAGGCATATATTGAGTAATCAGTGCATGAGACCTTACATGGGGCAGGATGGCAAGAGACAAGGGCATTGCTTAGGACTTTCTCACTTCAAGATCAGTGTAATTTCAGTGAAATGTGACAATTAATCCTAAAGTAACTGTCATGGTAAACGCAGACCTTTCACTTGAAGTGTACACATTTTTGTGACAAGTACTTGAAGCAAGTCTAAATTGAAGGCAGGTACAATTGTTAAACTAAGACTGTAATGGGAGAGCCAGTATACCCTAAATGCAAAGGTGGAACAATGAGTAAGAGTCAAATTGTGTGAGTATATAATAAAGAAGATGGATGGATGTACCAATTTGTTGGAAGGGACTACCTTCAGATGATGAATGCTCAAAATTTAGAAGACAGAGCAACCTGTG
>CM053769.1:112047120-112065408 GCA_028658325.1 Potorous gilbertii
GTATGATGTCTCTGTTAAATGAACTCATTGTCTCATTATTACCTCTACTATCAAATATTAAAGTCCCTGGGCAATACAAACTTATCAATCATCTGGATCAAATTTCACTGGAAAAAAAATGAAACTATTTTCCCCAAGCTCCTTCTTTATCTCTTATCCTCCTCTCATGTCATTCATTTTTCTTCCCCTCCTCTCTCCTCTTTCATCATCTCCTGTGAAGAAGCAGCCTTCCCCATTCCAAGGCAAATCTTTCCACCTATACAATGGATCCCATTCCATCTTATTTCCTCCAGTGGTTTTTCTTCTCTATCATTCCATCTTTCTCATATTTCCCTATCTAATGGATACTTTCCTGCTGCCTAAACATGTCAATATACTTTTTGTCCTTAAAAATCCCCCACTTAACCTATCTGTACTAGCTTTATTATTATGTCTCTTTACATTCATGATTACATTGATAATTAGTCCCATTCCTCCCCTTCCTGTCACTCAATTTTTATTTCTCTGTAGTCTTACTGTCATCCTCACTATTCAACTTAAAAAAAAAACGCTTCAATGTCATCAACAATTACTTAATACTGATAAATTCGTTGGACTTTTCTTAATCCTCATCCTTTCTTGAATTCTCTTCATTTTCAAATCTTCTCTTTCCTTTGGCTTTATATTCACTGTAGTAGGTTTTTGTTATTTTATTTTATTTTATTTTATTTTTTGTGACAGTGTTCTTTCCTGGATCTACTTTTACTTGTATGTCCATTCCCTCTTTCTCTCTTTTTCTGGATCTTCCCCCAGGATTTGTATGCTAACTGTGGCTATTCCCCAAGACTCTATCTCGGTCCTTCTCTTCTTCATCTGCACTATTTTGCTCATTGATCTCAGAAACAGCCTTGAGTTCATTTTTATCACTATCTAAAGGACTTTCAGATTTATTTAGCAAGCCCAAAAGTGTCTGACATTCAGTTATTCATTTCCAACTACCTACTGGATAATATCTTGAACTGGAAATCCAACAGAAATCATACAATCAACGTTCTGGAATGAAGTTTATTACCTTTTGCCCCAAGTCATTCCTTCTTTAAAACTTTCCTATTTCTGTTGAAGACATCAACATCTTCTTAGTCACCCAGGATCAGAATTTATCTGTAATCTTCAATTCCCCCTTCCATACCCAATCTGTTTCAAATTCTTTTGCCCACTATCTTTGAAATATCATTCAAATATGCAGCTTCTCTTCTCTGAACATATTAACACACTATTACAGACCCTTTTGACCTCAGAATTTGAGTATTACAACAGTATTTCAGTTGGTCTCTGCCTTAAAATTGTCACACTAATGGTTGTCTTCCATTCAGTTATTTAATTGTCTTCTCCTTACAACATGTGTTTAACCACATCTCATGCACATATGCCCATTTTATAATTGAAGAATCTGATATAGACAGAGATCAGGTGACTTTCCCAGAGGTGAAAAGTTAATGAGTATCTAAGGCTGAATTTGAATTCTGGTCTTCCTGATTCTAGACCCAATGGCTTATACATTGCATCACATGAGAAAGGAAATATACTACCAGTCACGTGAAAGCAAAAAGAGATTTAGGAAAGACACTTTGAGATAAATTAATAACATTAAACTATCCAAATATATATGTCTTTAATATTTGCAAAATATTTTAATATATCTCAATTAAACAGTGCTATAAGGTATTTCCTATTATTATGCCCATTTTAAGATTTAATAACTGATTTTAAAATAAAAGAAATAAAGTTACCATTTTCCAATAGGAAATGTTTTGACCACACAATTGAATTTACATACTCCCAAATTTATTTTCATCTTTCTGAGTCACTTCCAATGTGAATGGTGCCCCCACTGATGCAAATCAGGAGCTTAACTGTTCTTTATTGATTGTCCATGGTCATACACTTAGTATATACATACATACATATATATATATATATATATATATATATGATTCAAAATTTAATCCTATGTTTAACATATCAAAAATTGACTCTCTATCCACTATACTATTCATTTAATCTAATAATCCACAGTATTATCTGATTGCTGTAGGGGGATTGCATGAAGTTCATTCATAAACTCCAGTTATGACTAGGTATACCAATTACCACTTTCTCTCTGTGAGTCTGTGTGTGGATCATCCTGTAGGTTTAAAAGAAATTAAGAATTCTTTCCCACCCAACACATTCTGTAAACACAGAAACTAGAGACTCCTGAGTTATATGAAATCAGCCCAAATGGCATCAGTCCAGTTCCCAAGTAAAAAATGATTTAGGTGTTATTTTTAGACCTGGGATTCATGAACGTTCAATTCCAGAATTACTAGAAGGCTCAGCAAGCTCATGATTTCCTCTTCACTCTCAAAATACACAAGTGGACATTGTGATTATTATTAAAATCTTTAATTATTGTTTATGATGATTAAAATATTTATTGCTTTAATTCCATAAACAATAATGTTGAGTCACTTCCAATGTTTATTAATTTCATTATTTTTTCTGAAGTAAGTAGGCCATTGTAAACACTGCCACCCAATACTAATCTTGCTAGAAACCATTGGTTATTTTTTATTTATTGTTTATGTTTTATTTTTAATCCACTTGTGTGAAATAATGGAGATCACTTCTCCTCTCTGTGTCTTTCTGATGAGTACTATATGTGCCTGATAAATATAAATACATTAATCTTATGGGATCATGGCATTAGACTCTGTTCTTCGTCTGATCCGTCTTTTTTCTCCATAAGAAGGAAAGGGACAAGTGTAGATTTCATTCTTTTCTAAATTCTGAGCTTCCTTTCCCAAATAATATGTCCTAGAATTGTGGTTAAGGAAGACATTGTGATGTATTCTGCTTCTTTGAAAAATTCTACAGTAATGTGATGTCATTTACAATCTTGTGTGTTGTGTCATTATTTTGAGGGAGGAGTGGAAAAGGTGCAATTTCTCTGTAATTCTAATGAATATGGTTATACTTTGGTGTCTCAAGATGAAATCTTTGCAATATCACTTTCTCCCAGACCCTTTTGCCAATGTGTGGTCTAGATACTGAATTTCATGGTAAGTGAAAAATTTGAAGTGAAAAGATCTTGGCTGGCATTTTTATGGCTTGCCCTTCCCCTGAGAATCACAATTATCTACTCACTCACTGTCTACATGTCTTTTGGGGAATAAAGATTGCAAAACGGGAGGTGGATAAATTAGGAGCTCTTTTCACATGGTTGTAGGAGGGGCACATTGCAGCATGCTCAAACAAGTCTACAGTTAGCTCATAGCCTAAAGGTTACTAAAAAGAGTGACTTAAGACTCCATTGAAAACTTAGTCCTCCATGTCCTTGACAAGAAACAAAGCTATGTATACTTAAAGAACTGTAGGAGATCAGCAAGAATTGAGTTGAACCAATTAACAACTTCAGCTAAGTCGCAGGATATAAAACAAATGCACATATGTCATCAGTATTTTTATAGACTCCCAACAAAACACAGCAGAAAGAGATAGAAAGAGAAATTCCATTAAAATGATTGCAGATAATGTAAAATGCTTGGGAATCTATCTGCCAAGACAAACCCAGGGATCATATGAACACAATTATAATATGATTCACACAAAAAGGTCTAAGCAATTGGAGAAATAATAATTGCTCATAAGTATTATTTGTTGTTCAGTAATTTCAATAATATTTAACACTTCATGAAGCCATTTTGAATTTTCTACCCAAAGGTACTGGAGTATTATACCATTTCCTTCTCTAGCTCATTTCACACATGAGGAAACTGAGACAGAGTTAAGTGATTTGCCCAGGGTCACACAGGTAGTAAATGTCTGAGTCTAGGTTTGAACTCAGAAAGATAAAATATACTAACTGTATGCCTGATAGTCTACCTATTTTGCCCTTTGCTTATGCCCTTTGCTCTTGAGTAAGTTGATCCAATATAGTGAAAATAAAAATTCTACCAAAGTTAATTTCATATTCAGTTCCATATCAATCAAAGTACTAAAGAATTATTGTATAGAACTAGAAAAAGTAGTAAAAGTAGTAACTAAATTCATCTGGAAGAAGAAAAAGTCAATATTCAAGTAGTCAATGAAAAAAAATGAGAATGAAGGTGGCCTAGAAGTTCCAGATTTCAAATTATATTATAAAACAGTATATAATAATCAAATATAATCTACTGGCCAAGAAATAGAGTGATAGATCAGTGGAATAAATTAGGTACACAAAGTACGGTACTAAATGTCCATAGTAATCTATTGTTTGATACTCTCTTAAACCAAACTTTTAGGGCAAGAATTCACAAAATTTGCTAGGGAAATTGGCAAAAACTAGACATAGACCAACATCTCACATTATATATCAAGATCAAGTCAAAATGAATAAATGATTTAAACATAAAGAGTAATATCATATATATATATATATATATATATATATATACATATATTAGAGGAGCATGGAAAAATTTTCCTGTCAGAGATTTGGATAAGGGATTACTTTATAACCAAACAGGAGA
The DNA here is from genome assembly GCA_028658325.1 of Potorous gilbertii. NCBI lineage: Eukaryota > Metazoa > Chordata > Mammalia > Diprotodontia > Potoroidae > Potorous > Potorous gilbertii. Next base: position 112,051,653 of record CM053769.1, read on the forward strand.
AAGAGGCCAAAGAGAAATAAATTAGATGCTTTTGATTATGTAAAATTAAATATCTTTTGCAGAAACAAATTTAGTGTAATCAAAATTTGAAGGGAACAGGATATTGTGGGGGGCTGGGGCAGGGATGCATCAATTTTCTCAGACAAAGGCCTTATTTCTCAAATACTCAAGCAATTTAGCCAAAATGGTAAAAAAAAATACAAGTCATTTTCCAACTGATAAATGATTATTACATAGGAAAAGCTAGTCTTCAGAAAAAGAAGTCAAAGCTATTAATAGTGCCATGCAAACAATGTTCTTAATCACTACTGATTTCAGAAATACAAATTAAAACAATTCTGAGATACCATTTCACACCTCTCAGATTGGAAAACATGAGAGAATGGCAGGGGAAAGCCAAATACTAGAGGCAATGTTGGAAAAAAATGGGACATCAATGCCCTGGTGGTGTGGTTCTGATCCAGGCCAAACATTCTGGAGAACAATTTGCAACTAAATCCAAAGGACTATAAAGTCATACATATACTTTGACCTAGCAATACCACTACTAAGTCTGTACTTCAAAGACACAAAAGAAAAGAAATGACTGTTTGTGCAGAAATTTTTATGGCATCTCTTTCTGTGATGGCAAACAATTACAAATTGAGGGTTGCTAAATGGTTGAATAAGTTGTGGTATATGATTGTGTGATATGAATACTATACTATAACAGATGACAAGAAGGGTGGTTTCAGAAAAACCAAAAAAAAAACCAACACTGAGAAGTTTTATATGAACTGAGGCAAAATGAAGCGAGCAGAACCAGGAAAGCATTGTACACAGTATCAGCAATATTGTAATGATAAGCAACTGTGAAAGGCTTAGTTACTCAGATCAAAACAATGATCCAAAACAATTCTAAGGAACCCATGATTAAACATGCTATCCACCACCAGAAAAAAAAATGATGAACTTTTCTTTCTTTATTTCTTTATTTTATTTCTTTATTTCTGTATTACTTTGTTTTATTTGTATTTTCTTTTCAATGTGGCTAATATGGAAATATATTGTGCATGACTTCACATGTATAATCAAAATCAAATTGTTTGCCTACTCAAGGAGGGATTCAAAATGGTAAAAAAAAGATAATCATTTTTACATGTAATTTGTGAATATTTTATGAAATAAATATAATTTTAAAAGGTTCAGAGTCATGGGAGAATCAAGCAGTTTTAGAAGAAGAACCATCTCTTTTTTCCACATGTAGAGCATAGAACTTGGGTTCAAGAATAACCAGGTTCAAATCTCATCTCAGAAATTTATTTGACAATTAACTTCTTTCAGCCTCCATTTTTTTAAAATTTACCTGCAACATTGTGATAATTGAATAACAAAATGAAATAATAAAAGATAAGTTGTCTGTTTCCTCTTGAATGAACTTTGACTTACAGAAACAGGAGGATAAGTGAGCACAATCCTTGCTCCCCTGGACCACTTCCCTTGCAACATTTCTGAACAACTTCCTTTCCTAGGAAATTTATCATGTCCTAATTCTTTACATCAAAGTCCTTTATAATTCAGAAATTCCATGTTGTATAATTCTCCTATTCATAGAACTAGACTGAAGTTCCAGATTAGAAGATGGTATACTCTTCTTCACTCTAGAGTAGTGACCACGCTCTAACTACCTGCATAGAAGCCCACAAAATGTCAGCACTTGAACAAAGAATGTCAGAGCGGGAAGGTACTTTAGAAAACATATTGCAGAATGTCAGAATATGGAGACACCTTAGAGGACAGAACAGAGTAGGAGTCCTGGAAGGCACCTTTGAACATAAAGGATAGAAAATTGCCAGGGCACTGAAAAAGATTAAGTGACTTGTTGTGTCGAACAGACAGTGTTGGTCAGAAATAGAAATCAGACTTCCCTGGCTCTGCCAACTATGTCACAATGGATTTTTAGTGAACTTTAAATTATTATTTTCACTACTTAAATGAAAAATAGTATAGTTTTTACTTTCATTTTCAAGACACATCATGTGACATTTCATTAGCTAGTCATTCTTGACAATGGACTACATATGGACTATATTTTCTTTTTCTGGATGTCTATAGAATTTTTCTTTTCTCATTCATCTTTCCTAGTGAAACTTGGAGGACACAGATTACATGATTCTCCAGACAATAGTCTTAATTGACTTTTGCTACCTCTAGCAGTGGTGTTTATGTTTTCATTCATATGTGGTTCAATTAATTTCTCTCAAGAAATAGCATGGATTAATTAGAGAAAAAAGCAAAGGTATGAACTGAAACTCTTCCCCAACTGGCAAGTCACTTTTTTCTGATAGTATCTGTTTCTTTAGCTGGAAAGTGGTCAAAAGCATATCTGTTTGTGTATCAGTAAGAACTCTCACATACATGGGGGACATGCTACCACAAGTTTTTGGATCTGCATTCATAAAAGGAAAGGTCACTTTTGAGGGATTAACAATCACTGTAGTCAAGCACATGTATCAATCCTTTAACCAAGCACATATATCATTCATCTTTTTCAGGGAACTTAGCACCCCAAACCCTCTGACCCAGTGCCTGAATAGAAAAATAAAAAACAAATGGTACCTGGGACCCTCCTAGGAAGCAACTCCCCTAATCAAGCTTCCCGCCAATGGGGAGGCCCATCCATGGGTAGGAAAAATATTCTCCAGTCACATTCAAATGGAGACATTATACTTCTTGATTACACCAAAAGAAAAACAGCAAAAGGTCCTATTTTACTTGCCATTACACCCCACCCTCCAGGATCATTGACCTTACAAATCTTAGATGACCATGGATCCTGGAAGAAATAGGTATTATACTTTATAATTTCAAATCAAGATGATTTAAGTATGTTACATGGGCAACTTGCATTTGAATAAGAATTAATATTTCTTTAGTAAATATAATTCACATTTTCGGAATACATAACGTAGCAACTTTTTACCAGGGTGGCCAAATGGCTTTAAACCAACACAAAGGTGTAGACATAATATCATTCTTTGAGGAGAGAAAAAAAGTTTCTCCTTCTTCAATCCCAAATAGAAATGTCCAAGCAAAGTCCTCTTTGGGGCATGTCTTCCCCACCCTGCACTCTCAGGTGTAGGTTCTAAGGAACAGGGCTTCCAAGTCCCGAGGAGCATCAAATAAAATGACAATAAAGTCATTGGGTGGAGTCCTTGTACATGGAATTTCCCCCACCCACCATACGCAACTCCAGCCCCTGGGTCACAAATTGTCCAAGGACAACGCTGCAAAAAAACAAATTCAGTACCTTGCTGAGCTGTCCAAATCTTGACCCAGGGCTGAACTCCAAAGGCCTGGGTTCCTCCTTCTCCAGGAGGAGCCAGTCACTGCCTTATCTTGCTTGGGTCTGTGCAAAGACAGTTCTGCATTCGTGTTACTCTCACCTCACCAAGGTCAGCACACTGGCCTTTCTTGGCTTCTACTGGATAATTCAGCAGGCAGACTTCTGCAGGGTTGTTCTTCACTAGGTCTCCAGGGCTCCATTCCAAATTCTCTTCACTCTGGTCTGGTTTCTGAATACAATACACTTTTAAAAACCTTCCCTCCTCCAGCACAGCCCAGCATCTGGCTAATCCACTCTAGCACTGGCTCTGGCCACCTCCACCTCCTGGGATACCACAGAATCATAGTTACCACAACTGGTAACAACAGACAATTTTCCCAGTACCCTATTTTCTTTTTAATTTTTGCAGATCCCCTCTTTGTCACCATAATATATAATAAGTACCTCAACATACTCAGGGAGACTGGCTACCACAGGTTCTTAGATCTGCATTCATAAAAGGCAAGGAGGCTTTTGAGGTGTTAAAAACCACTTTATTCAAGCACATGTGTCAATTCTTTAACCAAGCACATATAGCATTCATCTGGGGTATGGGATGTGTTCATGGAGGACAAGGATCTTTGGTGTGATGGCTCTGAGTCCCTTTCAGGGCTCTTTCCACCTTTGGTGTCCATGTATTTCATCCAACTCTCACCTGTGGCTGTAAGAGGCTGCAGCATGTGCAGCAGCCACACTCTAGTCAATCATTTAAGCAACCTTCAAATGAGGTTGAAGATAACCAAAGGATCTCCACCCCATGGGTGAGTTAGTGTCCACCCTAAGCACATGAAGACTTCCCCAAGTGAAATGGGTGGATGAGAGCAATTGATTCCAAGGCTATGAAAACAGCTGAAGCAGGAGGAGTGGAGTGCTTAGAGCCTGGTTAGACACCAAAGATGACAAGGCCATCCACTGCATCCTGAGCCATCACCAAACATCTTGACTCTATCCTACCACTGGACTATGATGACTCTGGAGGAGAGAGTGAGGCTGAAGACTTAGAGCAACTGTGCCTCACTTAAATCCAGTCTACACACGAATCAAAAGACATGACCCATACCATTTTTACTATTATACTTCAAAGGGCTGTGGTGACAAGCTAGTGATGAAGCAACAGGTGCAGATACACTGGAAGCTGTAGTCACAACCCTGCACACAGGCAGCCCAGGCCATAGCATCATTTCTGACTGGAAGCAGCTGTGGGACTTGGCAGTCCTCTGGGTGTCTGAGCCACCTTTTAAGGATAGCACTGCTCACCTCCTGGTGTGAGGAAGGGTGCTAGAAAAGGTGTCCTAAAAATTGTCTGCTTACCCAACCCTGGCCTGATGACTGTGGCAGGTGGGGAATCCCACTCTGTGATCAAAATACAAAATAATGTGCAAAATATATAAAAACATTTGCAAAGATGATTCCACTCATCATCAGTACATTTATAGACAACACAAAATCCAGTAGACCTGAAAGATAAACTGCTTTTGTTACAAGAGAACTCAACATCCAAATATCACATGGTGATCAGAAGAAGAAATTCAAGGATACTCTCAAGATCTCTCTCAAGCACTGTGGATTCGATTGTGTGACATGGGAGACAGTGGCAGTACAGGACTGCTCAGCAGGGCGTGCCCACGTCAGAAAAGGTACTGTGCTCTGGTACAATTGAAACAGTGCAAAGGAAATGTAAGATGTGCAAATTTGGAGTAACCATCCCAAATGTTCATACAGACCATCTGTGCCCAATCTGTGGTAGAGTATTCTGAACTTATATTGGTCCGATCAGCTACAGTCATACACATTGAAAGTTCTCATGATGAGAATATTTTGTTCTTCTTTGAGAACAAAGGATAACAACCAACCAAACAATGTCATTCACCTATTTCAGGTGAGTGAGCACCCTGAACTTCGAAGAAAATACAGAGAAATTAAAGATCAACACACAGGGCTTCCTCTGTCTGAATTCAATAGACAGTTGAACCTCAACTGACTGGTCATAGTTACTAGAGAGGAAGCATGACATCTGGGTTCTCAAAACCTGGACTGAGGAGCTCCTTAGCAGCTTCCCAGAGTCCGCATCTGTCTAAACAAACAATTCCAGTCAGTAAGGCCCAAAGTAAAATTTCACTCTCAGAGTTTTTATGCACTTTTTAGAGTCAGTAGGCATAAACCTCTGACTCAGTGCCTCAATAGAAAAAAAAATGGTACTTGGGACTCTCCTACAAAACAACTTCCCTAATCAAGCCTCCCACAATGGACAGGCCCATCAATGGGTGGGAAATATACTCCTCAGTCACATTCATATAAAGGCATTTTACTTCTTGATTATACCAAAACAAAAGCAGCAACAGATGCTATTTTACTTGGCATTACAGTCTGAGAGACATAATGGCATAATGGATAAGGAGCTGACCTTGGACTCTGGGAGACCTGGATTGAAGTTCTACCTCTGAAAGTAACTTATCTTTTGACCCTCAGGGAGTTACAATCTCTCCATATCCTGGGGAACTCTCTAAAGGCTACATATTATAGAAGAATAGGCATATTCTCATAGTCATTCACTAGGCGTAAGTGGATGGAGTTTCCACACTAGGTGTAACTTTCTTCCATCTGTGGCCACGCCAAAAAGTATGTACCTTGAAAACTAATGGAGTAGTTTGGAGGATTGAATGAGATACTATATTTGAAAGTTCTTGGAATTTCATTAATTGCTATTGTTATTTTAGCAAGATAGTTTTGTTATTAACTCTTTCTTATATTGAGTTTTCTCCTAGAGTAAGAGTTTGGAATTACAAGTATGAAGAGGTGTGTGTAGTTGCAAAAATTCACATGGAATAAGTTGTGGAGGACATATTCCCTACTTGTTCAAATTCCTGACTTTACTGTAAATGTGCCATTACCTTTTTCCTACCAGTGTTTTAGAACTGACATTTTTAGATCAAGGAAGGACAGCCAAAAGAGGAACAGAGTTGTCAATTTAGAACCTCATGGTTGTCAATACACATCTCTAATTAGCAGGTGAAAAAATTGAAACACAGGGAAGTTAAGTTACATGCTCAAGGTAACAAAGCTAAGCATCAGGGATGGTATATGAACCGAGGACCTTTTACTCCAAACCAAGCACTTTCTACCACATTATTTTGCCTCAGTAGAGGATAGATAAACCTGTAGACATCTATAGCTCCTGCAAAATGGGGAAATGTTATGAAATCCAAAGATGAAAGAGTCATGATGCCTTTTTTCTTTTCCTTTATCTATGTTCAAGTTCTGACTACTTATTGTGTACAGATAGAGTAGCAGAGCATTTATGAAGGGTTTAATAGGTGACAGACACTGTGATAAGTGTTGATAATATAAATGTAAGTGAAGCAAACCTTGCCCTTCAAGAGATTATATACTAATGGTAAAAGACAATATATGAAGGGGGAGCAGAAGGGCAAAGGAGGAAGCAAGATTTAGAGATGGCCAAGGACTATTGTGGAGGCCTTATTCCAGTAAAGAAAAGATGAAAGGTTACCTCTCACTGCATCAAAGGGGAGGAATACAAGTTTCCAGTGGGAATAAGATGATGGCTAGGGTTGACACAGCATCAAGTGGTAAAGGAGAAGAGGATTAGAGAAAGATAAAACTCTGTAAAATGGAAATAAGGGAGACCAATGAGGTCAATACTTATCCCTGTGAAAGGAAATATCTTGAAGGGTTACATAATCATATGGAGGCAGATTTGTCTTGACCTGCATCACATAGAATAATGGATTCAAAGCTAGACAGGATTTTTGAATTGATGTATCTCAACTACATTTTTATATATGAAGAAACTGGACCCCAGAAGGCTAAGAGTTATGCCCAGTGTCATAAAAGTAATAAATAACTTTGTGGAGGTTGAAGTCTAATTTTCAGACTCAAAACCAGTGTTCCCTTCACCACTGTATCACAGATGTTCTTGAAGTATTACTTCTTTTTTTCTTAATTCTGTTGAATAAGTTATTTGTTCTCCATGAGGCCATAGCCAATTATTTATGAATCTCCCAAATTAAAAGGGACACAAAAGCAAAATGACATACTGAGTCAGCATGGTGCATCAGTTGGTTTATTTCCAAGTTAAAATTACTGATTTTGACACATAATGGTCAGGTGCCACACCCTGGATATAATTAGTGAGTTTGGAATCTATACATGACATGTATTGAAGTTGGACTTTTGTTTGTAAGTAATGAAGCAGTATTAGTAAATTTGGCAATTGTGGCCATATTTTGAGTCTGAAATCTTTGTTTATTTGAATTGTGTTCTCTGTAGTTTAATAAGTGGCTTACCATCTATCAGAATCAGCTGTAGTATAAGGGTAAAAAAACACATTTACAGTAAGAAAACCAAGTACAAATAACTTAATTTTTTTTGCCTCAATTTCCTTTTCTATAAAATGGGTTTCATAACAGCACCTACATTTCCAGGGTTGTTATGATGTTAGATGAGATGATAAATACAAGTGCATTGTGAAATTTAAATTGTTATATACATTTTAATTTTTACTATTACTGAGATCCCTTTCACAAGATTCCTTGTCCTCACTTTCATTAAATGAACATCATTTACATAATTGGAATAATATGGTATAATAAATTCTTTGGTATTTGATTCATCACTGAGTCAAATCAATTTTTTCTTTCTTCTTTTTAATTCTCTTCGTATATTTCTCATTTGCTGGGTACTTTAATAATTGACAATAGAATACTTGGATGAATGTTTAAATTTAGATCTGGGTGAATCACTTAACTCAGTATAATTCATGAAATTTCTGTTATATTGATATTAGAATAATAGAAATTCAAGGTTGCAAGGAAATCTCTGCCATCATTTAATGTGGCCTCTAACTGAGGCATAGAGCACATCCCAATAAGGAGTCAATTAATTTCTGCTAGAGGAAAGATAAGGATGAAAAAAAAAACTTTACCTCCTAAGGGAGCCCAGTGCATTTTTACGTTTTTCTAATTTGTTGAAATCTTTAGTTACAACTCCTCAAAAAATATTTGTTGCTATAACCGGAATAATATTTTTTCTTTGTCCTCAAGTTAAGAAAAAAAAACAACCTGTTTTTGATTCAACAGATACCAATTCTAAATCACAGTCTATATATTTATCCTGAAGAATTTATTAGGTACCAGTTATATTGCTGGGTACTCTGAAAGGCATAAAGAATGCTGGTTTCTGGTTGTTGTCTTCCTTCTCAAGGAGAACCAAAATGACATCACCATGTTGGGGTCAAGTTACAGTGTGTCCAACTGTGGATGATAAGACCCAAGAAAAGTTTTTGAGGCTGTACCACATGTCAGGTAAAAATAATCCATATGCCCATTTGGAGTAAATATGTCTCTAAATTTACACATCTCACTTTTCTTTTGAGCTAATACAACTCTGCTTTTCTCATAGAGCACAGTGACTTTTTTGATGTTTAACTGTATGATATTTGACAGCATCTCCCATGCCATACAATGGCAGAGAAACCTTGAAAGAGTCATTGTATAGCTTCTTCTGACCTCCATGTAAACACTTGCCTTGCAAGGGTTCTCAGCAAAATAGCCTTTTAAGGAACGCAAAGACAGAATTGAGATAGTGCTGGTTGACTACTAACTTTCCTTATCTTACAATGATAAAATATGTTTACTGATAAGTATATGAGAGAGGGAAAGAAAGTGTGTTGTACTGGACTCCAGGAGGTCTGAAACTAATCTCTGATGTTAACTTTTACTACCCATATGGTCTTTGACAAGCCAATTCATGTACTTATTTAAAATGGTGGGCTTGATACTCATGACATAGGAGTTTCTTTCCAGTTCTGAATCTATGATATGTAGTTCTATTATTTCTTCAGTGTGTGTGTGGGGAGGGGGATGTGGGTGTATGTGGATATGTATGGGTGTGTTTGGGTTTTCCCCTAGATCTCATATACTGTAATGATAGTGTAATGATGGATCTCTGGAGCTGATTGCTGTCAGGAATACCTGAGTTCAAGTACTTCCTCACAATTTCTACCTATATGACACTGGACAAGTTATTTCCAATTTATGAACCGTAATTTCCTCATCTAAAGAATGAGGAGGGGAGAGGGGTGGAGCCAAGATGGCAGAGTAACAGCATTTACTTTCAAGAGCACTGTCCTCAAACCCAGCCAAATACCTGTAAAAACTGGCTCTAAACAAATTCTGGAACTGTAGAACCCATAAAATGATGGAACAAAGTAAATCTGCAGCCCAAGACAGCCTGGAAGGTCATTGAGAAGTGGGTATCATGCCAAGCAGAGGGCAAGGGTCAGTAAAGTGGGCTGCACCAGCACAAATAGGACTTGAGCAGGCCTTGGGGAGACTTAATTTCTCACACATGTGGCAGTTTCCAGACATCAGGACCCCATAAAGGTCAGTGGAGAAAGCCTGAGGGAAAAGTATGTGAGAGTGAAGTGGTCTGGACCCAACCCCAGAGCATCAGAGGGGGAAGGTGGTGGAGGAACCTGTAGCAGCCACAGCAGCAGCAGGGCAACAGTTTCTGGAGTTGTAGGGCCACATATTGCAGGGAAATCCAGTGTCTGACAGTATACTCTCCAATATTACTAGAAGCAGAGATCTACATTGACAAAGAGCTCAAAATTCAAGTAAATGGCTGGGGAAAAGAGCAAAATCTGAAAAATAGAACAAAGAATCTCACTTTGGTGACAAGGAAGACCAAAACATGAAAACAGAAGAAAAATAAAGTCAAAGCTCCTTTACCCAAAACCTCAAAGAAAAAGTATGAATTTGTCTCAGGCCATGGAAGAGCTCAAAAAGGATTTTGCAAATCAAGTAAGAGAAGTAGAGCACAAATTGGGAAAACAAATAAGAGTGATGCAAGAAAATTATGAAAAAAATCACTCAACTGCTTGCTAAAGGAGACCCCAAAAATGCTGAAGAAAATAACACTATAAAAAATAGACCAACCCAAATGACAAAAGAGATCTGAAAAGCCAATGAAAAAATGAATGCCCTACAAAGCAGAATTGGCCAGATGGAAAAGGAGGTTCCAAAGGTCATTGAAGAAAATAATTCCTTAAAGATTAGACTGGAACAGAATGGAAACTAATGACTTTATGAAAAATCAAGAAATTACAAAACGAAATCAAAGGAATGAAGAAAATATCAGAGAACGTGAAATATCTCATTGGAAAAACAACTGACTTAGAAAATAGATCCAGGAGAGACAATTTAAAAATTATGGACTACCTGAAAGCACTGATCAAAAACAAAAGCATAGATATCATCTTTCAAGAAATTACCAAGAAAAACTGTCCTGATATTCTAGAAACAGAGGGTAAAATAAATATTTAAAGAATCCATCAATCACCTTTTGGAAGAGATCCCAAAAGAAAAACTAGGAACACTGGGCCCAAATTCCAGAGCTCCCAGGTTAGGGAGAAAATATTTCAAAAATCTGGAAAGAAACATTTCCAGTAGTGTGGAAATACAATCAGGATAACACAAGGTCTAGCAGTTTCTACATTAAGACACTGGAGACCTTCAAATTCGGTATTCCATAAATGCAAATGAACTAGGATTAAAGCCAAGAATCACCTACCCAGCAAAGCTGATTAGAAGACTTCAGAGGAAAAAAATATTCATTCAATGAAATAGAAGACTTTCAAGTATTCTTGATGAAAATACCAGAGCTGAATAGAAAATTTGAGTTTCACACACAAGAATTAAGAGAAGTATGAAAAGATAAACTGGAAAGAGAAATCATAAGGCACTTACTAAAGTTGAATTGTTTACATTACTACATGGAAAAATAATATTTATAACACTTGAAACTTTTCTTAGTACTAGGGTAGTTGAAGGGGTTATATACATGTAGAGAGAGGGCACAGGGTGAGTTGAATAGGATGGGATGATATCTAAAAAATTAAAATTAAGGGTTGAGAGAGAAATATATTGGGAGAAGAAAGGAAAATATAGAATGGGAAAATTATCTCTCACATAAAAGAAGCAAGATAAAGCTTTTTCAGTGGAAGGGAAGAGAGTAGACATGAGAGGAAAAAAGTGAAACTTACTTGTATTACATTTGGCTTAAGGAGGGAAGAACATGCATAATCAATGTGTTATGAAAATCTATCTTACACTACAAGAAAGTAGAGGAGAAGGGGTAAATGGAGAAGGGATTATAAAATGGAGGGCAAATGGGAGGAGGGTGTAATTAGAAGTAAATAATTTTGAGGAGAGATAGGGTCAAAAGAGAGAATAGAATAAATGGGAGACAGGATAGGATGGAGGGAAACATAGTTAATCTTTCACAACATGATTTTAATGAAAATCTTTTGCATAACTACACATGTATAATTCATATCTAATTGCTTGCTTTCTCAATGGGGATGGATGGGGAGAGAGGAAGGGAGAGAAGCTGGAACTTAAAGTTTTAAAATTAATGCTAAAAATTGTCTTTACATGTAAAAGGGAAATAAGATATACTGTCAGTGTGGTATAGAAATCTATCTTGCCCTTCAAGAAAATAGAGGGGATGGGGACAAGAGAAGTGGGGAGTGTGATAAAAGGGAGGGCAGATTGGAGACAAAAGCTAATCAGAATGCATGCTGTCTTGGGGTAGTTGGAGCAAGAGATGGGGAGAAAATTTGGAACTGAAAATCTTGTGCAAACGAATGTTGAAAATTAAAAATAAATAAGTAAATTAGAATTTTTAAAGATGACAAAAATTTAAAAAAAGAAAGAATGAAGAAGAGGGGCAGAGCCAAAAGGTGGAGTAAAAGCAGGGATTTCCCTGAACTCTCTCCCAAAGCCCCCCAAGTACCTGTAAAAATTACTATAAACAAATTCTAGAACCCACAAAAGGACAGAATGAAACAAATCTTGACCCAAAGATAACCTGGAAAGTTGAAAAGAAGGGTCTGTCACACTGAGCATAGAGTAGAGTACAGTTCATCTTGGGTTCACCAGCACAGGCCAGCTGAAACAGGCCTTAGGGGACTGAATCATTAGCCACTAGTGCAGTTTCCAGACTTATCATCATACAAATGCCAAAAATGTCGGTGTGAAAACTCTATGAGACCTGGGTGAAATAGGACATGGTAGTCTAGCCTGGTCTGGCCTCAATCCCAGGACAATAGGGGTGGTGGTTGCTGCTATGGGTAGTGGTGGCAGGAGTAGTAGCAGTACTAACAGCAGCAACAGCAATAGCAACAGTGACAGAGGCTGATTCTGGAACTTGGGGAACACAAATGGTGCAGAATTAAGCAGATGATACAAAAGCTCTGAAGCCTGGGACAGTATACCCACCTCCACCCTCAACTTTACTGAATGAAGAGTGCTAACTTGATAAAGATTTAGAAAGTCAATTATTTGGGTGGAAAGATGAGTAAACATGGTGAAAGAATTTAGACAATAGAATCTTACTTTGGTGACAAAGAAGATCAAAATATAAAAGCAGAAGAAAACCAAATCACAGTTCCTGACCCAAAGCCTTCACAAAAAATATGAATTAGTAACAGGCCATGGAAGAGCTCAAAAAGGATTTTTAAAATCAAGTAAATGAAATAGAGGAAAAATTAGGGAGAGGAATGAGAGTGATGCAAAAAAATCATGAAAATCACATCAATAGGATGGAGTCAATTGTGGAGTAGAAGGATGAACCTGTAGAATCTCTCCTCCCATAACCCATAAAATACTGTAAAAAATAACACTAAACAAATTCTGGAGCAGCAGAAGCCACAAAGTGACAAAGTGAAAGAGCTTTTCAGCTCAAGACTGCCTGAAAGGCTGACAAGAAAGATCTGTCACACTGGGCTCAGAACAGAGCACAGTACAACCTTGGCCATGCAGCACTACATGGACATGATCAGAGCAGTCTTCAGCGTGGAGAATCACATGTAGCAGCATGATTCCCAGATTTCTTAACCAACAATTACCAAAGACAGCTTCAGAGGTCAGTAAGAAAGCTCTTTCACCTGGGTGAGAGGGGAGTGTGGTCACTCCCCAGCCTTGACCGTAAGGCTGCAACAGCCACTGAAGCAGTACAGTCCACTTTGGAGCCCTGGCCTAAAGACGCCATGGGAATTGAGTAGCTGATCTGGATCTCAGTTCTGAGCAGTGTTCCTGAGATGAGGAAGAGTGATATAGCCTTGCAGAGCTGGTGAAGGCTCTGAAGAGGGAATCCTACTTGCAGATTTGGGACAGATAAGAATGCTTGTGTTTGCTCACAGAACAGAGCACAGACCAGGAGAGGAGTAAATTCTTTTTTTTTTTTTTTTTTTAAATACATTTATTTAACTTTTTACATTCATTTTCACAAGATTTTGGGTTCCAAAATTTTCTCCCCATTTGTCCCCTCCCCCCTCCCCAATACACTGGACATTCTAATTACCCATATCAC
>CM053769.1:112065908-112079767 GCA_028658325.1 Potorous gilbertii
CCCCTGCTCCCCTCTCAGCCCGTCTCTCTCACTGACCTGTGAGTCTGTGGGTGGAGGGATTTTCACGGCCGCCCGGAGATTCAGGTCCGTGACGCCTGCTGGGCTCTGCTGGCTCCTCTCAGTGCTGCGTGGCCGGGGCGGGGGAGGGGAGCGCTCGGCCGGGCAGGACTCCGCTCCCGTGTCCGGGGCACCCCTGCGGTCGGTTCTTCAGGGCTCTCTGCAGTGGAAATCTCCTTCACTGTGTTTCTGCGCGGCTTCCACTGCCCCAGAATTTGTCAGGAGTTCTTTTTACAGGAAATCTATGGGCTGTGGGTTCGGACCTAGCTTAGGTGAGTCTTTCTACTCCGCCATCTTGGCTCCGCCCCCCCGAGGAGTAAATTCTTCTCCCTTGATTGTGCCACCTCTGAGGAACTAAAGATTTATAGGTCCGTAGAACATACCCTCCACTTGACAAAGGACTAAAAAGTCAAGTAACTGACTGGGATAATGCTCCAAAAAGGGAAAACAGTAAGACTATAGAAGGTTACTTTCCTTTTGAACAGGGATTTTTTTCCATCCTCTCAGATAAGGAAGAACAAAGAGTACCATCAGAGGAAGACATAAAAGAAAACACTTCTTCATCTAAAACCTCCAAAAATATTTGCAACATTCTCAAGCCATGGAAGAGCTTGAAAATAATTTTGAAAATCAAGTAAGAGAGGTGGAGGTAAAATTGGGAAGAGAAATGATAGCAATGCAAGAAAATCATGGAAAGCAAGTCAACAGATTGCTAAAGGAGACACCCCTCCACCCAAATACTGAAGAAAATAACACCTTTAACAATAGACTAACCCAAACTGCAAAAGAGATCCAAAAAGCCAATGAAGAGAAGAATGCTTTAAAAAGCAGAATTGACCATATAGAAAAGGAGGTTCAAGAGTTCAATGAAGAAAATAGTTCTTTAAAATTATAATGGAGCAGATGGAAGCTAAGGACTTTATGAGAAACCAAAAATTTACAAAACCAAACCAAAAGAATGAAGGAGGGGGTACTAGAAAGTAGGACAGACTGAAGGAAAGGGTAGATGGGGTGCATGCTGTCCTGGGGTGGGGTGTGAGGAGAGATGGGGAAAAATCTGAATTCAAATTCTTGTGGAAGTGAAAGTGAAGAACAGAAAAATAAATAAATTATGTATTAAGAAAAAGAAAGAAAGAAAGAAAATCACATCTACAGTTTGCTAAATGAAACCCCACAACATACTGAACAAAGTAATACCTTAAAAATAGACTAAGACAAATGGGAAAAGAAGTCCAAAAAACCAAGGAGGAGACGAATGCCATAAAAATCAAACTGGTCAAGTGAAAAAAAAAAGGTAGTTAAGCTCATTGAAAGGAATAATTCTTAAAATTTAGAATGGAGCAAATGGAAGCTAACGGTTTTATGAAAAAATCCAGAAAACATAAAAGAAAATCAAAGGAATATCTAAATAGAATACATTTTTAAAGTCTCACTGGGAAAACCACACACATATAAAATAGATACAGGAAAGACAGCTTAAAAATTATTGGACTATATGAAAGCTATCATCAAAAAAAAAGAGCCTACAAATCATGTTTCAAAAAATTATCAAGGGAAGCTGCCCTGTTATTCCAGAGCCAGAAACTGAAAAACTCCACTAATCACTTCATGAAAGGAACCCCAAAAGAAAAACTAGGAATATTGTAGCAAAATTCCAGAGTTCCCAGGTCAGGGAGAAAATATTGCAAATATCCAGAAAGAAAAAAAAATCAGTATTTTGGAAATTCAAACAGGATGACACAAAATCTAACAGATTCTATGTAAAGGTATTGAAAGTCTTGGAATCTGATTTTCCAGAGGTCAAGGAGCTAGGATTAAAACCAAGAATCACCTACTCAGCAAAACTGAGTATAATCCTGCAGACAGAAAAATTGATATTCAATGAAATAAAGGACTTCCAAGCATTGTTGATGAGAAGACAAGATCTGGGTAGAAAAATTTCACTTTCAAATATAAAAGTCAAGAGAAGCATGAAAATGTAATCAGGAAAGAGAAATCATAAGACACTTATTAAAGTTGAACTATTTACATTCTTACATGGAACAATGATATTTGTAACTCATGAGACCTTTCTCAGTATTAGTTTATCTGGAGGAGATAGATATATAGACAGACAGACAGATAGTTGTTTTCCTTCATTCTCGAGGAGGACAAAAAGGACATCACCATGATTAAGTGAAGTTTCAATGCGTGCAACTATGACTGATCAGACTAACACAAGCTCAGGATGTTCCACCAAAGATTGGGCACAGATAGTCCAAGTGAACATTTGGGTTGGTTACTCCAAATTTGTGCATTCTACATTTCCTTTGTGCTATTCCAATTCTGCTTTGCTCACCTTTTCTGATACAGGTATGCCATGCTGAGTGCTCCTACGCCAATTTCTCCCATGTGCTACAATCAAACCTGAAGTTCTTGAGAGAGACCTTGAGAGTATCCTTGTATCCCTTCTTCTGACCAACATGATCCCCTGTCTCATGCAAGTTCTCCATAAGAATAGCCTTTTTGTCAAGTGTATATTTTGCATTTGAACAATGCGGCCAGTCCCTCAGAGTTGTATTCTCTGAAGCATAGTTTGAATGCTTAGCAGTTTAGTTCAAGGAAGAACTTCCATGTCTGGTACCATATCTTGCCAGGTGATCTTCAGAATCTTCTTAAGACAATACAAATTGAAGTGATTCAGTTTCCTGGCATGGTGCTGGTAGACTGTCCATGTTTCAGAGGTATACGACAATGAGGTCAGCACAATGGCTCTGCAGACCTTCAGTTTGATAATCAGTCTAATACCTCTTCCCTCTCAAACTTTTCCTCAGAGGCTCCCAAACACAGAGCTAGCGCTGGCAATGCATGTGTCAACCTCACTGTCATGAACTTATCCACAGCATTCAAAATTTCTCCATTTGTTGTAATCAATGGTTCCACCTATTTATGGTGTGGTGGTGGCTGATGAAGCCCCTGTGTTTTCTTGGGGCCAATTATTTGGCCAAAATTAGCACAGGCAGCAAAGAATTGATCCATACTTTGTTGCATCTCACCTTCAGAGGCTGCATTGAGTGCACAATCATCTGCAAACAGAAAATTATGCATCAACACTCCCTCCACTTTGGTCTTGGCTTTTCAAATTGAAGAACTTACCATCTGTATGGCAGTTGACCTTGATACCATGTTCATCCCCATTGAAAGCATTTGTCAACATGGCTGAAAACATCATGCTAAAAAACATGGGAGCAAGCACATAGCCCTGTTTCATTACATTGGTGACTCAGAAGCATGTGAGCATTGTCCACTATCCAGAATCCGGAGAAATATGCCATCATGAAATTGACATACAATATTGATGAACTTCTCTAGGAAAACAGATTTTCACAGAATTTTCCATAAGTTCTCTAGCATTCTCAGTGGTCTTGGTCAGATCTACAAATGTTGTATTCATACCTCTGTTTGCTCCTGGCATTTCTTCTGGAGTTGTGGGGCAGGAAACACCATATTGACTGTTCCTTGGGCAATTTTGAAACTACATTGACTCTCACGTACATGATCATTTTCCAGGTGAAGGATTAGCCTATTAAGGAGGACCCTAGCAAGAACCTTGACAGTAATGACTAAGAGAGAGAACCCCCGCTATGATTTTTGCAGGACAATCAATTCCCTTTAGAGATGGACAATGGAGGCATCCTTGAACTCCTGGGGGATAACCTCTTCTTGCCAAATAATCTGAAATATTTCAGTCAGTTTTTGTATGAGCAATGGTCCCCCTACCTTGTAAATTTCAGCTAGAATAGTATAAGCACCAGGTGCTTTGCCACATGATAGAAGTCTAAATTCCAAACTTCTTCTTTAGTTGGAAGTTTAGCTAAGGAGGTAAATAGTCAATGACCTCAGCGTTGATTAATAATGGTCCTTTGAGAATGCTATGGAAGTGTTCAGTCCATCTCTCTAGGATCATATCCTTATCACTAATCAATGCGGCTCCATCAGCACTGAGTAGTTGTGATGCCCCATAAATTTTAGTCCTTAAATAGCTTTTAGGGAATCAAAAAAGTGCTTTGAATTGTTACTATAAGCATATAACTGAATTTCATCTGCCTTCTTACTGAACCAGGAATCCAGCATCTCTCTAAGCTTTGCTTCAACTTTACTTTTTATGGAATTAAATGCTACCTTGTTAGAGATGGATGAACTATCCTGCTGGTAAATACTGTGGAGTTCTCATTTTTTCGTTAGCAAATTCTGAATTTCCCCATCATTTTCATCAAATCAGTCTTAGTGTTTGTGAGTGTTCTGACCAAGATGAGCAAATGCAGTGCTGTGCACCAAATCTCTGAATACTTCTCACTCCTTTTCTGCTCCACTGTTGTCAACTTTGTAGTGGATCATTTTTCCTCCAAGTTAGCAAGAAACTCTTCATGCTCAGAAAAGAGTTCTAATTTATTAACATTAATTCTTCAGGTAGTCATTTTGCATTGGAGGTGTTACTTTTAATGAATGCGAATAACTTAATGAATAACTTGGAAAAGATAAGTCTATGATCAATCTAGCACTGTCCAAAACACATGGTCTTTGTCATTCTTACATCTTGTCTGTCTCTTCTCCTTACAATCTCATAGTCTACTAGATACCAATGTTTGCTGCGAAGGTGCATCCAGGAAGTTTTATTACTTTTTAGGTAAACAGAAAACAGTGTTGGTGATAAGAAAGTCATGCAATACACAAGTCTTCATCAGTCAATTACCACTGCTGTTGCTGTTTCCAACTCCAACCCTTGCCAAGTCTGGTAGTCTAAGCCTACACTAGCATTAAAGTCACCCAGAATTATAAGCTTTTTCTCTTTCGATCCATTGATCATAAGGGTCTCCAGTTCTTCATAAAAATTTTTCTTTGCCTTCATCAAGGTTTGTCATGGTAGGAGCATAGGCACTGATTAAGATAGCATGGAGTTCTCCTTCGAGTGGCAATTGTACTCTCATGAGCCTGTCATTCACTCCTTTTTCTCAGGCATCCCAGCTTGTTTGGTTAATTTTGATTGCAAAGCCTAGCTCCCCTTTCCTGTGGCCAATCCAGAAAAATGTGTATCCAGTTCCAAATTCAGTAAGTTAGCCTTCATTTGCCAGGCTTGTTTCACTCGGGGCTGCTATTTGGATGAGATACATGATGAGTTCTCTTGCAACAAGCAGTTTGTCTTTCAGGTCTACTGGATTTTGTGTTGCCAATAAATGTATATACTTTTCATGTGATAATGGTGAGTGGAATCATCTTTGCAGATGCTTTTGTGTATTTTGCACATTATTTTGTGTTTCGACCACAGAGTGAGATTCCCCCCGACACAGTAATCAGGCCAGGAGATGGCCTTTGAAAAGAAATAAAATTGGGAAACAGAATGTCATATATTGAAACATCTAATAATATCAGTAGTATCAATTTGACAGCTTTATTGAAGGGGAGTTGGACAAGGAAGACTCTATGCTGGGATGATGAAAAACAAATTAGACAAAAACCATGGTATAAGGAAATGAGGGCCTCAATTAGGGAAATTTTCTTTTGAGTAGAGAAAAGGAGTAGATCTGAAAGATTTCAAAGAAATAGAATCAGCAAAATTTTCTTCTGTTCTTTGGAGAAGAGAGTGGGAGATGAAAAAAAATTGAAAAGTCATCAATGACTCCAAAATCATAAAGCTGGGTGAATTGAAGAATCCTAGTTCCCTAGAAACAAACAGGAAATTGAAGAGGAGGAGGAAAACACTTAGGATGGGGTTCTGAAACTTTATTTATCTTTTATTTGGCAAATTGAGTCTCTCTGGTTATCTAGTTAAGTCTATGGAAACTTTTTTTCAGATTAACATTTTTACATAATTGAAGGAGAGGCTTAATTTCAGTAAGATACTGAAAATGAAATAATTTGAAAATAACAATGTAGATTTATTTTTCCCATCCAAGTTAAATAATTTCACTGAAATCTCTTTATCCATGGAGCCCAAATTAAAACAACATGCAGTTTATAACAGATAATCATGGAGATCAGGGGAAAAAAAGGGTGAGATTTAATTATGAAGAGAAATATTGAACTGTCTTGTTTTCTTATTCATATGACCATTCAAGTGAATAAATCTGTGTCTTTAAATTCATTTAGATAATGCTCCCACATAACTGGAAGATAGGGAAAGTAAAAGTAAAGGAACATAGTAGATGTTTGATAAATACTTATTAATGGATTTATTTATTTAAAAGAATTCTAAATTTAAAATAAATATAATCTATATAATGCACCTTAAGAGTTAAAAAAATAACAAATATTATCCCTTGACCTACATGTAATATGTTAGGTAGAAAAGTTGGTATATTTTTCTCCTAAAGTGGCAGCTCTATAGACAGGTGTTTCCAAACGCTATTTCTCTAAAAGTAAGAAAGTTATTCCACACGATCCTAGTGTTTCCTTACCAATTTTTTTAAGAATTACATAACGATCAGTGATAAGTCCCCTGAAACTCTACTATGGTTCACAAAGCTTCAGCTCTAATGGAGAAACTTCACATTATATCGAGCATCTCTGGAGCTTCTGAGGAAGGAAGGAAAAAACCTAAATACTTAAGGGGAGTAGCTGTATTCAAAAAAGACATGCCCAACATTTTTTCTTAGTACGTAAGAAAACATGAGAAGCAGTACTAGTTAAGACATTAACTAACCTTACACAAATGCACAAAGGGCAATCCACATTAACAAAATTAAAGAGTGGTATTCACATAATATTATAGATTTGTTCTTATGAGTGCCATTGAGTCTTGATGGTATGAAACCCACAAATCATATAGAGCACTCAACAGACATAGTAGATTCAAAATGGGATGAGAAAAGGGAGTTAGGAGTGGAATAACGTTTATATTAAAAAGACATATTCATGTGAAAAACTCCAAGCACAAAAGGAAGGAAAGCATGGCAGTAAGGAATTAGATGAAGATAGATAAAAAAGAGAAAAATCTACGTGTCTATGTATTTATGTGCATATATAAATGTATATGCATGCATACACATACTTACACACATATATACATAGATACATGTGTATACTCACATATTCATGGACCGAAAATAGCTGAAGAATTTAGTTGTGATGGAACAGTTATGGGAGGGTGTTAATTATCCACATAGTCATAATAAATCCCTGTCAAACACAGGGTATGTAATCACATTCTGACTTGCCTTAAAGCATAATTGCTCTTTCACAGTGAAGACTAACCAACAAGGGTAAATTTTATTTTCAACTCATTCTTGCTATGGGGAATAACCTCATTCCTGGGGTGGAAATTAAGTTTATCCTAGGGAAACTGGTCATGGGGCTATGAGAACTGGTGGAAAAGAAGGAATGGAAATGCAACAATAGTAGGACTTGGAGTATTTGTTATCTATGGAGCAGAAGTGAGCAGCTTGTAAAGGGTGAGAAACTCTCAAAAATCAGATTCCAAAAGCAGAAAGGGGAAAAAATCAACAAGAGGGAAAACAGCAGTAATTCTTCACAAAGACTGATATAGATTACAGAGAACTCACCAGCCAATTGAGATTTTTTTCAAAGATAGCCTGAGAAAAGAGAAGACAGGCAAAAGAGAAAGAATACAAAGTATAGCATGGTGCTGTAAGACCAGTGGCAGATCATAGTACTAGATCTCAAAATGAACAGACGCTGCCTCACAAAGGCAATCAGAAAGGCTTTGTCTGTTATCTGTAGCTTTTTTTGAACTACATTATGTAGATATTTGTAGACAAAAATTGGGGAGGTGATGGGGAGAAAGAGCATCTCCTTGAGACAAAAGGGATAACGTTCTCTAACAGGAGAAGGACCCCGCTGTTATTTCACTTTTCTTTGCCAAGGAGAATGACTTTTGCATCCAAAATATTCTATTGTTAATAGAGACTTGATATCTACTAAAAAGGATAATTTGGTAATGAGGCTTTAGCTTGCCTTGATGACTTCTAGACTCCTGGCACAGCTGAATTGCATCCTAGGGAGCTGAAAAATTCAGCAGATGGGATTTTTGAGAGACTGATACTGATCTTTAAAAGATATTGGAGCTTAATAAAAATAATTTTTAAAGTCTACAAAGTGAGAATGTTCTGGATTTTTAAAAGCTGTTTTGATTGTTTTAAAATCAGTATAATAGAATATGCTAATAATAGGTCAATATGCTTGACTTTAGTATCAGGAAATTTATGGAGGAAAAAAAGTTTAAAGAGAGTGAACTAATAGAAAATTGCAAAACTCATCATTGGTCATACCAAGCTAATCATATTTCCTATATTGTGAAATCTGTGAAATTCTATAGATGTAATTTACTTCAATTCAGCTATAGTTTGATGGAACTACTTATGTATGTCTTGGGAGAGGGACAGGAAAATGTGGGACATATGGTGGCACAATTAAATCAATTTAGAACTCATTGAATGTCCATATTCATGAAGTAGCCATTAACGAACTTGGGACAAATCTTCAGATGATTGCTTCAAATATTTTAAATCAGTTCTGTGATTATTATTTATTTGTTTATCACTGGTATGGAAAAATAGGTAGCATCCCAACAAATTTTCAAAGGAAACAAAGTTAAGGGACATAGATAACACAATATTCTTTGACTAGGAAGCTTTCCTACAGAGTGTTAAGACTTTTATAGTATTGTGATTAAAGATGAAAATTGAAAAGACTGAAAGTAAAATCACATACTTGAGTAAAAAAAAATGAGCCTTCTGTAAGAATATGGAGGCAGAGGGCAGTGGTGATAGCAATAAAGATGTTTTCTGATACCGATTAGAGATATGAGTGAAGTAAACTATCATATGTGAACATTGTCATGTGTCTGTCAAAGTCAACTGTGAGCTAGGGCTACATTAGGGGAGCTATATGTTCACAAATAAGGTAATGATATTACCTGTATATTCTGTTCTAGTTAGTCCATATCTACTAGCTACTTGATTCCTCTAAAAATATTTTTTTATCTTTTTATATTTTCAGTATCTACTATGTCAATTAATCACTTAATAAATCTTTATTCTTAGTATTTAATTCTGGACATAAGAGTATAGGAAGGACTTTGAGAAGCTGTAAGGTTACCAGAGGAATGAACCAGGATCATAGATGGTATTGTAATTTGAGGATGAATTAAAGGAATTTTGATGTAAAACCTGAAAAAAGAAAGATTTTGGGGACATAGTAGCATTGAAGGCTTGACATTAGAACTGTTCAAATATGCAATGGGCTTTCTCAAGAGACAGTAAGCATTTGTTCATTGGTGGTATTCAATCAGAATTTGATTGAAAAAGATGTAGACTATTTCTTGTTTACGATTTAGGAGTGATCACTGGGGCAAGGGGGTAGAGTCATCAGTTGACTACATATAAATTGTATTAGTAATTTCTACTTCATTTATATGTGCTGATCATTTTTTCCTAAGATAAATAATGTTTAGCTGGGAGAGAAAACTCTAGATGAAACTGCAGGAGGAGTTCAAGTCAGGGAAAATGATATTCAACTTAACTCTCTGTTTGGCAAAACTTGTATGAAAACAAGAAACAACCTAGGTTCATGCCTCACTGAAAACTGCAAGAGTTGGAATAAAAAAATCAATCATACGTATAACTTTCCAATTCCATGCTAGACAACTGATGTGATGGATACTTTCATTGAACTCATTGCACTGACTACTAATTCTAAGACCAGGTAGGGGCATACAAACCCAAAGGTAGGGAAGATAAGAAATTTTTGTGATTATGACATTCAATGGGGAAATAAAGAAGGAAGTTTCAACAAGTATGTCTTTTAGAAGCAAATTATGGGGACATGGGAAAAAAATACTTGTCAGATGTACGAATAAGAGGAGAGTTCATATCCAATTAAGAGACAGAAGAAACAGAGAGGATCATAGGAGATAAAAGGAATAATTTTTATATGCACAAAGTTTTTTTAAAATTGTTTTTTGTACAAAAAGAAAACTATTTAGCCAAAACTAGAAGGAAAGAAGGCAACAGGGTGGTGGTGGTTACAACAAGTTTCTTTGATATAGGTTTCATTTCTCAAATATATGTAAAAGTCAATTTGTAACAAGGCATTTTCTACTTGATAAATTATCAAAGAATATAAGCAGGCAAGTTTCATAAGAAGAAATAAAAATAGCAATATTCATATAACAGTATGCTCTAGCAAATTAAAAGAACTCTTACATACTTTTTCATACCATTTATATAGGCTAGCATGTGAGAAAAGGTAAACCACTAATGTTGGAAGGAATGCAGGGGAAAAATGGCACACATGTACTGTTGGTAGAGTTGTGAACTGCTCTCAACATAATGAAGAGCAATTTGGAACTATCCCCTAAAGGCTGTCAACCTTTGCACACCCTTTGATCCAGTAATACCATACTAGATAGACCTGTACCTGAAAGAGATCAAAGAGAAAGTAAAATACCGTTATATACAAATATGTTTATCTTAGCTCTTTTCGTAGTGACCAAAAAAAAAAATGAAACTGGGGGCATGTCAATCTGTAGTGGAATGGTTGAACAATCTGGATATATGGTTGTGATGGAATACTATTCTACAGTAAGAAATGACCAACTGGAAGGTCTCAGAAAAACTTGAGATTTATGTGAGCTGACAGAGTGAACTAAGTTCACTTAGGAAAACAATCTACACAGTAATAGCAATATTGTCATGGACAGTCAAAATGTGAAAGATTTACCTACTGTTATCAATACAGTAAACCCCAAAGAGACCAAGGGGGTCTGGAAGAAAAAAAATGTTATTATAAAATGCTATTATCTCCAGAGAGAGAACTGATGAACTTAGTACAGATTGAACCATGATTACTACCATTTTCTTGTCACTGGATCAAGCTAAACCTGAGAATTCTGATTCTAGGAGTAAATTTGATTTGTGAAGTTGGGAGGTCAAAGGAAGTTTGATACAGTGACAATGACTACTGTGGAGGAAGTGGGGTTGGAGGATAAGGTTAGGAATTTCAGGAAATTGAAGTAGAGAAACACAGAGAAAAGGAAACATCCCTTTTCACTGCTGATGCACTGAAGAAAGACTCTTGTAGCCTCATCTGATCTATAGCTTTCACTGTGTTCCTGAAAGTAAATGCCAAGTTTTCCCATCCTAAAATTGGAGATTTAAGGGAAAACATGCATTCATCCAAATGGATGAATATTCCACATTTCTAGCTGGCATTAGCTCCTCCCACCTCCAGCAGGGGAAACAAAAAGATGATTATTTCCTGCTTTGTCAGAGTGTTCCACCAGCTTGTGGGTCTCTTGTTGGGATTAAGAAACCAAGTACATAAATCCCAAATAATCAAAGGTAACTCACAAGAAATTTCAGAAAATTAGCTAAGCACTGTACATCTACTCTCACCCAATTCCCCTTCTCCAATAGCAATTTTCTTTCCAGGACTACCTTTTTTCCTTAATGTACATTATCTTTCACCTAAATCCTTCCTTCACAATGCATTTAGAACCAAATAAAGCATTAATATGTTCATCTGTGAGGAATTGTCTCTTAACCATTCCTTCCGAAAGTCATTGAGCTGCATTTGATGGGGAGAATGTACTGACATTGCTGAGGTTAATGACCCAGTGATTAACAATACGCTGCATTTTCATGAAAATGGTTTCAATTCTTGTTTCTTGGAATACTGGGGACAACAATTTGTGAATTCAGCCTACGGTGTTCCAGAATGGTGTCATTCTCTTCATCATCAAAGGCAAAATAACATAAATAATAATCTTTGGCATTTATTTGTACTTTATGATTTTTTGAGAGTTACTTCCCTCAGTCATTCTGCATTCCAGTCAAACTGCCCCACTGGCTCCTCCCTGAATAGTTTTCCATCTCAACACTCCTCACTTTTGCAGAACTTGTTCCATTTGTATAAAATGTGCTCTCTCTTCAACACCACCTCTTGAAATCCTTATCTGCAAAAAGGGCCAAGCTAAAATGGCCCCTCCAAAATGACACCCATTCAGATTCCTGAAACTTTAATCTTTCTGCCATCCATTCCCAAAGTCTGTAAAAAAGATATCCTGTATTTTCTTTTTATGAGGTCAATAGATATCTAAGCTCAGAATCCAGAAGACTTGCATTCAAATTCTTCCTTTGATAGGAATATTAATGAAATGATCCTGGGCAAATCCTGCAGTCTTATTGCTCAGGGAAATTCTCTAAGAGTGTAAATTATAGACAAGATACAAAAGCTGCGCTGGTAAAAAAGAGTGGTCTTTGTCTAAGAGTTCCTTGTAATCCCCACCCCCTCAAAAAAAAAATCCATTCCCTATGTGGGAAGTAGGAAAGTTCTGTTGTCCACATTCCTAGGGGATAAGGGTTGTGATCTATGTTGACCTGAAAATTTGGTTAGGGAAAAGGTAACATGCTAAATACATACATTTCATGATTTAATTAATTAATTGATTAATTCCCTATCAAAGAAAACAGTAACATAATGCATTGTGGAGCCAGAAAATGTTCTGGCTACCCAGTAAAGAAACCTTCTCACTTATATACATTTTGCCATGAGAAAGGAGTTCTCTTAGATAAACAAAGTGGCATCAATTGGGTTAATGATCCCAGGCTATGGGCATCTTCCTTCCATAGCATGCCTTTGTGATTTAAAACAAAGTCCCATCACCCAGACATCCTGTCCCAAGCAGGCTGTTGAAGTTGTTTATTCACAACCCAAGGTGTCTGTGTTTGTCACTAGGATACTGGAAGAAGGGTCTGATAAGAAAGGCCCATTCGCTTGACAAAAGGCATCCTCTAAACAAAGGAGACTATTAGGTCCAGGCTCTTCTTAATTTAAACTTTTGGGCCTTATTAAAGTCTAAAATTTATATTAAATATTATCACCTAGTATGGACAGGTTAGAGGTCAGAAACTAATATGCAGGCCCAAGGAACTGTGTGAGGAAGGGCCTATCAGAAGTAGAACATAGAGTCACATGACCAGAAAACAGTATTAAGAAATCCCATCTTTCTGCACCTGTTATAGTCTTCCTGAAACCTTATTGTGGAGGTTACCTGGCCATTCAAGGGGAATGGGCATAAAGATTAATAAAAGCTTTCCTGATTTCACAACAAACATTGTTCTTTGTTTAAGGTGAGCATGTTTCTCACTGTTGGGGGCTTGTTAGACAGGCTCACTTCGGAAACCCCATATGGTATATTTAATTATTTCTGTATTTTTTTCCTGTTAGAATAAAAACTTTATAGGAGAGGTACTGTTTTTCTTTTTATATCCATATCCTCAATGACTATCTCAGTGCTAACTCAAGGTAGGCACTTTATAAAAGCTTACTGAATTGACATATATTTATATCTGCCTATATAGATCTATTTACATATATATATATATATATATGTGGTAAGAAAATACAAATACACACACATGCATTCATATATAGAAATGTGTGTAAATACATACAATATATACATGTATGTCACACACATACATGTATCACATTCTACAAATATTCCATTCAAAAAGTCAAATTTTTGCGGAAGGTGTTACATATTTAAATTGAAGATCAGCTCAACTTGTGTTGGTGGATTAAGGTCATGTTTATGGAGAGCAGTGCTATGTCATGGAAAACAGGATATGTTTTGTTTGAATAAAGAAACTCTAATTTCCATCTTTGATATTTTCCCTAAAAGTGTTATCCAGAGGAAGTCAGACTACCTCTGTTTCCTCACTGATAAAATTCAAATAATACTGTTACTACAGATTTTAAATGCTTTGCCAGCTTTAAAGGATCAAATCATACAAGGACAACTT
>CM053769.1:112079867-112109228 GCA_028658325.1 Potorous gilbertii
TTTCAGTTTCTTTTAATATTTTTTTCTAAACTATCTTGAGATAATACAATTAAAGTGCTTTAAAAGCCTTAAATCATTCTCTAAATCTTAAGTTGCTTTTATTATTTAACTACTTTATGTTTAGAAATACAAAAAGATGCATTTATTAATTTTATGTTTGTGCTCATATATATACATGTACTCATGCATACTACGTGTATATTAATCTAAAAGTATACATAATCATACACACAGTTACAGTAATAATATATAAATATATTAACCGTATATACTATTTGGATATGCATATATATGTGTATATATATGAAAAAGTATGTATATACATATTCATATATGTACACATATATATGTATGTGTGTATAGACACATATACTTACTGTCTACTCTATTTGAATGTAAACACTTTGTGAAGTGGGATTGTCTTAGTCTTTGTCCATGTATCCTTAGAACATTGCATAAGGCCTATCATGTACTTGAAGATTAATGAGCAATTATTGATTGATTGATTCTTTTTTTCTTTATATGTCTCAAAAATGTGTGTATATGTGTGTGTTATCTCAATCTATTAGGACTCTACCATTTAACATATTCTCAAAATATGTGTTCTATAGGACAGCCTTTAGTGATATACTTTACCTAGTCAAATGCTTAAAAAAACAAACAACAAACAGAATAACAGGTGGATCAGATGCCATCTAATTCATAGCACCCATGAGGCAGCTAGGTGGTAAAATGGGCAGAATACTGTGTAAAGAGTCTGGAAAATAAGAATTCAAATATTGCCTAAGACACTGACCAGGTGAAACTATGACTCTGTCTCTTCATCAGTAAAATGAGAAAAATAATATTGCCTACTTATAAGAATTGTTGTGAGAATGAAATCAGATCATATTTAGAAAATGTTTTGTAAAACTTCAATCAAGACATTAACATTAGCTCTGATTATTACATATAACTAAGAATTGCTACTATGAAATGCCAAATATTTGTCATCTAGCCACTGATAAAGTCCTCCAGTGAGCCTTACGTTTTGAAGATTCAATTCTCTTTCCAAATGAAGATAGGATGATAAGCACCACCCTCTCTGAAGCTTTACTCAGTTCTCACATCATGAAGGGTGTTATCTTCCTAAACTATCTCACATTAATTTTCTAGACATTTTGTATATCTTTTTAAATATTAGCTGTCTCTTTCGTTAGAGTGTATTTTCCTTGAAGGCAAGGCGCTGCTTTGATTCTCTCTTTGTATACAACTCCCAGCTTAGTGCCTAGCATTCACAAGGAGTAACACTTAATATTTCTTAAATACTCCGTGGTCTTCATTTTCTATTCTGTATTTCTCTTCTCCGATCATGGGTTTTGCAACATAATCCAAAACAATTTACTTCTCAATCAAAGCTAATCCTTTCTGTACCTTAGTACATGGTTCTTCTGGACAGTGAATTGAATACATCAAGAATTGCTAAATGTTCTCTCTATCTCCTTAATTATCTTGGAGATAGAAGAACTACCTTTTGACTCCATTGAACTTGTCAGAGAAAACAAAAACATACAAAGATTGAACAACTCTGCAATCTCTCTAATCAGTTAATATCACCTAATGTACTCCAAACAATATCCTCTGTGTGTGTATGTGTACACACACAAATATATATATATATATATATATATATATATATATATATATATATATACATAACACATAACATCTATATTTACATAAATAGATCTTTATTTATCTATCTATATCTATCTAAAATTTTCTGCTCCTTATATCACTGTAGATATCCCAAGTGTCCTTTCCCCTTTTCCTCCAAAAAGCCATTCCATATTACAAGGAATATTTGTAGAGAGGAAAAACATCAGAAAAAACAGATGGACACATTGAAAAAAACATTGGGCAATGCCTAATACTGTGGACCTCCCACCTTCATGAGTGGGTAGGGTGAAGCTACTTGACCATCATTCTTTATTCCAGTCATTCCAGTCAATAATTTTTTAAAAATATATTCTTTAATTCCTCTATTTCCCTTGATGGATTTTAATTCTGCATTGTGAGTAACATCACAGTACTATTTTTATTTAGCATTTTATTTTTCATAAGTTACATGTAAATATTTTTTTAAAAAATTCATTTCTAAAACTTTGAGTTCCAAATTGCCACTCCTTTTCTTTCAGGGACTGCCACCCAGAACTGTGCCCTGGATCTATGTATAGACAAAGCAACAGAGTCTTATCTCGGTGCTAGCAAGACCACCTGTGTAATCTATTTCTGACCAATTGTACTACTCGTTTCCTTTCTGTCAAGTGAGAGCTCCTGAAGCAGTGGCTACTGATTCATTCACTCCCAAGACTTGGTCCTGGTTTGCTGTGATCAGAGCTGTGCTAGTGCAGCTTGAACCAAGCTCTTCTCTGCTCTCATCCAGGTGCAGCCGACTTTCTTTACTTACCTCATAATTTGTCTTTGGTGTCTCTTGACTGAGAGGTCTGGAAACTGCCAATGCTGCCATTGATTCAGTGGCCTGAGACTTACTCCCCATCTGCTCTGGCACAGACTACACTAGACCATGTTCCTCTCTCACCCTGGTTCAATAAACCTATTCTATGAAGCTTCCATGTTGTCTTGGTCTTGAGATTTGTTTCACTCCATTTTTTTTTTGTGGATTATGGTGCATCCCATCATCATTCTAGTAACTGATTAAATGATTATTTAATTAGTTTGTTTACCTACCTATTAATTCATTCCTTTGTTTGGTTGCTCATTTGTATATTTATTAATTTACCTATTCTTTCATTTGTTCATTCACTTATATTTTTACACATTTGTTCATTTCATAAATAAATGATTCATTTGTTTATTTCTTCATTGTTTCATTTATTTGTTTGTTTGTTTATTTCATGCAATAACCAGTTATTAAGTACATTCTAGGTGCTAGATACTGGGCTGAGTACTGGGAATAAAAAGCAGAATAAGTCAAAATGAACAACAATAAATAGAGTCCCAGTTTTCAAGGAACTCATATTTTAATAGATGAGACAATATAAAATAACTAGTTACAGTTATATATATTTTTTATTCTCTGCCATATTTTTGCGTTTTGAATTTCATTCTTGAATTTTTCCTGTCCTTTTTGACTAAAGCCAAGATGGCCATTTAAGGTCACCTGTAGACTTAACTGAGCAGGTAGGTGAAACAATGGATAGACTGTTGGCCTTGAAGAGAATTGGATATAAATGAAATGACTCCTCCTGCTCAACAACAATAGCAAGCAACAGTTGAGCTAAATGAAGCATTGCCATGTGGATACTATATACCATGCAGTTGTCAGGTTTTTGGTATATTTGTTTGTTTGGGGGCAAGTGGTGGGGGCAGTATTAGGAAAGACGAACAGGAGACTTGAGAAAGAAACATGATAGACTCTAAAGGAATACTTAATTAACTTCATGATTTCGACAAAGTCCAAATTTGACAGAAAAATTATAAGAAAAATGGAGTCTGAGACTGAAGAAATCTCTTGCTCAAAGGAGATAACAGAAATAAATTGCAGAAAACCTGACCAACTCCTTCACTCAGATACTGGAAATTTCTCATTTAAAGGGGGGAAAAATTATCAGTTTATTTGCATGAATAAGTTTCTCTTCTTCTCACACCACCCCAAACAACCAAATATGTCTCATGACCGTTCTGGAATGATCAATTTGAAACTTTGTCAAAGACAATTTTGAAAACTGTTACTAGAAACCATGGTGAAACCAAATGGAAATAAGGTTTTAATAGACAAGGAAGACAATCCAGTGTTCACAATGGTTTTATTTTGTTCCTTTGCATTGTGCTCTTCTCTGGAGATGTTAGAAATACATGATTTGGTGTCATTTATGGTTGACCAGGGCCCCATATCCATGCAGACATTAGTATGTACCAGTGATTGAAATCATTAGGGAGTCAAAGAATATGTGAGCAGAGAGTGAACTTAGAAGCCATATACCTTGACCAGTTCTCTCGTTAGATGAATGAGTCACTTGGGACTCAGAGAACCTGTCAAGTCAGAGGCTATAACACAGCAATGAAGCCAATCCTTGATTGAATGACTCAATCCAATAATTCTAGGAGCTGAATATGATCTAACAGTAAAGACACATTAAATTTGTCTATTTGAAAATTAAAGGAGAAAAAGAAAAATATGAACTGGGAAATATGTTAGAAATATGTGACAATTTAGAAAAAGAATGCAATTTACTTAATTTCAAAGATCACATACAATTATAAAATCTTGACTAATATGTTTCACAATAGAAAGTACCTGCAACCTCATTGATGAGAATATTTTCACCAGTTTATGTAAATTACAAACCACTCAAGTGGGCACCATCGTGGGTGATTTTTGGTTTTTGTCCTATGGCAAACTAATCAGATCCTTTGACTTTCAAGTAATTTGAGATCAATTAAACTCAATCCTTTCCTCCATTTTACAAATGAATAGTCTGAGAACAAGATATTAAGTGACATGGAAGCATCACACGGCTACTAAGTGGCAGATATAATTCTTAGAGAGTGTGCTTTCTGACTCTAAGTTTGGCACTCTCCCCTATTAGACACTAGCATATGGTGTAGAGCTTAGCTGCTTCACCACTAGGTTTATACCCTCCAAAGTCCACTGAAATAAAGTGTCACCAAAATACTCAGCTATGGAATGGTTAAACAAGTGGTGGTACAGAAAGGTTGTTGTTGTTACTCATTTGTTTGTCAGTCATATCTGACTTTTTGTGACAGCATTTGAGGTGTTCTTGGCACAGATGCTGTTGTGGTTTGCCACTTCCTTCACCAGATAATTTTTCACTTAAGGAAACTGAGGGGAAAAGAGTTAAATAACTTGATCAGAATCATACATCTAGTAAGTGGCTGAGGCCAGATTGGAACTCAGGAAGATGGTTCTTCCTGGCTCCAGGTCTGACATTATTTGCTGTCCAGTAGAAAAGTACTGGAGTATTATTGATCTCAAGTAAATGATAAAAATGAATATACCAAATCATTGAAAAATCAATTAGAACTAATTCAGAATGAAGTAAACACAACCATGGAAAGAATATAAAGAAAAAAAATGAATATAACAATTTAAAAAAAAAGAACAACCATATAACTAAAAAATATTGAAAAATTGGAAAGAATAATCATAGTTCCAAAGAAGAGCTATAAGACAAAATGTCC
This sequence comes from Potorous gilbertii, assembly GCA_028658325.1. Lineage (NCBI taxonomy): Eukaryota > Metazoa > Chordata > Mammalia > Diprotodontia > Potoroidae > Potorous > Potorous gilbertii. The sequence continues at coordinate 112,085,073 of CM053769.1, forward strand.
ACCTCTTTGAAGAGGTGAGAGGTCCTCAAGTGAGGCACACTGCACATACTTTCAGATTATTTTTTATTACTATACTGTTAAGTCCTGCTGATTTTATACACACACACACAAATTTAGATTCATATATATATGTATTATATATACATATATATGTGAGCATGTGTGCATGCATATGTATGTATATGTATACACACACATATATATATCCCTGAAAGTATTATTTCCTTTATCATTCTATGTTTTATATTGTGTGGTTGCAAAAACCAAAAAAAATACTAGAGGAAATTTCAGTGAATAAAGAAGGGGTATAAATAAAATTTGATTTTTAAAGGAATTCTGATAATTGCAAAAAACAACCATGACATAGTGGTCTCAAGATGCACAATACACAAATATTTTTAGATATAGATGATCTGGGCATTTGTTTTGCTTGATAACACATATCTATCACAATGGTTATTTTTTTATCCTTTCTTTTCTTCAATTTTTTTTTTACATTTCAATTGATAGAGTGCTGGTATGGGAAATCTAAGGGAAAAATGAAAAGATAGTAAAAGAAGAAAAATAGAAGAAAAAAACCAGAAACAATTGATTTACTTAAGCATTTTTAAATGTATAAAGATAACAAAGAAAGGCCAGGAAGAATAACAAACAAGCATGATGATTTTTAAATATATATATTTATATATATATATATATATATATAAAACTAATCTATCATTATGTTATTATAATTATACATAATACGTTATATAACAAGAATTATTATATATTATACAATAAATTGGATTAAGTTAAACAAAAAGAAAATCTACCTAAATATAGTTTAATGTTCAACGATCATTTTCTTTCCTATTATAGAAGAGTGACCCACAACTGCATTTGGATACGTTGCTTTTATCTACTTATGTGTACCAGATTTAGAGGAGGAAAGGAAATATTTTTAAATTGTAGCATTCTTGTCATTGCACCAAGTTTCCTTTCATGGTGTTTTATTATATTGAAGGTTAATGAGCAATTTTTGATGTTACCAAATTTTCATCTAGCTAGATGGTGGGTTATAGATGACCCAACTGAACTCTTTCAACATTTCTTCCCAAACAATTTCAAAATAATTCCTCAAATCAAGTTTTAGAGCAGAAGAACCAAAATAAGAAATGTCAGAGTGAAACATATTTCTGGATTAAGAAAACTTGGCAGCTCATCAGAAGTTTGTGATATCAGGATGAAGATCTATCAGGATCTCACACATATTGTGACCACAGAAACAACAGCAGTTTGAAAATTCTCAGCCCAGAGACAGTAGGGAATTTGATAACTGGACCCTTTTACTAGCACTGGGTACACCTGATACCAAAGAGTAACTCTATTGTCTACATGAAGTTTTCAGTCACAGTTCCAGAATAAATAAGAACACTTGGGATAGGCCACAAGAAAGAAGGGAACCTGGTCACATTTTCAAGGCAATGTGAGTTACTAACACTTGTGGATGCAGGGGAATAAAAGTCCTTCCTTGGTAAAGACAAGAGAAAACACAGACTTGAAGTGTAATGACCATACCTCTTGCCACATCACAATACTTTGAAAGCATGAAAAAGTTGCAGACCCCTAAAACTAACTCAGAAAAGAGAAACATGAAAAAGTCCAGACTCTTAGGATGGTGTCCCTCCAATCCCAAGTGGTTAGAGTCCAAATTAAACATGAAGTCCAAAGTCAAGAAATAGGATGGTACAACAAACAACACAGCAACAACAGATTAGATCATGAAAGCTACCACAGTCTCAGGAAAAACGAAGACATGAGCTCAAAAGAAGATAGAAATGTGAAAACAGCTAGAAAGGAAACCTCAAAGAACAATACTAATTGAACATAAAGCCAGGAAAAAACATGGCCATAGAAGAGGAGAGAGAGAGAGAGAGAGAGAGAGAGAGAGAGAGAGATGGTAGAAGAAAATTTAGGAAGAAAAATTGGAGTGATGCAAGAAATTTATTTTTTTAAAAAAGGAATTAACAGCTTGGTAAAAGTGGCACAAAAATAATAGTGCCTTAAAATATTAAAATTGATTTAATGCTAAAAGAGATATAAATGAAAAATAAAAGAACTTTGAAAAAACAGAGTAGGCAAAATCAGAAAGAAGGTAAGCAATCTCTTTCAAGAAAATAATTCTCTAAAATTTAGAAATGGGTAAGTGAAATCTAATGAGTCCATAAAATTTCAAGAAATAATAAAGTCAACATTTTTTTAATTGAAGAAAAGTACAATATCTCATCAGAAGAAAAAATGACCTGGAAAACAGTTCAAGGAGAGATAATTTTAAAATGATTGGACTACCTGAAAGCCATGATCAAAGAAATGACCTAGAAATCGTATTTCAAGAAATTATTGAGAAAAATTGTCTTCACATATTAGATCCAGTGGGTAATATGGAAATTCAACTATCACCTACTGAAAGAGATACATAGAATGAAAACTCTCAGGTATATTATAATCATGTTTCAGCCTCCAAGGTCAAGTATAAAATATGTCAAACAGTCAGGTATAAATAATTAAGCTATTATAGAGTCACATTTAGTCTTATACAAGATTTAGTAACTTTCACATTCAAGTAGCAGAGGGATTGGAAGGCAAAGGATATGGAATCTTAATAAAAACGTATCTTACTCTGTAAAATTGAGTAAAATCTTTTGGGAGAAAATTATATATTTTACTATATTATTTCTGATGAAAGACCATAGCTGAATAGAATATTTGGCATTCAAACACAAAACTCAAGAGAAGCATGAAAAAAAAAATGTAAGAGTAGTCATAAGGTTCTGAATAAAATTAAACTATTTATACTCCTATATAAGAAGACAATATATGTAACTCTTAAGAACTTTATTATTATTTGGACAGTTAAATGGAATTTAAATAGAAAGAAAGCATAGATGTGAGTTGATTATGTTGGAATAATCTCCAAAAACAATTAAAGAGTGAGGAAAAGGAATGGACTGGGGGAAGGGAAAAGTAGAAGAGGGAATATTTTCTCATGCAAGAGAGGTATTCAAAGAACATTTACAGTGGAGGAGAAAATGGTGGTGTGGCAAGCAATGCTTGAACTGCACTTTCTTTGGAGTTGGTTGAAACAAAGAAGAATGCATGGGCAAACACATGTCCACACACACATTTGGATGTATATAGAATTATGACTACCTAATAGGGAAACAGGAGGGAAAGCAGAAAAGAGAAAGGGGGGAGGAGTGACAAAAGGGAAGATAGATTAAGAGAGGAAATGTTTAGAAACAAAATGATTTTTTTGAGGAAGGAAAGGATACAAAAAGAAGAAACAGAAGAAAATGAGATAGAGGAAAATATATTATAATCATAATTATGAATGGAATGAGATCATCCTTAAAATGGAAGTAGATAATATATTGAATTAGAAACCAGAATCCAACATTATGTGGTTTCTGACACAGAAACTCAGGATTGAAAGACACAATCAGATTTAAAATAATGGATAGGAAGAGAATCTAATATTCTTCAATTCAACAACAACAACAACAAAATGCAAGGGTAGCAATTATGATCTGGAACAAACTGAAAGGAAAATATGTATCTCAGTAAAAGGGATAATCAGGGAAATGCTATTTTGCTAATATATATCTACTATCTATCTGTATCTATAGATAATAAAGTAATATAAAAATAGGAAGATTAAATAAAAATAAAGGTCTCATTTTGTCAACATATAAAAGTAAAGAACTGAGTTAAATATATAAAAAATTAAGAGCCATTGCCCAATTGATAAATGATCAAAGAACTGAAACAGGTATTTCTCAGAAGAAGAAATAAAAATCTATCTATATTCATATGAAAAAATACTCTAAATCACTATTGATTAGGGAAAGGCAAATTAAAACCACCCTGAGTTATCACCCACATCTATCTGAAATGACAAATGCTGGAGGGGACCAGGGACAAATAAGCATGTTAATGAATTGTTGGTAGAGTAGAGAACTGGTTCAACCATTTTTAATAACAATTTGGAACTTTGCCCAAAGGACTATAAAGCTGTGCATAACCTTTGACCCAGCAGTGGCACTATAAGGTCTGTATCCCAAAGAAGTTGAAGAAAAAGGAAAAGATCTACATGTACAAAAATATTTATAGCAGTTCTATTTGTTGTGGCAAAGATTTGAAAATTAAAGGGATGATCATTAGTTGAGGATTACCTTAAGAAGTTCTAGTATATTATTATGATGGAGTATTATTGTGGTGTGGGAAATATTAAGGATGGTAGTTTCAGGGAAACAAACAAACAAACAAACATGGTAAGACTTATATGAACTGATGAAAAGTAAAGTGAGAAGAACCAGAATTTCATTGAACATGTCAATATGACTATTGTGAAAGACTTGGCTCTTCTAATCAACGCACTGATTCAAGATAATTACAAAATATTCATGTTGACAAAATACTATCTAACTGAAAAAAAAGGAAATGATGAACTCTGAGTACAAATTGAAAGATAACTTTCTTATTTATTTTATCTTGCTTTAAATATATATATGTAATACGGAAATGTGTTTTGCAGGATTTGACTTTGGAATAACTGTTGAGATAGTTTGGGACTCCATTCCATGGATGTAGACACCTATACTCTTCCTCCTTCCATGAAACCACCAAAATATTCCCTACATGAAAGGCTTATCATTTCCCCCCAACCTCTTAGAAATAAATTAACTCCATCAACTTCATATTACCTGAATCTTCAAATATATCTTTTCATGACTTAGTTTCTTCTTTCATTACTAGTCACCTTATACATTCTTTCTTTAAATACCCTCTGAATCCTAGTATACTAAACTACTTGTTTTTCCTCAAAATTGATTTAGCACTTATTTCTAGAATGATTTCCTTCTACACTTCTCCTTCCTCCAATCCTAGTTTTCCTTCAAGGGCAGTTCAAGAATCACCTACAGTAGGAGTTCTTTCCAGGTCCCTGTTTCTACTAGTGACTTTCATTCCAAAGTTTACCTTGTATAGAATCTTTTTGCTTATGTATAATCCTGACACCACTGCATTAACCCTTACAATATAAGATACATAGTGATATGAACTGTTTGAATTATGTTTGTTTAGGATCTTTGAGAGGAGAAGAGCAAGAAGGAGGAGAAAGAAGAGGAGCTGAAAGGAGAAGAAGAAGAAGAAGAAGAAGAAGAAGAAGAAGAAGAAGAGGAAGAGGAAAAGGAAGAGGAAGAGGAAGGGGAAGGGGAAGGGGAAGGAGGAGAAGGAGAAAGGAAGAGGAGAAAGGAGAAGGAGAAGGAGAAAGGAGGAGGAGAAGAAGAAAAAGAGGAGGAAGAGAAGGAGGAACAGAACAAAGAGCAGGAAGAGGAAGTTTGATGGCTTAGACTAAAATGTATAGTGACTCATTATTCCATGGATTCAGACCACAAGCAGGTTTATTTTAGATAAGCAGTTTAACAATGTTCTGGATCCAGAAATGAATAGGAACATAGAAGAGTAAACTGAATTGCATGTGAGAAAAATCTGTCTAGCAATCTGTTTCCTTGTAGGGAAAAATGAAAACAAAAACAAAAAACACAAAACCAAACCAAAACCAAAAAATAAACCCCTAAAACAACAGAAAAACAAACCTCTGTTTCTCTGCCTCTCTCTGCCTGTCTCTCTCTCTCTTTTTCTCCACCAATGTTTATTTTATTGTCCTGATGATGGCATGTGATTATATGAAATGAAAATAAAATAATACTAATGGAGTGACAATTTTTAGTAACTTAAAAGGCATTGGAGATTCCATAGTGGGGTTCAGGAAGCTACAGTCAGTTATTATTTGCAGGCAAATATGATTCAAGAGACCATCCCAGTGACTCAGTCATGCATTGCCAATAAAGGATAACAGATGGACCGCATGGTTCTTTTACAAATTGTTACAAGTCCTAGAGGAAAACTGGCAGTATGAGGGATATATCATCTATGGAACATTTACAAGTCAACTCTGAGAACATTTTCATGGAATGAATAGATATCTGCACCAATCAAGGGAGGAAGCAGATAAATCAGATCATGAATTTAGTGAAACATTCACTTAAACTGATTCTTTCTATTGCCAGGATAGGAGAGGGGACTTCACTCCAATTGGCATTACAATTTATAGAAACAGCCATTTTATTTTAAGAAAGTTTCACTTAGAGGATCAAAAATTTTGACTTGTCAGATACATATAAAATATACTAGAAAAATACTGAGAATTGAAAAAATTCTGGAGAAAAAGATCAATTTCAGGAGAAATGTCCTTTACTCAAATAAAAACATTATCTATAGTTATATATCGCATTGATTATGCGATGCTTAGTATGTTCCAGACATGGTACAAAGCAGTGTATAAATATTATCTATTTGATCCTCACAACTACTCAGATAGACATTATTATTCCCATTTTACAGACAAGGAAACTGAGGAAAATGAAAGTTAGGTTACTATCCCCAGGTCACATAGCTAATAAGTGTCTGGGGTAGAATTTAAATTCAAATCTTCCTTTCCCCAGGTACTATGCTCTATCCACTGAGTCACCTATCTGCCCACCTCAGGAGACTGGTGATATACTTTGTGCAACATTCTCTCCAGTGATGAAGAGAGACCCACTCATGCCTGCCCAACCTGTGCAACTATTGGCCATATTTTTTCCATAACTTCACTATAGGATCTAATATTTCCTCATTTTCTTTTGACATTACAAAAATATTGATGGACTCACTCTTGCCATATGACAAGCCCTTCTTTGCCTTGTCCATTTATTTCTTTAGGCCATTTAAATCTCCTTATTAATGTATTTCAAGCATATTCATGCCCACCATGCATCACTCCATTATGATCTAACTAGCAGCCATTTCTGAGTCTTATGGAACTGCAATGTTCCCCATCTAATTATCTTGCAAGGACATATTTCCAATAATTTGAATCTTTTGTTGCTGTTGTTTTTCATTTGGAATGTTTTACAAAAGGAGTTTACTTTTCTTTGACCATAAAGAGCCAATTCTTTGTGAACAAATGTACAGCTATTAACTATATATTATTCAATATACTACAGTAGATAGAGGGTCAGTCTTTAATAAAGGAAAAAAATACTTGAGGTAGTCAGTCTCTATCATATATTAACTATATGGTTATGGTCAAATCATTTTTTCTCCTTGTACCCTTCTTAGAGATTTAAGATTTGTTCATTTCCTTAGCGAAAAGACCACCTATAATGGTGATTCTCTACATAGATGAAATTACAGATGTGGATCCATATGTACACATATGAATCCATACAAAACACACAAATCCCTGAAAATCACTTGTTACATTATATATTCATACATGAACCCACATATCCATGCATATTGCTGCATATTTATATAAACATATGCATATTGTGACACATATATAAGATCAGCTTGAGTAAAGCACCCTATACTTTATAACTGAAGTATTAGTACAAAGACTATTTTTTTAATTACTATTCTATTCTTTGGTCCTCTGTTTTGAAGCCTGTAAAATGAGAAGTAAAAAGAAAACCTGAATTATACTGGTAAAAACACTACTTATTAAAAGTTTTATATATATATATGTATATATATATATATACATATATATATATGTATATATATATATATATACATATAATTTAAGATTTTAAAAACATATTTTTGCTATTCTTGAAATTTTCCAAATAAAAGGGCATAATGGCTTCCAGTACTGCAGTCATTGTTTCTGTAAATGGATTGACCAGATGATGATGTGCAGGTAATGTAATTGTAGTGGCAGTTGTATGTCTTCCAACTTACCAAAACAACTAAACAGCTATTTGTTTCTGCCCAATGGTGAAGAAGGATATAGTCCCTTAGGAACAGAACTACATGGTAGTTGTGGTAGTGGTGATGGTGGCATTGTTGTTGCAGGAATTGTGTCTTTGCAGAAGGTATCATCTCTCCAATTCAGTATTTTTAGCATAAAGAATATCCTTGATTTCTAATTCTCTGATTTTTAGAACTTTCCATTTTCATTTTGTGCTATAAACTAACTCATGGTTTATGAATTCTCTTTTGTGGATCAATTCAAGACTGCTTAGGGAAAATGGGAAAAAAAATAAAGATCTAGGCATCTTTCAAAGAATCTCATTCCATTCTTTTCTGAGCTTTTCCTCCAGCACGATAATTCCATGACCCTAGGAGCAGAGTGGATAAAGGATTAGACATGGAGTCCGAAAGAGGTGATTTAAAATCCATTCTCAGACAGTTTTGTGACCCTGGAGGAATCACTTAACTTGTTTGCTTCAATTTTTTCAACTGGAAAATAGGAATAATAATATCACCCATGGTTTATGAGAATTAAATGAAATAATGAGGGTAAAATAGTTGATATAGTGCCCAATACAAAGTAGGTACATGTCTGTTTCCTTCCTACTCCTCGACCTAGCCACCCAGTACATTTTTTCTTTCTCCTATGATCATCAGTTCACAAAACCTTCAATTCCACTGTGATTGAAATGATTAGTGGAAGCTTATGGTCTTATACTGAGAATCATCCATTCATTCAATAAATGAAGTCAAACAAACATTATCAATTCAAAAAAATGCACAGACTTGAGGTTGTAAACTTGAGTTTTCATTTGACGTATATTAGCAAGCACCCCAAAGCATCCAGGATAGCCTGCCAGCACAGGTTCTTAGATCTGCTTTTCTAAAAGGAAAGCAACTTTTGAGGGATCCACAATTTCCTTTAATCATATATACCAACAGAGAAAATACAAGAAGAGAAAGAAAGACCAACAGACACGGTTTCTAAGTGCCTGACAGATTTGTTTTAATTCTTTCTTTGGTAACTGTGTGTATGTGATGGTCAGAGAGAGAGAAGCAAAACCTTTGGCTTTTCAAAGCCAGAGGGCTCCTTAATAGTTATCCATCCTCTCATTTGGCATAGAAATCTTCTTCCAAAAAATAAGCCCCAAAGCAAAACCTCACCTCAGAATATATATACACTTTTCAGACCCAGAGGGCATCAGGACCCTTGTGACCCAGTGCCTCATTAGAAATTCACAAAAGGTGTAGATATTCCTACAAAACAAGCCTCCCCAATCAAATTTCCCTTAATGGGTTCCACATAAAGCCTATTAATGGGCAGCTGAGATCTTTAATTCTCATTACACTTATGTAAGGTCCTGGGCTAGGTAGTATGAAGGATACAAAGAAGCTGAGTTTTGCATAAAGCCTTTGTCTATTCCTGTTACAATCTTGCCCAGGTCCTCTTCACCCCAGATCCGACTATGGTAATTACCTCTTATCTAGCCTCCCTTCTGAATCATACTTCCATCAAAGAAATTTTCTCTGTTTCAATTAAAGTTATTTATTTTCGGTATTCAACGTTCACTTTCACAAAATTTTGAATTTCAAATTTTCTACTCATCTCTCCCCTCCCTTCAGCCTAGAAGAGAAATGTTTTCTGATTACTCCTTCCTCCAATCTACCCTCTCTTCAATCACCTCTCCCCTCATCCCCTTCCCTTCTATTTTCCTGTAGTGCAAGATAAATTTCTCTACGCTATTGACTATATATCTTATTTCCCAGTTGCATGTAAAAACAATTATTAACATTCAGGTTTATAGCTTTGAGTTCCACAAACCTTTCCTTTCCCCCCTCCCCAATCACCCTCATTGAGAAGGCAAGCAATTTGATATTGGTTATCAAAGAAATTGTCTTCCTTCACATCTGACCATACACAAAAGCCTTCAGCTTTTGTTCCTTACATGCTAAACATGTTCTGTTCCTTACATGCTAAAATATGAACTGCTTTACCTGGCATTATAAGGTCCTCCATTACAAATGTCCTTTTAGTACAGTCAAGTAGTATTTATTGGATGCCTACTATATATCGGACACTTTGATAAATCCTAAGTATAAAAAGAAAGCCTAAAACAAACAAGCACAATGCAGCAAAAACAAAATCAGCAAATGGCCCAAAGGAGTCCATACTCTAATTGGGAGTCAACATGTATAACATGCATGCAACAAAATACAAACAATTTTAATGCAGCATAAAGTGGAGATATCAGTAAAAAAGAGGAGCTAGAACTAGGAGAAGCTGATAAAAATTTCTTACAGAAGTGGGATTTGATCTAAGGATTGAAAGAAGCCAGGAAAGCCTGGAAGATTAGATGAGAAAGACAAAATTCTAGGCTTGGGAAACAGCCATTGGAAATCAGTATTATTTTTAAAGTAAATCCTTCCAACATTTCTACTGTCTTTTTTTGAACTCTACCTTCCAGTCAAAATAGTTTATCCTGTTAACTCTATATTCCATTTTTGGCTTTACATTTACAAGCTACCTCCCCATTCCTGGAATACATCCACTTTTCCCAATCCTTATCTTCTTTCAAGGGCAAGTATTTTTAATCCATTCTAAAACTTCCTATCCAATCCAAATTTTTTTTCTAGTCTAGCACCCCCCCAAACACACTGCTCAATTATAGTAGATGCTTATACTAATAAGTATCACTCCATCAGTTATGCACCCATTGAGGTACATAAGGGCTTTCTAAGCACCCCTAAAATGGTAGTGAATTGAAGCCAGATTGATTTCTGTATTCATAAGGCTTATGTCATGATCAGCTTTAAATTTTCATCCCTTATTAGCTCTGAGTAATCTTATTTACTTAGTAAATTAGGTATCCCTTGGCTGAATATTTCCCTGAGTGAAATGTTTATATTTTATGTCATCCTACCCTTCCTTCTTCGGCTTCAGCTCCTTACTTAACAAATAAACCTATTTAGATCTTTTTAAGCCTCCTTCATACTCTCCTAGTGTTCTTTCATTTACATCCCATTTTATAGGATATATCAGCTGCACACAACAGGACATAAGGGACTTTTTTAAATTTTTCATAATTCTGAGCTTTTGTATTACTGCTGTCATGAAGAAAAACCTGACCATACCCCCATACATGCACACAGACACAGACACAGACACAGACACATGCACGCACACACACTCAAACACACACACACACACACACACACACACACACCTGGAAGTAGAAATATTTGTATTCAAAAGAATTGGTACTTATTTGCCTGCTTTTTTCCCATTTATTTCTCCCTTTATCTTTACTGGACCCCCTTCTCTTCCAACAGGTACATGGACTCTTCAAGAACTTGGTATCTAATTCAGATTGCAGCAGAAGCCCTCAGGTGGCCTACATTTCATGTAAGCTGGTCCACTTCCGATTTTCCATACATAGTATTTCCATTTCCCACCTCTATACTTCTGCACACCAAAAAAACCCAGAAGTTGAGATTTGGAGGAGATCTCAAGCAGTTATCCATTCTAAATGTCACTAGCATAGAATCTCCATCATAGCACATCAGATTTGCAGTTGCTACTCCAATAGCCCCAGCAAGGGGGAAACCCACACCTCTTTAGGTAGCTGACTTGGGTTTTAGAAAGCTTAAGACATTACCTGTCATCAAATCAAAATTTCCCTCTTAGCTCCCTCCATTCACAGAGAAAGCAACAGGGATGACAACAACATGAACAAAGAAAACAACAAAAGCAAAACCAAAAGTTTAAGTTTTGCAAAAGTACTTTCTATGTATTGTTTCCAACAACAACACTTTATGTATTTGACAAGTGTATTGATCTCCACACCCCACCCTCATCTTTCTCGCTAGTTCCTTCAAATGTTGCTCATTAATCTCAAAGCCCTTTTACCACCTCAGATGACCTCCTCTACCTGCTTCCAGTTCATAAAAAAATTCCACAGTATGTCATATGTGGAATTCATGCCCTTCTGACCTCTACCATTTCATTTAAAGCCCATGTCAAGTGCGCTGACCTTTCCTAAGCCCCATATCCTGAAATATTTGTGCTCTCCACCTCCAAATTGCATTTTATATATTTAATTGATTTTTTTTCTGTCAGAATGGTTTTCCTTCACCCCAATAGACTCTAAATTCCTAGTGGAAATGGCTTTTTTTCTTTTTGTTTTTGTTTACTTAGGATCTATAATGATGCCTAGCACATTAGAAGTGGCTAATAAATAATTCAATAATCAGGCTGTATTCATAAGAAACTTTATAAACTTGAAAACCCTTTATAAATGCTATATTGTTATTATTATTGTGTTCCTTATTAAATATACATTAATGAACTATATGAATAGGTGAACTTTATATCCTATTCTAAGAACCAAGAATTTGCAAATCAAGACTATTTATCTTTCAAGATTTCATCATCCAAAGTAACCCCAGTCACTGCTGCCCAATGATTTGGAGGAGTAAGGGTTGTAAACAAGATCTCTCAAATTTCTTCTCCAGCTTCAGAGAAACCTAATTTGGAGCCTTGATTCCCAGAGCGTACATATCTTAGAGAAAACATACCCCAGAGAAGGTATGTCTGGAATTATATCTCACCGTAATGTATGGTTAATGAGATATAAGATATTCCCTGACCATTAATAGGCCTCACATGGAGCCCTGGCAGAAAGACAATTACCATCTGGGTCCTAGGGATTTCCTCACCTTTCCAATTAAGTGCTGATTTTCAAAGTTCTGGGCATTAAGCCAATCAAGTGCCTTTAAGTAGAAACAATGTATATTGTATTGCTTGAAGGGGAAGGTGTTGGGGGAGAGAGAAGAACTTGTCTTGGGGGAATTTCCTGGAGATACAGTTTGATGGAGAGAAATGATGGGGCTCCCTGGATTGGCGTGAATACCTTACTAAATCTTACCTTCTAGTACCCCAATAGGGATGTTTCAAGTAAATATTTTGATTTTATCTTGGAGGAAGAGAGTTTGTTATATTTTGCATTTTATTTATACATATATGGATAGATATAAATATACACACACACACACACACATATATATATATATATATATATCAGTGTGTATACGCACACACATACACATATGCATACACATACACATACACACACATATATATGTGTGTTTGTGTTTGTGTATCTATTATATCTCTCCTCTCCAACTGCCATGCAAATTACTTTATCTCTGTTTGCCTGACTTTCCTCAACTGTAAAATAAGCATAATAATAACATATGCTACCCAGGGTTGTTGTGAATACTAAATGAAATGAGAAAATATTTTCTTGAGTGCTTAGCACAGTGGCTGACACATAGTAAGTATTTAATAAACGCTTATTCTTGTCTTTGTTTTTCTTTTCTCTGTCAATCTATCTCTCTCTGTGTCTTTCCCATCTCTCTCTGTCTGTCTATCTCACAAACACACACATACACATACACACTATACCTGCATAGAAATCCCAAGGAAGAAAATCTTTTCATGAATGAAGATCTGTATTCTCCTTGCAACTTATCTTCCTCAAGATTTGCCATAGACAGTAAGAGGAAAAGAAATTTTCCCAAAGTCATATAACAAGTATTTTGAAGAAATGGGACTTTAGTACCTAACTCCCTGACTCAGAGATTAGCAACATAAAATAACAGTGTGCGCCCAGTAAAGTCGTTAGAATTTTTGGAAGGCACAATTAAACTACTCTGTGAAAGAATTTACCTAATGATTCATCCTGGCATGGAGGAAACATGAAGTTCTTGAAAATTATGGAAGTATAGCCTTGGCTCTGTCATGTCCTACTATTATGTAATGACTGAACATATGCACCCCATGGTAAATGGTTCATATTTTGTATAAAGAGCAGTCCAAAAGAATTTGGCAAAGCTCATAACCAGACTGACTGGAGGGTAATGAATTTTTCAAGCATAGTGAAGCTTAATGAATATCTATATATTCTAGAGAGGTTGTGATCTAGTGTGGTAAAGGCAATATCACAGAAACAAAATTAGAAGTACTCACAAACACAAAATTAAAATGGAAGCAGCTAATTGAAAACTTAGGAAGCTAGATGACTCAATGGATAGACTGTTGAGCTTGAAGTCAGGAGGGTCTGAATTCAAATTGGTTCTCAGACATGTACTAGCTTTGTGACCCTGGACAAGTCACTAAAAATCTGTTTGCCTTAATCAACTAGAGAAGGAAATGACAAAACATTCCAGTATTTTGCCAAGAAAACTCTATGGACAGTATTGGTATGTCATGGTCATCAGTACTCATGAAGAGTTTGACATGACCAAATGACTCTACAGAAAAAACCCTAGAAAACTTAATAATTATTAATTCTTTATTAATAGCTGAACAGAGCCATGGATGTAGAATCAGTAAGACCTGAATTCATTCTGCTTTAGATTCTTAATAGCTTTGTGAACCTGGGCAAGTTATTTCATCTTGATCATCCTGAACCTCATTTGAAAAATGAAAGCTTTGGATTTGATGGCCATTGAGGTCACTCCCAGATTGAAGTCAGTAATCTTATGAACTGATCTTGTTTCTGTTTATATTCCTTAATTCTTCCATTCATTCAATGAGAAAAGGATTGTGATGAGCATGAGAGGAGAGGAGGATAATTAAGACAGTCTTTGCACACATCAAATGTTCAATTTAACATAGCCATTAAGTTAAAAAAAATACTTGCTAGATATTTCGGAATGTTTTGTAACATGCAGAAGGCAATGGAGTGTTGTTGTTCAGCTTTTTGAAAGAGAATGTTATTAATGAATGAGTGTTCAATATAGGTAGATAGATATAGCTAGCTATATATGCGCAAAATTATATGTGTGGATATACACACAGACACGTGCAAACATATGTGTGTACATGTGTGTATATGTGTATATATGTGCCTGTGTATGTATGTATGTATGTATGCCCAGGCTTGAATATGTATGTGTGTGTGTGTGTGTTTGTATGCCGAGACTTGGCAGGGATATGATTTGGTTTTGAAACAGTGGGAAGACATTACTGGTCAAGTGAATGGTACATGCCCAGATTCAAGGACATTCTACCTGATTCTCTTGGCTGATAGACACTTTCTAATCTTATAACACCTTTGGCCTTATGGTAATTGATTGGACTATCATAATTTATAATTATTTGGCCCATCTTTCTGAAAAATCATCTCATCTATTTAAGGATTTCCTGGCCCAACAACTACTTAGTTGTTGAGGAGAAATATAGTCAACATCCTGGACTTCTGCTGATGAATCTGTACCTGCTATAGGTAACAGAAGGGAGGTTAAAGTACCATCCTGGCTTTTACAGGAAGGAATTATTTCCTGCTTACCAAAGAGACTGAAATGTCTCTGAAGCAGATGTGCATCAAATGACCAAATACTGCAAGTTAAGAAAATGAGCAAATATTTTGTATGGTCTCCTTTAGGGACAGAAAATTTCAAAGTCATATACTTGTCTACCATTGGTTATGTTCCCCTTTAAAAGCCTTTAAAAGGACAAAAATAGTTCTCCGAAAGAGCAAACAATAAAAAAAATGAATAAAACCACACATAATCAAATAAGTCTATCTTGTATAGTTTGTTCAAAGACCAAGGGGTGGAGGTTACTGTACCAATCTGGGTTAAGATACCTCTCAGAAAACAGATTGATTGTCTCAGAAAACATTCCATATTTGACCAATAATTCCTTCTTGACATAATTAAAATTTTGTCAGTCACACGCTGCTTGAAGTAGTTAATTGAACTGGAAAATATACTACTTCATAAGGCTTCTCAATTCACTTTGTGATACATGCAATCATTGATTTGTTTTCCCTTCAGCAAACCTGAAGCTAACTTTTTCCAAACTCTCACCATTTCTGCCCATTACTGCTTATAGTCAAAAAAGAGGATATAGATGTCTTCCTCCACATAGATAGCCTTGACATATAGAAATACTACTTTCATATAAGATTCATATATCTCCTCTTTTTAATGTTAAACATGCCTGAGACTTTAAGCTAAGCATCTATGACTGGTTCTTAAGTTCTATCACTATCTTTGTCAAACTCTTTAGAATACACTAAAACTTTTGCATGTCATTCATAAACTGGGATGCCCAATCCTGAGTAGAAAGATGCTGAAATTTTATGAAAAGAGCAAGACTTTTCTTGACATCGTGCTTCTCAGTACCTAAACCAAATTAAGATGTTATGAGCATCACACCACAGTATTCAGCCATATACAAATCACAGTTCTTTAAAAGGGTTATATATATATTTCCCCGACAAAACCTGGTGCATAAACATACTCCACTGTCAACTTGTAAAGACAAGTTCTGAACCCAAGTGCAGAAATTTCATTGTATTTCTGTCTCTCCCAAATTTGAACACATTTCATTTAATTCATTGCTCTAGATCTTTGTGCATTTTTACAAAGTACTCATGCATGCTAGATCAACCACGTGTATTCATATAATACCTACAACTATTCTTGCTATGTTTTCATTTAAATCTTTCACATTATGAGAAAAAAGTGCTAAAAAACTGGACCAATGAAATTTGACTGAAATACTGAATTTTACACCTCTGACACTGGATATCAACGTATGATTTACTAGTTATTAAGGTATAATCAACAACTCATCTTTTTATTTGCCTAACTAATTGTCATCTGACTTGCATTGTTTTTCTTTTATGTTTCCTAATTGTGAATGTAGCAATTACGAAAAGATAATTTGTGACTCAATAAATGGACTGAAACGTTGTATAAGAACTTATGAACACATGCACACATAATATATGGAATATAATGTTACAATTATATGGCATATGACTATATTTATATAAAATAGAAAGAGAAAGGAAGGAAGGAAGCAAGGGAGGGAGAGAAGGAGGAAAAGAAATAAAAAGAGGAGGGAGAGATGGAGAAAAGAAGAAAGATAGGTATTGCACAAAGCACTGTCCCTGGAATTAAAAGAAGTAAGTTCAAATCCAGTTTGTGGGACCCTGAGGAAGTCACATAAACTTTGTTTGCCTCAGTTTTCACAACTGTAAAATGAAGATACTGAGCATTTATGCCTACCTTGCAGGGCCATTGTGAGGGTTAAACAAAATATTTTAAAATATTTACACAATGATAATTTACACAATGAATAAATAATATCCATTTACAAAATGCATATTAAATAAATGAATATACATACAAGTATGTGTAACAATGTATGAACATATGGATGAAAACACTTATATCAAGGTAGTAACATGACTGATCTGTTTCTGACCTTTTGCACTTTGGTATTCTTTTTTCATTTGTATCAATTGACTTCCCTCCCTTTATCATGTTTTTCTGTCTTTTCAAGGAATATAATGTTAAAAAAAAAGCTTTTTGGAATACTTCCCTATAATCCAAACATATGTCGCTATCATTTTTTTCTGATGTATCAGTCTATTTTTCCTTTGAAATAAATAAATGACATTCATGTATTTGGCCTTGTTTTTTACCAAGTCATCAAAATTTTATAAATCATTGATTCCCTTTATATGAGCTCTGCAATTACCATATATTTTGTTACAAAAAAAAGGAAAATGCATTTTAAAATCTATTTCCAAGGCCAGCCTGGGGCATTATAATTACATGAATTTTTATATCTTTTCTCTGTTTTGCCATTTTTGTTTTAATTGTTTATATTGTTTTCTGAATCAGTTTACTTGGCATCTGGTCATATAAGTATTCAACCAATCAATCAGCAGGAATTTATTACCTGCCTGGTATGAACTCAACATGGTGGTAGGTACTGGGGATATAAAGGAAAAAACAATGGAAATATTTCACACACTTTCAAAGCCTACCTTCCACTGGGAGAAATGACACAAGCATTTGTAAAAATATGTAACCTGGCTTTGACTATGAGTAGATTCCCTAAGATAGGGGCACTCATGTAGGATATGGCAAAGACCAAGGAATGGGAAAAGACATTATAAGTTCCCTAATTATTTAGTTAAGATCAGCTTCTTTTCATTCACTGTATAGCTGAAACAAGTTGAATTTTGACAACCACTATACTGTACATTTCATCTCTTCTTTCTAGAATTCTAGACGGTGAGTTTCCTTGTCAACTACCACACAGGCATTAGGCATTGAGCTCAATGTGGAAGAAAAATTACATTCCCTCTCTTCCTTCTAGGCCCTTTGGCCTGAAGAATTAGGTTTGGGGCTTTTGGTCTGTTTCATTTGTCTTTTTCAATTCTAGGCATAGGAACAGGAATTCCCTAACCTGGAGCCTAAACTCTCTCCCCTCTTCAAAGACAAAATGTTAATGTAGACAATATTCATATCCTCCAGGTTTTGAGGGGATATTTGTATATTTTCTTTTTATACCTTTGAATGAAATATTTCTTTGGAAGGACTATTCTGATTGTTTGGCAGTTAAGGGAAAGTGAGGTTCTGGGACCTACAAAACTAAGGAAACACAATTGGTGGATATTGATTCAATGATGAACACTTAAACTACAAATTTCTTTTAAGATTACCAGAGAAAACTGAGGAAAGGCTGAGTTATAGTGACCCTGACCTACAGGAAAGGCCTGATTAGTCACTGTTAAAGATAATTAGAATAAATACAAAATAAACAAGTGTCATTTAGGGACCAAGTTAATTAAGAGTTGGAGTGGGTACCTGGGATCTATGTTTTTTTCTTTGACAAAAGGCACCATATTTATTCTTTGATAGAGAGTCAAAAAGTGATAGCAGAATTTTGCTAAGAAAAAAAAAACAGCAACAATGGAGAACCTAAATTAAATTCAAGCTCTGTCAGGTATTCCTGAGTGGTCTTAGGCAAATTAATTAATTTGAATGAGCTCAGTTTATTTATAGGTAAAATGAGAGGGTTGAATGAGACCACCTTTGACAATGAATCTATAATTCTACAAACTTTGTTGATTGATTTTTCTCCACCTGGGGTGGGAAACATAAGGAAATTTTCAAATAAGATAAAAAAGACCTATTTTTGCTACTTTGAAATGGTGCATTTTTCACCCTTAAGTGTGAACATAACGTCTGTCCTCAAGGATGGAATTGTTCTCTTCCAAAAAAGGAGGTGAAATAAATTTGTTGGCAGTAATTTTTTGGGGGGAGCTTGTGAATTCTTCAAACCCCTTTGCATTTACACCTCGAACGAGTTGTGAAGAACATATAATGTTCATAGTGTGGAAATCAATAGACTCTCCTTTGTGTACAGAGATGCACAAATTTAGAGATACTCTTAGTAGGCAAATTCGTCATTGAAAAATAGTGACATATTAAAGCTTGCAAAGTATTTCCCTTATAACTACCCTGTGATGAAAGTTGTATAAGTATTGTATCGAATTGATAAGAATATTGATGCTCAGATAGAATAAGTGCCTACTTAGGTTTATACAGCTGAGCTGAGACTTCAATAAGCTGATTCCAAATATGCTGATTCCAAGTTTCATGGATTCTTTTCTCCAATAAACCCTGTGAACATCATTATGTACTACATACAGTGACTAAATGATTACAGGGCTTCAGTCAGTTTAAGGCAATTGGGCCATGTGGAAACTGTAGCCCCACAATTTTGTTTGTTGAAAGTTCTAACCTAGAATTGATGATTACATAACTTTAAAATTAGATAGAATTAGTTTCCAGGGCTTCAGAACCTCCTGGTTAAACTCTCCTCCTCACATCTATTTTTTCCCCTCTCTTTCCCTCAAGTTGTCCAGTTTCCTCTGTCTACTTCTGTTTGCCTGGACCACCTGCTCAATATGAATGAACAGTTGAATATGATAGTCCCCAAAGCTAATTTGATTGATAATTTCATTGAGAGGCATAGCTTGCAGGAACAAATGAAAGTGAAACTCTACTCTAGCTTTTCAGGCTGTATCTAAGCCATTGTGGTCTGTTCCTAACACATGCTTTTTATGAGGGATATTTATAAGTTGATGAGTGCTATGAAGAGGGCAGTCAAGGTTGGTTGAAAAAATATCTAGATAATACTTAGCCTGGAGAAATGACAGGGTAGGGATGCAGTGGGGAGCTATAACTATTTTTCATATTAGAAGACAATCAAGTGGAGATGTATGTTCTTTTACTTAACAAATATTATTCTGTTTATTTACACTAATATTTGCCAATTACATGGTATATATTTAAAATTATGTATTTCAATAAATATTTCTCAATTGAAATGTAGTTTTTAGTGATCTTTTTTTAAATTTTGAATTCCAACATTTCTCCTGCTCTCTTGTCCCTTCCACATCCTTGAGAAAGCAAACACTTTGATATCAACGATATCTGAAAAACATGGAAAATATCTTTCTATATTAGGCACAAAGAAAACAAAATAAATCAATACAAATAAAATGAATAAGTATGCATTAATATGCATTCAGAGTTCATTAGTTCTCTCTGCAGAAATGGATAGAAGTTTTCATCATGAGTCCTTTGAAATTTTCTTGAGTCTTTGTCTTGATCAGATTAGTTGTCTTTCATAAATGATCATCTTTATAATATTACTTTTACTTTGTAAAATGTTCTCCTAGTTCTGCTCACTGAATCTTGCTTCAGTTCATATACATCTTCCTAAGTTTCTGTTAAAGCACTAACCCATTCTGTTCATCATTTCTTATAGAATAGTAGTATTCATTCACAGTGAGATCCCACAACTTATTCAGCCATTTCCCAATTGATGGACATGACCTTCATTTCCAATTCTTTGCCACCACAAAAAGATCTGCTAGAAATAGGTTTCTACATATCGGTCTTTTCCCATTTCCTTCGATCTTTTTCAGCATAAAGACCTAATAGGAGTATAACTGGATCAAATGATATGCACAGTTTTATAACCCTTTGAGTGTAGCTACTAATTGTTCTACAGAATAGTTGAACTAAGAAATCCACTAAAAGTGCACTAGTGTCGCAATATTTCACATATCCTCTAACATTTGTTATTTTCCTTTTCATCACATTAGCCAGTCAAATAGGCATGAGGTAATATCCCAGAGTTATTTGACGTTGCATTTCTCTTGTTACTAGTGCTTTAGAGAATTGTTATGTGGCTATTGATTGCTTTGACTTATTTTTCTGAAAATGTGTGATCATATTCATTGACCATTTATCGACTGGTGAATGGCTCTTATCTTTATGAAGTCAGCTCAGTTACCTATACATTTCAGAAATAAGATCTGTAGCAAAGAAACTTCCTATCATCTGCCCACAATCCCCACCCCAATTTCCTGTTTTCCTTCTACTTTAAGGCTGGGCTAGTTTTATTTGAGCAGATGGTTTTAAATTTCATGTAATCAAAATGATCTTTTTTACTTCCCCTCCTTCTATCTCTTGTTTTGTCATTACCTCTTCACTTAGCAAAGATCTGACAGGCACATTTTTTTTCCATACTACTCTAACTTACTCATGCTATCATTTATTCATCTTCACCTTATCTTGGTATAGATGCAAGATATTGGTCTATGCCTAGATTCTGTACAACTGTTTTCCATGTTTCTCAGGAAATTTTCTCAAATATTAAGACTTTATCCCAAATGCTTGGATCTTTAGGTTCCTTAAACAATAGAGTAGTATTGTAATTTACTACTGTGCAAATTAGGGAGAATCCTGTCTTAGGTAGCTATTAGTTATGTGCCCCTGAACAAGTTACTTAACTGTTTCCTTCAGTTCCCTCATTTGTAAAATGAGCTGGAGAAGGAAATGGCAAACCTCACTAGCATCTTTGCCAAGAAAATTCCAAATGGGGTCAAAAGAGTTAGACATAATTGAAATAACAACAAGAAAAGTGTGTACCTAGTCTGTTACACTGATCCATCATTCTATTTCTTAGCCAGTACCAGGTTGTTTTGATGATTACCTTTTGGTAATATAGCTTGAAACCTCGTACTGTTAGGCTGTCTTATATTTTTCCATTGAATTCCTTGATATTTGTGACCCTTTGATTTTCCAAATCAATATCATTTCTGTTTTTTTATAGCTCTTTATAATAATTGTGTGGTGGTTGGATTGGTATGTCATTTAATAAGTAAATTAACATGGGTAGAATTGTCACTTTTATTTTACTGGTTTGATTTGCCTATGAGAATTAAAGTTTATTTAGTTGAAGTGTTTTGCGATTGTATTCATGCAGTCCTTGGGTTTATTTTTGAAGGTGCACTCCCAAGTATATTATATTATATGCATTTATTTTAAATGGATTTTTTTCTTTCTATCTCTTGATGCTGGGTTTTGTAAGTGGTATGAAGGAATGCTGATGTTAAAGAGGATTTATTTTGCATCCTACCACTGTGAGGGTTGTATTTTGTCAAATATATTTTTCATTCATTCATAAAACCATGTGCTTTTTGTTGTTATTTCTTTATTGATATGGTCAAGTACGGTGAGAGTTTTCCTAATAATGAACCAGGCCAACATTCCTGGTTTAAATCATACTTGGTCATAGTCTATAGTTTTTGAGATATATCACTGTATTCACCTTGCTAAAATTGATTTAAAATTTTTACTGCAATATTCATTAAGGAAATTGGTTTGTAGGTGTTGTTGGTGTAGTTGTTTTTTTTTTCTCTATCTTCCTGGTTTAGGTGTCCTTCAACTTTCTTTTATGACATCTATACCAAGGAGAGAGAAAGTCAAAGACTGAAAGCAAGATCTCATAAAAACAATCATAGGGCATTTTTGAGAGCCAACAAGCAGGAGAAAGCAGATTCTTTTGCATTTGAAATTACAGAACATAGAGGTGATCAAGTATTAATTCATTGAATACCGTGAATATGAAGGACAAAGAAATTTATTAGAGATTTGCACCAATTTGTACAGAGTGAATGGATCAGAACAAAACAAATGATTATAAATAGAAATAACAACAGAAGAACAAGAATTATAACAAGCATCATTAGATGCTGAACTCTGTGCTAATGAACACATTTCTTGTGTAATGACAGTAGTGTCATATAAAATATGTTTCATTGTGGGTAGATGTATCATTGATATTGAAATGTAAGGGATATCAAAGACCATGTCATCCAACCCCCTCATTTTTCAGATGAGAACCCTGGGTCTCAGAGACATTATATGTGTTCATCCTTCATTGCTGAAGAAGACCATGCCATCCAAGAATTAACAACATGACTTGCACTTGACCTTGTTTTGAGTGAGGGAGGACTGTGTGGGTCACCAGCCTCACTTCTCCTCCAGAGCCATCTGAATCCAGTGACCAGATATTCATCAGGATGACTGCAGATGACTCAGGATGAGGTAATCTGGATTAAATGACTTGCCCAACGTCACATAGCTAGTGAGTGTCAAGTGTCTAAGATTTGAACTCAGGTCCTCTTGACTCCTGCCCTGGTGCTCTATTCAGTGCACTAGACATTAAATGACTTGTTCAATGGTAAGGTATTAATGAGACTATTAAGAGCCAGGATTGGAATCCAGGCACTCTTACTCAAATATCCAACACTTTTCCCTGGTACCATACAATTTTGCTTTGCATTTTGGGCTCCATTATCTTATTTTCCCCTTGTTTTCACTTTTCTCTAGGTCTTTCTTCTGAAATCAAACAAAATAATTGATTCCCAGGTCCTAGGAATCCACAGTCTATCCTCCATCATACTAGATTCCATCATGATCTGCCTTCCTTATGAAGAACTCAATGACTTAGAGTGTAAAAAGCTCCTCCTTAAAAATAAAGTTAGGGAACCTAGAAATAGATGAAACATTGCTAAATTTCATAACTTAATCCAATTCTATGTTTCTTACACCTCCACTTGACTCTTTTCCAAAATTCCCAGTTTTGCCAAGTATTTTTCTCTCTGTTCCAATCATCTCACTGCCAACATCTCATTCAACACATAGATTCTTCTAGTGAAGTGCCTTTTAAATTATAATAGATCTTTAAATATTTAGTAGTCTGATATTGAAAAAAGTATTATGAAATGGCATTGCCCCTGTAATATAAACATAGTGCATCCTATACCCCTTCCTGAGATTTATCTTCAAAGAGTACTTACCTCCCACTGACCCCAAACTCAGAGTTGAATAAAGAAGCTGAGAAATTAAAAAAACAATCTTTCAAATGGGGAAATGAAGAAATGTGATTCTGCATCAATATATACAAACTCAGGTTATGCATGAACCACATGTATTTTCTTTTTTTTTGAGCTCCTCCATGGCCTGAGCCCATGGGGTATCTCTTTCAGATATTTGGGATACAGAGGCCTCAACTCTTATGTCTTTACCTGATGGTAAGCATATTTCTTCGTCCTCAGAGAGGAATGATGCAATCCTCTG
>CM053769.1:112109728-112139837 GCA_028658325.1 Potorous gilbertii
GAAAAGTTTCAAGAGTTACAAATATTTGCTTTCCATGTAGGAATGTAAACAATTCAAGTTTGGTAAGTCCCTTATGACTTCTCTTTGTTGTTTACTTTTTCACGTTTCTTCTCATTCTTGTGTTTGAAGGTCAAATTTTCTTTTCAGCTCTGGTCTTTTCATCAAGAATGTTTGAAAGTCCTCTATTTCATTGAAAGATCAGTTTTTCCCCTGAAGTATTATACTCAGTTTTGCTGAGTAGATGGTTCTTGGTTTTAGTCCTAGATCCTTTGAATTCTGGAATATCCTATTCCATGCCCTTTGATCCCTTAATGTAGCATCTGCTAGATCTTGCGTTATCCTGATTGTATTTCCACAATACTGGAATTGTTTCTTTCTAGCTGCTTGCAATATTTTCTCCTTGACATGGGAATTCTTAAATGTGGCCACAATGTTCCTAGGAGTTTCTCTTTTTGGATCTCTTTCAGGTGGTGATTGGTGGATTCCTTGATTACTTATTTTGCCCTCTGGTTCTAGAATCTCAGGGAAGTTTTCCTTGATAATTTCACGAAAGATTATGTCTAGGCTCTTTTTTTGATCATGGCTTTCAGGTAGTCCCATAATTTTTAAATTGTCTTTCCTGGATCTATTTTTCAGGTCATTTGTTTTTTCGATGAGATATTTCACATTCTCTTCCATTTTTTCATTCTTTTGGTTTTGTTTTGTGATTTCTTGGTTTCTCAGAAAGTCATTAGCCTCTATCTGTTCCATTCTAATTTTGAAAGAATTATTTTCTTCAGTGAGCTTTTGAACCTCCTTTTCCACTTGGCTAATTCTGCTTTTTAAAGCATTCTTCTCCTCATTGGCTTTTTGAACCTCTTTTGCCAATTGAGTTAGCCTATTTTTCAAGGTGTTATTTCAGCATTTTTTGGGTCTCCTTTAGTAAGGTGCTGACCTGCTTTTCATGCTTTTTTGCATCTCTCTCATTTCTCTTCCCAGATTTTCCTCCACCTCTCTACTTGATTTTCAAAATTCTTTTTGAACTCTTCCATGGCCTGAGCCCATTCAATGTCTATTTTAGATGTTTGGCATACAGAAGTGTTGACTTCTATGTTTTTCCTTGATGGTAAGCATTGTTCTTCCTCCTCAGAAAGGAAGGCAGGAGATATCTGGTAACCAAGACAGTAACCTTTTTTATTTTGTTTTATTTTTTTCCCTTTTCTGGGCATTTTCCCAGCCAATTATTTGACTTCTGAGATTCCTTTCCACATCCACCTCACCTCCAGATCTGCCCAGCTAGTGCTTGGGGTCTGAGACTCAAATGCTGCTTCCTAGCCTCAGGCTTTTCCGTGGGGGCAGGTCTTCTATTAAATGTAAGTTTATGAGTTATGCAGACACCCTGCTCCCCTCTTGGCCAGCCAAACAGCCTCTCTCACTGACCTTTGCACCTGTGGGTGGAGGGAACTGCGTGGCTGTTGGATATTATGTCCCTGAAGCCTGCTAGGATCTGCTCCTCTCACGGCTATGTGGCCAAGGCAGGGCTGGGATCTACTCTGGGTCTGGTGCATGACGGACTTTTGGTATTGGTTTTTTTGGTCTCTCTGGAACAGAAATATTCTCCACTCCATTGTTTTCTGGCTTCCACTGCTCCAGAATTTATGGGAGATCTTCTTTGCAGGTATTTTATAGGCTGTTCTTTCAGAGCTAGTGTACATGTGTCTTTCTACTCGACCATCTTGGCTCCTGTCCAGAGCAATAATTTTTAAAAGAAGTTTAGAAGAGACTAAATTTTTGTAGAATAAACTTTACAAAGATAAAAAAATGGTGGCTAGGCTATAAAAATATTGACTTAAAAGGTGAGTGATTGGGAAGGCATAATTAGAAAATATTTCCTATTTTTTAAAGTCATTAACTTAAATAGTTTTAAGCTCAATTGGACTAAAAATATGGCATTTTATCTACAAAAAATTTATGTTCTGAGACAATGTCAGGTGATATACAATGTGAGTTCAAGGCATATGGTTATGCTACTCAATTCGGTACTCTTCTATCTTTATCTGGAGTATAATATACAACTGAGTTTGTCTCATTTTAGTCACTCATTCCTATGACCAATCATGTCCATAAAAGAGCAACCAAGAAGACTGGAGGATTGGAGACCATGTGAAGACCAATTTTAAGAGCTATGGAAAAGGGAAGACATTGAAAGAGGATGTAGGGCAGCTAAAGAACATTTTCAAGTGTTTAAAGGATCATTACATAAAAATATAATTTCATTTAATCCCAGAAGGCATATCTAAGAGCAACAAGAGGAAGATGCAGAAAGACTGATTTTGCTTGGAGGACAGGGCCAAGATGGTGGAGTAGAAGAAGATTTGCTAGAGCTCTCCCCCTTAGCCCAGCAAAATAACTGAAAAAATATCTCTAAAGAAATTGTGGAGCTGGTTGAATGCACACAATCACAGAGTGAAAAAATGTCCAGTCTAACACAGATTGGAAGGTCGACGGAAAGTGTCTATCACACTGAACTGGGAGTAGAGCATAGTTCAGTATAGGGCACTCCAACATAGGTGGGACCTGAGAAGACCTCAGGGGAATGGCATCACTAGCACCAGTGGTGGTTTCCAGACTTCACAATCCTAAAATGCTGAGCACAAATTGGAAGGTCAGTGGAAAAGCACCTATTAAACCTGTATCAGAGTAGACTGATTCAATTCCATCCCCAGGGCAGTGGAGGGGACAGAGGGGACAGAGGAGCATGAGGTAGCCATAGCAAGGGTACAGGCATAGGCTATTTCTGGAGCTCTAGGCCTACAGGTTGTGGGGGGGATTGAGAAGCTGACAGTACCCTCCACACCCCTACTGAAAGTAGAGAATTACCTTGTAAAACAGCTCAAAAGTCAAGTAAATGGCTGTGGGAATGAACAAAAACTAAAAAAAAAATAGAATCAGAATATATATTTTTACTTTCGTGAAGTAAGGAAGACCAAAATATACAAACAGAAAAATGAAAACAAATTTAAAGTTTCTAAATCAAAACCCTCCAAGAAAAAAAATGAATTGGTCTCAGGGCATGGAAGAGCAAAAAAAGGATTTTGAAAATCAAATAAGAGAAGTAGAGCAAAAAGTGGGAAGAGAAGTGAGAGTGATGCAAGAAAATCATGAAATAAAACAGGTCAACTGCTTGCTAAAGGACACATAAAAATGTTGAAGAAAAGAAGATCTTAAAAACGTAGATTAACCCAAATGCAAAAGAGATCCAAACAACCAATGAGGAGAAAAATGTCTTAAAAAGCAGAATTGATCAGCTGGAAATGGAGATACAAAAACTCACTGAAGAAAACAATTCCTTAAAGATTGGACTGGAATGGACAGAAGCTAGCATCTTAATGCAAAAAAAAAAAATAATTTTTAAAAAACAAAGGAATGAAAAAAAAACAAGTAGACATAGTGAAATATCACATTGGAAAAGCAACTGACCTTCAAAATAGATCCAGCAATGACAATTTTAAAATTATTGGGGTGACTGAAGGTCATGTTCAAAAAAAGATCCTAGACCTAGAGTCTAGAAAATTTCAAGAAGTTTTCAAGGAAAATGGCCCTGGTATTCTAGAAACAAAAGGCAAAATGCATATTGAAAGAATCCACCAATCCCCTCCTGAAAGAGATTCTGAAAGGTAAACTCTTAGGAATATTGTAGCCAAATTCCAAATCTTCCAGGTCAAGGAGAAAATATTGCAAGCAGTCAGAAAGAAACAATTAAAGTATTGTGTAAACACAATCAGGCTTAAAGAACTGGAGGGGATGGAATATGATATTCAAGAGATCAAAGGAGTTAATATTAAAACTAAGAATAACCTATCCAGCAATACAGTACAATACTTCAGGAGAAAATACTATCATTTAATGAAATAGGGGACTTCAAACAATCTTGATGAAAAAACAAAGCTGAATAAAAAAAAAACATTGATTTTCAAACACAAGAATCAAGAGAAGCATGAAAAGGTCAACAGGAAATAGAAATCATAAAGCACTTACTAAAGTTGAACTGTTTCTATTCTTACATGGAAAGAATATACATGTAATTTTTGAGACTTTCTCAGTATTAGGGTACTTGTAAAGATTATATCTATAAAAGGAGAGCACAGGGTAAGTTGAATATGAAGGGAAGATATCTAAAACAAAAAAGAATTAAGGGTTGAGAGAGAAATATATTGGAATAAGGAGAAAGGGAGAAATAGAAAAGAATAAATTATCTCTTACATAAAAGAGGAAAGAAAAAACTTTTTCAGTGGAGGGGAAGGAGGAAGTGGTGAGAGGGAAAGAGTGAACCTCACTCTCATTGGATTTGGCTTAAGGAGGGAATAACATGCACATGTAACTAGTTATGAAAATCTATCTTACACTACAGGAAATAGGGGTGAAGGAGATAAGCAAGGGAGTTGGGGATGATAGAAGGGAGGGTAAATAGGAGGAGGCAATGATTAGAAATAAATACTTTTGAGGAGGGACAGGGTCAAAAGACAGAATAGAATAAATGGGAACAGGATAGAATGGAGGGAAATATGGTTAATCTTTCACATCATTACTATTAGGGAAGTGTTTTACCCGACTTCACATGAATAACCTATATTGAATTGCATGCCTTCTCAGTGGGTTTGGGTGGGGAGGAGAAGGGAGAAAAGATGGAAGTCAAAATTTAAAAAAAAATATATATATATATATATATTATATTATAATATATATATATAAAATTTTATATATATATGTATATATACTTGAATACTTCAATTTTCCAGGTTATGTGTCCTTACTAGATGTTGGCAGTCTTTCAAAGGTTCAGTGCCAAATTTCCATCCACTATTCTTCCGATGAGTTAAAGAAAAGAATAAAGAAAAAATATATAGTAAGAGACAATGACATTGATAACCATACTTATTCTTGTCAGAATGTGAAATACATGGAGGTGGCTGAGTCAGCTAAATATTTTCACATGTATTAAACTTATTGAGAAACCAATATTCCCAATACATTTAATTTAGAAGGTATATGCTTTCCTCAAGGTATTGTGGGAAGTGCTTCAGATACCCAAATCAAATAGATAACACTCCCACTAAATTTCTAACTTCAAGGGTTTTTCTAAATATATTCAAATTTTTCAAGTGAATTAAGTTTCTCCCAAATGTCATAGATAAACAGATCCCTTTTCAATACAAACTGCATAAATTTGATCCCTCATGTCTCTTTCAATAAATACAGTTTAAACACAGCTTATATATTAGGTCAAAAGAATTTAGAAAAGTAGAAGAAAATAAAGGAGTATAAGTGCCACGATATGAGCTATACAAAGTATATGAAACTTTAAAGAAGACTGAATAATTAGTCGGCTCAGTCGAATGATGAAAAGGTAAATAACATATTGGGTGAATGAACATGGACTTGATTTTGAAGACAGAGAGATGAATCACTTTTTCCTATTCAAACATAGGCTTCTTACAATTGAGCTTTTGATTATTTAATGAAATTGATCTCCCGTACTTTCATCTGTAATCTGAATAGATGGATGGTAACTGTATCTTAAATTTACATGAAAATATCTTGGATGTAGCAATATAATCAGTATCATCAACTGCAGTTGTTCACTATAATTACCTTTATCCCCGAGAGTTTGAACTTGAATGTTTCAAACTTCAACTCCAAGAAATATCATTCCATATGTATTTCTTTAGCCTGACATCGAATTCTAAACTATTTGAGGTGGAATAAACTTTAGTGATTATTGTATCATATTGTTTTCATATGAGGGGACTGAAGCTCAGATAGGAGAAGAGACTTGCCCAAGGTCACTTAGAAAGCCAATAGCAGAAACAGGTCTACAGCCAAGACCTGGAATTCTAGTTTTATACTTTCAGTCATAATATGCCACCTCTCCAATACTAACTCTATAAACAGATGCAACTGCAGGCACAATTTAGAGTTAGGAAAAAGCCTGTTATCCATTATTTTTCATAGATAGCCCCTATTCTATCTTTGATATCCCCCTTAATTACCTAGGGCTTTTTTACCTTAACCTTGGAATTGGCAACTTAAGTGACTGCAAAATCCAAAAGGAATATTTTCCAAGAAATTTTATTTTTAACTGAGTTGATTAACTCATATGGTACTGTTCACAAGTAGAGGTACCTCTGAGATTGCTTTAATGAATACATGACTCAGTTATAATTAGGAGTTTCTCTTAGCATACAAATAACAAATGACATTAAACAAGATACCATAGTTTAATGAAAAGACTATTAATCTATGAACCAAATAGGAGTGAATTCTACCTCTGATTTTTTTCCATTAACTTATCCATGACAAATTGTTAAACTGTGTTGGCCTAAATTTTCTAATCTCTACAATGAGGAACTGAAATAGTTAACTCTTGAATAGAAAACTCTATGATTCTAAGGTAAGATGTAATCTTCCTGGCCATGTATTTTTTTACCTACTTAAGCTATTGGTTTCTTGTAATTTATTCAATTATTTGATAATAAATCAGATATTTCTATACCTTAGAAAATACTTATTGAAGTATTACTTATTGAATTTACAATCTTACAAATATCACTATGTGTTTTCATTTTGCTGCTTAAAATTCATTATTGAAAATATTTCTGTTTTTTTAATTCCTTTTAAAGTAGATATTCTCACTTCACAATTTACATTTTTTCCCATTAGGGTAACGGTAAATCTTCCCTAGTATTTGGAAAGACAGCCTGTGAGTTAGGAAGACCTAAATTCCAGTCTTTGCTCGGACAAATACTGACTTAGGACCTTGGACAATTCATTGAATCTATCACTGGTCTAGACAACTCTCCAAGAGTCTTAGTTTCAGTGAAGGAACAAAAGAATATCAAGAGAGAATCCTCCTCACCCAAGAGTGACCTCTCTGTATGGAATCAGGTACTGGCTCTTCATACCTTACTTTCCAGTCATAAATAAGTCCTGTCATGTTCATTTATTCTAAATTTCCAATCATCTCTACCCCAAAGATTTGACATGAATTTTGGATGCTTCATGCCCCATCGATGACCAGGAAGAATTAGGCTAAGAAGTGCATTATTATTTTTTTGTGGCTCCAAATTCTTACTTCCAAAATATCAATTGAAGAGAATGACATTCCTTACTGAGAAGTTTGATCATTCCAACCACCTATGAAGGAAGAGCTATAACTTTAAGTAACTTGCTTAAATTCCTGGAAACTGGGAGTATAAAAAGTGGGATCATTAAAAACCAACATGAAATCCAGCAAAACAAAGAGCTTTAACATGCCACCAGAAAACTATTAATTGAAGAGATTTTGGAATAGCCATCTTGATGAAAACTTTAGAAACATATGATATTTATATTCAAGAATTTGAGGGTACCATCCTGTGAGAGATCTAGGAGACTTTTTTGTGTTGACTCCAGTAGGAAGCATTGGGATCAATGAGTTGCATATGTAAAGCATTAGATTTAAAAAAAGAAAAAGAAAACTTCCTAACAACTGGATCTTTTCCAAAGAAGCATGGGCTATCTTAATAGGTAGTTTGTTTCTCCTCGCTGGATGTCTAAGCAAGGAGACAATTTTGGTTCCACTGAATAGAAAATCTATGTGGGTGTGTGTGTGTGTGTGTGTGTACCTGTGTATTATACTAGCTACCAGAGCATCTCTTTCAAGTTTAAAATTCTGCCTTTGGTGGCTTTTGTTTCATTTCTATATTTATGGAGTATTCTGTTCCTGACATCAGGCTTCCAGTGTTAATTTGTTCTCTCCCACTATGTTGTAAAAACCACTTCTTGGAAAGGATCTGCTTTTGGGTAACCTGTAAGCATTTATTAAGCACCTACTAGGTACTAGATACTCTCCTAAGAACTGGAAATACGGAAACATTAAACAATGTTTTTACTCAAGAATTACACATTCTGTCAAGTCCAAAGTTAGTAGAAAATAATTGTGTGATAATAGAGTCACTGATTTTGAATCTCACTTTTGATACTCCTGAATTTCAAGAATCTAAGTTGGTTACTTAAACTTATAGCACTTACTTCATAGGCTGTTCTGATGATTAAATCAGTTAATGTATGTTAAGAACTAAATAATTGTCAGCTGTTATCATTAGGATTTGAAGTTCAAGTGCTCACTGTCCTAGAGACATTTACATTTTTTTAGTCTCATGATTAATTGAGAAATGAAAAAAGAAAAATGTCTCATGGCAAATATTTTTGAAGAGTCTCCAACTGTGCTAAAAATACTCTTTTATATAGCACTTAAAGAATTTTTTTTAAAGCATAAAATTCCCCACAAGTTGCTTAGTGAAAGTAGTATTGGTTTTGTTTTCAAACTGAGGAAAGTGCAATACCGAAGACTAACCTTTACCACTACCACCACCACCCTGAGGTCACAAGACTAGCCAATGTCAGATATGGGATACAAACTCAAGACTTTGAACTCTAGGACCATTTTTTTCCACTGAGGTATTTTTTATTTCTTCTCCCTGAGACCTGTGCATAACATTGAAACCAGATCCAATTAATTTTGTGAAGACTTTGTTGATCTGAAAGATGTAGTTTCCATGCTCTTAATAGATAAGAATGAAAAAAAATCAACCATGTCTGTAAAAGATTTATTTTTAAAAATGTCACCTGACATTGGATGATTGACCTATAGAGGGTAAATTGTCTAAAAATAATATTTCACACTAGGAGAGGTGCTATGATACTGTGGATAGAAAGCTTGTCTTGGAGTAAGAAATACCTGGTTCACATCCTGCCTCTGATATATACTGCCTATGTGACCCTGGGCGAATTATACTTTCACTGCCCCAGGCAATGTTCTAATACTATAAATATCACAGAAGTTCCAGTCTCTGTGTCAGTAAAGGAAATTCCTCACCAAGTGTCAAGTGAAATCTTAGGTTTGAGAAAATAAATAAATAACAGATTGAGCAAAAGACAGATAACTAAATACGCATGATGTACATATACATGATAGATAAAAGACAGATAATTGAACAACTGGTATATGCATATGCTGTAGATAGATATAAATGTTTGTTCTGTAGAGATAAACATGACCTACTGATTTATTGAGTGTTTGAAAACCAATCTCTCCTTCTTAATTCCCTTGACCCTTAGATTTTTTTTTAAATTATGGCAAGCAATTAATCCTAATGTACTCATAATCATCTTTACAGTGCCCTGTGGATGGTAAAAACCATTTCACTATTTTCTCTCCATGAAATATTCTTGGGTGGAATATATAGGACTATCCTTTCTATAATTATACATAAGCAAAAATTGTTATTTTTTTTGTCACTTCAATTGTGTCCAACTTTCTCTGACAATTTTTTTTCAAAGATATTGAAGTGGTTTGCCACTTCCTTTCCCAGTTCATTTTACAGATGAGGCTTACCCAGGATCATACAGCTAGTGTGAACAAATGTGAGGCCTGATTTGAACTCAGGAAGATGAGTCTTCCTGACTCCAGGTCTAGCACTCTATTCACTAGTGCACCTAGCTGCCTCAACCAAAGATTAAGATAAGATAGAAATGAAGATAGCAATAGCTAGAGATACTTAAAATATACACAATATAAATAGAAATGATAGAGGTATTCACAAAACAAATACATACACACACACACACATACACAGACCATCCTAATGCCTATTATAACACTGAGTATCTGCTGTAATCCACTCTAATATCTTTACCAAGAAACCCCAAATGGAGTCACAAGAAGTTAGACATGACTCAACAAAAACAAGATCTGCTGTTGTAACACCAAGGTGAGTATGTGGAGGGGACTACTTTAGTTATTTTAATTCTATTTTCCCCTATGAGCTGTCTCTACTCTGGCATACCTCCTCTTCCTGGATGTTGCCACTTTTCTCCCAGCCTTCCACTTTTATTAAACTTACATCCAATATTGAGAATCTTCTGGGCCTGCAGCACTCCATGCTAGAAATTTTCACTTTCTTGGTTTATTAGAACCTCTCTTCTTTTGAATGGGAGACAATTAGTTGCAGCTTCATAAGATTGTTTCCAACTCTTATTAAGCACCTAGCCCTCCTCATATTGCCCAAGAGTTACCTAGGTGAATAAAAAGGCTAATGACTCCAAGAGTTCTGCCCAGCAGATTGCTAAGAACTTAATATAAGCATGTCTAAGCCCTAGACACATTCACTTGAAGAAAATGATTGTAGTGTCCTTCTTGTTGTCCCAAGAAAAATGATCATGATATTTGAGGCTCTATGTCAACATTCCCAGTTTAATTCTCAGAATAGGTTATCCTCCTTATTTGCATTATTCTCTAATGAGATATGATCTCTTTCCCATTTTTTTGAGGGGAGCAGTAGTAGAGCTGTGAATGCTGTCCTAGTAAGAATCCCCTGTGTCTTCTCCCTTCCTTTCTATTCCATTGTAGTTATCTCCAGTGAAACCACATAGCCTTCCATTAAACATGCAAAATAAAGTACGGTGTTGTTTCCTGAATTGATGGGTTTGCCTAACTCTTCTTTGAAGCCAATTTAATTCCTACAGATATAATGTAAAATGTCTCTAATGTTGTCACACATTGGGAATAAAATGAGTTTCTTCTTTAGCCATATTTCTGCCACAGGATAGTTTCACGTGATATATAGTTGGGCGGAAGCACTTCAAACAAGACGCTATTTAAAACATCTCTGAGTAATCTGTCTTTGATGATTAAATGCTGCTAATGTGCCCAGAGGCTATAGGGATAATCACAGCAACAAACTTATTAAGCTATCCAAAGTAAATCTCTCATCTCTTCCTATTTCTATTGCTCCTTCTGTTTTAACCTGTACCAAGCATTTGGTCCTCAGGGATCCTTTGCCCTTGGCATTCCATTATGTGATGCAGGGCTAATTGCAAGAGCTGTCAGCATTATGTCTCTGTAATACACCTGATAGCCTCCTATTTTGTGTTGTCTGAGGGGTTAGATACAGGAAAAATAATAATAGTTCATTTTATTTAGGAAGGTAATTTTATATCTATTCAGGTCTACAGAGATAGATAGATAGATAGATGTAGGTATCTATCAATAGATTGAAAATAGATGATCTGTCTCTATGTCCAACCTTATCTATTAATTATGATAGATATCTATCTATAGATGAAGATGATGATAGACAGATAGACAGACAGACAGATAGCTAGCTAGCTAGCTAGCTAGATAGATATTTAAAATTCCTTCCAGACAAGGCCTTCCTTACATTGAAAGAAAAAGCTGTGCTTGGAGCAGACAGGTAGTAGTGCCTAGCCTCTTTTGTTTTGTGTAGCCTTTGATCTTTACTACAAGATTAAATATGATTTGATTAAATAGAGAATAGAGTGGAAGGGAGTACTCCCATGTACCTAAATCAGGCTTCCTGCAATGTACTTGTTTTATTCACTGATTGCCATGACTGTGTAATATTTAAGTTGTAGAAGAATAGCCTGGAGGTTATCTAGTTATTTTGAACATGTAAATAGCCAACATTTTCTGGAGTCAGTTAAGCTCATTTGGATGACTCATGTGGCTATTGAAACCACATTTCTGAGTGGGCTTTCATCAACTGAGACTGTGAGTACCCATTCTTTTCTGGTCACAGACTTCTGGTCACAGTCAAGACTCTCCAACTGACCTTGTTGACGATAAATAGCACCAAAGGCAGGAGAATGGAGATTTTGCTGTACAACTCATTGGAATTATAGTCAAGTATACTAGAGGAATGATATCAAACTCAAGAAGATACTGGAACCACTAAAACACACCTAGGTATCTCTGTGGCACGATTGCTTATTATGGATGAATATTAGAAAACAGCAGACTAATATTATTTATACTTTATCATTTATTTATTGATTTTATTTTGCTGAATATCTTCCAGTTATATTTTCCTGGATTGGGGGACTATTATAACCTTTATGCAAACCATGCGTCAAATTGACAAATGTAGATTCAGTCCTACATCTCACTAACCTACTAAAAACAAACAAAAACAGCAGACACAACAAAAAAAGCACAACCATGGACATTTAAGGAGAAGAAGAAGGAAACCAAGAAACCATTCCTAAAAGACCACGTCCCTTTTTGCCTACAATGCAGACTAATGTAATTCCCGATTTCAAACCAACTATAATATTCCTTCTGACACAATAGGTGGCATGCCCTAGCAGAAAAAGTACTGGTTCTGGATTCAGAATCTCAACCGTGACTAACTTAAATTATTGTTAACTTTCAGACCACACATACATGAGATGATAAAACAGATACAGTCCTGGGTCTTTCCATCTATAAAATGTGGATGATGAAGTATACAACTCTTACCCCCCAGGTTTATTATGAGGATCTAGTGAGATAATATTGGTGAAGAAGCTTGACCATGTTAAAATTCTATATAAATGCAAGTGATTGATGCTGTTGAGGATGATGATATCATGTATTCTCTGTAAGAATGATCAGAGGCAGAAGACCTGGTTCTAAATTGTGCCTATGAGACCTCCAGCAAGTTTCTTAATGTTTCTGATCCTCAACATCCACATTTATGTAAGGAGGGAGTTGAATTAACTGATCCCTGAAATATCTTCAAAATTTATGTTCCTGAAAATAAAGATAAGATAGCGTATGGAATGATATTTAGAAATAGCTCTGAATGAGGAAAGGCTAGTGAAGATTAACTGAATACATTAAAATTATTTTAAACTATTTTGGGATCAATAACAAGAAATATTAAAGGAGAAATTAGAGTTCTGTTTTTGGTGGGTTAGATGATAATTGACAATGGAGGGGAAACATCTGCTTGATTGATATGTTGCTTCTCATTTCTTTGCCAAGGAAGAAAAAAATTATACTAGATATGACAAAACTAAAATAAATAATACTACAGGTGATAGCAAGGGAGAATCCACTTGCCCTTTGATGATTTCAAGGCATCCAAATGAACTTCATCTTTTTATAAAAAAAGAGGATTGATGAATTATCTACTGTGTAATAGTTGAAGAGCATGGAAAAGAGAGTCACTACTGCAAGATCAGCGGAAGGCAAAAGTATGGATTTTTAGAAAAAAGAGAGAACAGCAACAGTAAAATAAAATACAGTAAGCTTGGCCTCCAATTCTGGGAATACATTTTCAACCCCATCATTAAAAAAAAAAAAAGAAAAATGGCTTCTGAATCTCTAGAAGGGAAAGAAGATGATTCAAAAGGTTCATTTTGGCAGTTAGATGGAAGAGTAGATGGAATACTGAACCTGAGGGGAGGAATACTTGATTCAAACCCAGACCTAGAGATTTACTAGCTGTGTGACCATGGCCAAGTCATGTAACCATTGTCTGCCTCTGCTTTCTCCCCCTCATAAAATGTAAATAAAAATAATGCCTAACCTTATTTTGGGGGGAGAATAAGATGAGCTAACATTAATAATCAACTTAGCCCAGTATTTTGAATATGAGATATAAATGCTATCATCTTCATCTGGCTGAGTGACTGGACTGGAAGAATAGCTGTAAATGCTTCAATGCCAGTTTGCCAGTAGATGAACAGAGGAGTTCCCCAAGAGTCTTTCCTTGGTTTTGTTCCATTTGGTACTTCTTTTTTAGAAAAATCAATGACTGTGATAACTCGATCTCATCAAACTTCAGGATGACCTAAACCTAGTAGTGGTCACAAGAACACTGGAAGCAGGAGCCCACCTTATCTTAACAATCTAGGCAGTCCATTAGAAAAAAAATATAAACCTTCCATTTGAGTTATAAGTTCAGCTCAACAAATATGGTATTAGAAAGTTAAGGATATAGGGAGTTTATCTGAAAAAAAATAGGGAGTTAGTGGACTACAAAATTAATAATACAATAAACAAACATAAAAAATAAAATAAAGTAAAAGCAATATAATCCTGAGTTGGAGAGACTTTGAGCTGTCCAAAGGGGAAAAGGAATGCTTCAAATGACAGTGTCTTACCTACAGAGATGGTCAGGTCAGTTGCCCCTCTCTGGAGGTCTTCAAGGGGAGGCAGGATGATTACTAATCATACATATACTGTTTTACTTTTCTTGAATGGGTCAGTTTAGCTATCCGTTGAGGGCTTCACCAGTTCTTCGATTCTGTGTTACCATTAGGGATCAAAGCTTAGATATTTTCCATGTGAAAAATGCTTAATTGGGAGAAACAGATTTCTATGATCATTTTACTAGGAGTTCAGTTACTAGATAACTCATTAAGCTGCTGTTGTCTAGAAGTATTAGGTTCTAAAATGATCAAGGTCAGAGAAGTGTTCCAGGTTAATAAATGAACTAAATTTATTTTTCTCTGGAAAACTGTGAATAAAACAAGCTCAGGCAAGCAGAAATTTCCACATACTGCCATTTTACATACTTGTGTAAGTAAGTTTGCTAGAAAGGTCAGAGGCTATATTTCCTACTGACATCTGTAGTATAGTTATAAGGTACAATACAGTGAATAAGAAGAGGTATATTGTATATGAAACCGTAAATGCATAAAGCCCATGATCTATAACAATTTTTATAAAAAATGTGCATATATTATGAATACTTTTGTTTATTTTTGAGCTAATTCCTAAAGCATCCAATGAAATGCCTACTGTGCTGTTTAATATGCATTGGTTAATGTTGGGGGAACTGGAAATAAATGGTTACACAATTACCCCTCCCCAGTCCGACAAAATTGTCTTACTACCCATTCCCCCATCATGGATAGATTCTAGGAAAGCAGAGCAGGGGATTGTCTAGCATATAATATCACCTACAGTAAATATTATGGGAACTATACTTGGAATTTCTTTTAGAAAAATCAAATAGAAGGTAACATCAGAGGAAAAAGAGTAGATAGTTATTTCCTCTGTAAATTCTTTGGAGCAAAAAAAAATGGGGTAAAGGAAAAAGTATGGTACTTGCATGCAAATAATCATAGCATCAATCAAATGAACAAGCGTTTAATGTATATCTAATGCATATTTGAATCATAGATTTAGAGCTGATGTAGTGCTTAATGGTAATCCAGAGAAATTATTTCATTTTAAAGTTGAAAAAATAGAGGTTAAGTGATTTATACAGTGTCATTAAGCGTTTGAGATGAGATTTTAACCCAAGACCTCTACAATAAACACAATGAATTTTCCACTCTACCTATCTGACTGGTTTGGAGATTATATTTTGCCATTATTGTTGGATTTCAGAGAGTGTATTTTACTTTTCTCAGCATCAACTTATTCATTCATAAAGTAGAAATATATCAGAGGTCATAACCTGTTTTCTTTTCCATCCTTTCCACTATGGCCCCAAAGCCATCCCATTAGAAAACAAGTTCTAGCTAGTTCTGTGCAGTTCGAAAATATATATATATATATATTAATGGTACAGTTTCATGTCGATTTCCAGTAAAGTCCTCTAGGAGTTTGTGCTTGGTGCCTATACATACACATAAACATACATATACATATGTGCACACACAAAAACACATCTGTGTGTATATGTATATGTGTCACTCTGGAGCTCATAGACTCAACAACAAGCCCCCACCCAACTAGCACATAGTGGATTTAAGTACTAAATAGTAATTGTTTCTTTTTTACCCAGGAAACCTAAGGGTCTTCTCCCAGTTTGATTTCTTTTCTTTTGATTAAAGCGGCTATTCTTTGAGCAAATAGTTAAAGTCTATTCATTGAATGGGTGTATCTCATTCAAAGTGACAATGCTATAAGACCTTAGCCTGAAAGGGCCAGCATCTCACATTGCATCCTGGACTACCCTTTCTGATGAATATCAGGCCACTGGATTCAGATGCCACAGGAGAAGAAAATGAGATGGGTGACGTTGCACAATGCTGCTTCACTCAAATCAAAGTCAACTGCAAGTCATGTCATCATCTTGATATCATGGTCCTCTTTGAGAATGAAGGACAACCATAAAAATGTTTCATTGTGTATATGTATTTATTTGGATTAATGTGTGTATGCATATATATGCACAAAAACACATTATACATATATGAGAAAAGAAATAGGTTGTTCTGTGACAATCACAGTAGTGGTGGGGTATTTCTCTCTTAGACATTGCCAAGATTTTGGCAGAACCTATTCTTAATAGGCTGACCTTTCACTTGGAAGATGGTCATCTACCAATATAGTTTCAGAAATAACTGAGGAGTGGTCATTATGGTTTTTGCTGCCTGATAACTCTGGAAGTGCCAGGAGTAGAACAGAGGTCTAGATGTCTGACAAAGACCTTTGATATTGTCAATCATAAGGGCTTGCGTAAGAATATGGCAAAATGTAGTTGCCTGGAGTTCAACTGTATTCTACATCAATTTCATGATAACAGACATTCACAGATAATGGATGATACTCTCTCACTTTCCCAGTCATCAATGGAGTAAAGTAGGGTGTGTGTTTGCTCCCATGCTTTTTACATGATGTTTTCTGCAATGTTGTTGGATGTCTTCAGTGAAGACAGAAACACTTATCCAGGACAGCTACCACACTGAAAATAAATTATTTAACTTTAAATGGCTAACAAGCTAAGGCTAAAATGGATTGAAATTTGGCATGTAGCATTTTGTTCATAGATGATTTTACACTCAGCCTCTAAGACTAAGATCCAACAATCTAGATCTATTCTCTCCAGTTTGTAATAATTTTGGCCTGAAAATTTACATCAGGAAAGGAGAGGTTTTCCACCAGCAGATAGCACCCATACCATATGTAGAAGCATCAGTAAAAGAAAAGTGTAGAAATTCCAAATTTTGTGAATAAGTACACTTACCTTGGCAGTTGCTTTCTATGGATTTACACTTAGAGGATGAAGTTGACACATCCACTGGCAGAATCAGCAATGTTTGAGAGGCTCCAAAAGAAATATCAGGCTCACTACCAAACTAAAGTTCCACAGAATCTTTTGGTAACCTCAATGTTGTATGCCTGTGAAACCTGGACAGTAGATCAGCAACAAGCCAGGCATCTGAGTCACTTCAATTTGAATTGTCTTAGGATGATTATGAAGATCACCTGACAAGATAAAATCCTGGAAACAGAGGTCCTTTTTCAAACTGAACTGCCAAGCATTCAAACTCTTCTGCAGAGAGCTTAACTTAAATGAGTTGGCCATGTATTTGCATGCTAAACATGTGTTTGACTAAAATACTATTTTGTGGAGAATTCACACAAGACAAGTGCTCACATGGTGGTCAGAAGAAGTGATACAAATACACTCTCAAGGTGAAGAACTTCGAAATTAGTTTTGAGACACGGAATACGCAGGCAATGAGATAACCAGCATAGTATGCCTGTATTAAAGAAGTTGTGGCAATCTATGAGCAAAGCAGAATTTTAATAATTCAAAAATAAACAGGAGATGCACAAATTTAGAGACATCTCATCTGCAGACATTCATATGGACTATGCCCAATCTGTGATAGATCCTTCCAAGCTATTATTGTATAGTCTGATAAGTCATAGTTACATGCACTATATTTTGACCTCAACATAACAATGTCTTTTATTTTACTCTTTCAGGATGAAGGATAAAAACCAACCAACATATACAAATGCTTAGATGCATTATATGCACATATATGGGACATATACGGGATACAGATATAGAACTATTTCCAACAGATACCTTAGTTAATTTTTTTAAAAAAGTCTCATTTTCAAGTTGCCATTGTTTTTGTTATTCTTGCTGTCATTATGAGTTTATATATATTTGGGGGAAGAGAAGTAAAAGAGCACTCTCAAATTATATCCTATTTTGTAGAGGATATGCAAATCATCATTGGTGAAGAGAATATTCATGTAGATAAATTCCAAATCCCTGAAATATTGGGGTAGATGAAAAACAGCAATAGCAGTTCCTGTTCTACATGTGAATTATATTGAATTGTAGTTGAAGTCCAGAGATTTGGTTCAAATTCTGAATCTGATACTATGTGATCATAGACTTCTCCAAACTAGCATTTTAATATCTGCAAAATGGGTATACAAATATCTATTATATCTACATTGTGTAAGAGGTCTATGTAAACAGTAAAGAACAATGAATATATTAACAATTATTTCTAAACTTATTGAAGTGTCATGAGGATAAAATTGCACTTCAAAATATTTAAGTTTTCATATTATTTTTGTTGGAGTAGAAGTAGAATTTTGATTGCATTCATTTAGGGTATTCTCAATGCAAAAAAAAAAATTTCTTCCTTCAAAATATAGTGAAAAGTTTTTCAGAATTTAAATTTTTAGCCTTTAAGTTACTTTCCCAAGATCACACAGTCAAAGAGCAAGATTTGAACCCACTTGTACCTGATTCAAAGGTTGACCTCTTCACACAACCTTTCTAATAGAAATAGAAATGTATTCTATTATTCTGCCTTCCTTAACCATATCAATCATCCCCTTTCCAATGAGAATTTTAAAGTCTCTTCTCATTGCTCAGTAGT
Source organism: Potorous gilbertii (assembly GCA_028658325.1). Lineage (NCBI taxonomy): Eukaryota > Metazoa > Chordata > Mammalia > Diprotodontia > Potoroidae > Potorous > Potorous gilbertii. Next base: position 112,128,185 of record CM053769.1, read on the forward strand.
ATACATTCTCTACAACCGTGTCACTGATTTTCCATCATCATCTGTATATGACCATGACTTAATCCTCAGTACTTTGTTTTTGTTCACTGCTATAGGCTGTCCTCTCTACCCATTCAAATCTAACATTATGTAAGTCCATGCATCTAGAATTTTATTTTTTGGCTATAGAGTTTTAGTGTTCCTTCCAGTAGTCTATTCAGTCATAATCTGAGTTTGACTGGTGTGGGAGTTGTGCAAATCTTATGATCATCTCTTTCAAATTATTATGTCCTTCTGATAAAGAAACATTTTATTGTTAATATAGAAAACAGTCATGGTGTCATCGTGTGCATTTTCTTTGCACTGATGTAGATTTTTAACTTTAGATCTAGTTTTTAACTAGCTTTTTTATATCAGCTGTTATATTTAATTGATCAACTTCAAGCCTTCATAGTTTGATTGGACATGCTGCAATATAACATCTGTTATCATAGTGTTGGAAGATAGCATTAATAAGTCACATCTGAAAGCTAAAAGGCATATTAGACAAGATTTATTATGACTCTTTTATTTTACAGATAAAGAAACTAAGGCTCAGAGAGATTAAAAAAAATTGCCAAATACCAAACAAGCAGTAAAAAGAGGGCCTAGGATTTAAACACACTTTCTAAAACTGCAAATTCAGTATTCTTCCCATAACAATGACATCACAGTACTGAATCTCACAATAAAATATTGATGAATAAATGATAGGTAAGTAGATAGATAGATAAGATAGATAGAGCGATAGATAGACACATAGATCATGATATTGTTATATTTTTTCTTATCCTGTCCTGTGAGCTCTTTGGTGTAGAAAAGCACCAATTGAAAAATTCCTTTTTTCCATGTAGATGTATAGTTCATCATCTTTGACACCTGTATGAGATAAGGAGACTAAGTTATACCTTCAGGGCCACACAGTTGGTATATGTGAAATGCATGAGTTGAATCCCAAGTAATCATGACTGTGAGACCGGTTCTCTATTTATTATAAAATACTACTTTAAAATATAACATATCACTACAAAATCCTGCAAATTTAAAAAAATGCCTACCAAAACAGAAAATATTAATATTGGTACCAAGAGGAAACTAGATATAAATGACTACAGTACAAGTCATGCCTCAGATGCATAGTGACTGTTTGAATACAGTTCATCTGTCCATTTACTAAAGATGGCTCATTCACTTGTAAGTTGCAGACAAAGTAAAGACCTGTACTGGTATAGAGATTTTGCTAATGGGGAAATTCAATATAACATTGAAATAATAAGAATAGTCACTATCACAACTGTTACTGGTAAGTCATTTAGATTTTGAAGAAGAAAAATATTATTTTTCCTAATAATTACTTTCATACCATTCACCTTTAAATATTTTTTCCAAGTTTAGTCATCCCTGCTCTGGCTATGCTCCCCTTCATTCCTTATTCAGTAATATCATATGTTCTCCCATAACATTTTAACTCCTTTTTTTCTATGACAAACCATCCCTCCCTGAAACCTAATCCTGAATTATTCTGATCATCTACCTCCCCTACTCATATGGTGCTGAATAGAGATGAAGGTTTCATAACCAGGCTAGTTTGGTATACTATCTTTTTTTGACTTGTGCTTGGTAACCTCAACCAAGGTCTCATTGCATCAACATCTTCCAAATGTTCCATAATCAAAAATTATTCTACTTTCTTTCATGGCTGTTCCAAACCTCCACTTCTTTTCTCTTCTTTTTCCAAACTTTACACTATATCTTTTCCTGACACACATAACAATGAGGACTTCAAGTCCTTGAGTCATATAAGGGAGTGAGGGAGGAAAGAAGAAGGAGAAGGAGAGGGAAAAGGAGAAAATACATGCCACCACCCCTCTATTTTTGCCTTATATCCCTCAACATTATCCTTCACTCTCTCCTCATTAAATCCAGTCACTGATTAAAAGGTAGCAGTTCTTCCCAAGGCCAAACTCTCTACATGCATCCATGATATTATTCTCTACCTTCTTTTCATCTAGATTGTCTCCACTTCCATCTCCACCACAACTTTCCTTAATCTTCCTTCTTCCCATGTTTATTTTTTTTTCATTCTCTGCTTCCTATGAAGTCAGGTCTACTTCATCATTTTCAATGCTTAGGTGATTTTACAGTCTTTATTACTTATTGCCTTATAATCCTTCCCCCCTTTTAAACTAAACTCCTTGGGAGGAAAAATAAATGTTTCTACACTTAGTGCTATCACTTCCTGTATCTGATTCTCATCTGAACCCTCCGTAATCTTACTTGCTGCCTTTTGATTTAATCGATTTGTTCCTCACCAAAGTTAACAATGGATTCTTTTCTTTAATAGTAAATTATTAATTACCAGTTGTAATATAATTTTAATCCCTATACTTTTTGATGTGCAGTCAGCATTTTCTACCATCAATCACCTTCTCTTCATGGATATTATCTTCTTTCTGGACTTTCATCGTACTTCCTATTCTTGGTTGTCCTAACAAACTCAATCTTTTTGTTCAATTCTTCTTTCATTGCATGCTTATTGAATGTGCATTTACCTCAAGATTCTGTCTTTGCCTCTCATCTTCTATATATCTGTCTCTATCTGTCTGTCTGTCTGTCTGTCTGTCTACCTCTCTCTCTCTCTCTCTCTCTCTCTCTCTCTCTCTCTCTCACACACACACACACACACACACACACACACACACACACATTGTTTCTCCAATCTTTTCTTTTACTTGGTGATATTTCCTTTGATTCAATGGAATTGGTGACCTTCCATTGATTCAATGACAATATCAAGACAGATGACTCCTAAGTCAATATACCAGTACCAGTATTGTTTTCCACTTGAGATGCATTACCACATCACTTATTGTCTATTGGGCATTTTGAAATGGATTTCCAATACACAGAACAAAATCAACATAACCTAAATAAAACAACATATTTCCTCCATATCCAGCAACCACTCTTCCAAACTTTTTTGATGTTGATAGCACCATCAATGTTTCAGTTACACAGACTTACAAATATGGCATCATTTTTGACTCATTTCAATTTTCCTCACATTCCACATTGCCATATCATGTTATCTCTCTATACTCAGCAACACACATATGTTTCCTCTTCTCTCTACTCATAAAATCACACATCTAGATGAGGAAGACATTATCTCATATTTGACTTATTATAAGAGGAACTTTTTTATCTCTTTTTTAAGCCTTTTCTCACTCTAATTAGTCCTTCATATTGCTGACAGTTATTTTACTAAAGCACAAATATGATTACACTATTTTCCAATTTAATAAGTTCTGTTGGCTCCCTATTGTATCTATAAACAAACTCCTATTCCATTTCTTTTTAAGCTGTTGAAAACATGAGTCCTTTGCATCCCTTCAATCTTCTTATCCATTATTCTTCTCTATGTTAGAGTACATCGAAGATGACCTAATTGTTTTTCTTCCCAAGATTCTCTTATTCATCCTCACATATTTACTCTGACCATCTCCCACATCTGGAATATTTTATCTCCTTATCTATATCTTTCATAATTCCAGGTATTCCTTAAGAATCAGCTCAAATGGCAAATACATCATCAGTTGGAGTCCTTTGCAGATTTTCCCCAGCGCTACTGCCTTTCATCATAAAGTGATCTATCTACTCAGCATTTATTTCATGTGTCTATTTATTGATATTTTCCTGCCTCCATTAGAGTGATAGTTCCTTCAGAATAGGCACTCTATTCAATTTTGGTTTGTATCCCCAGCACTTAGTAGAATGCCTGGTACAGAAAATCATTTAACCAAATTTATTAATTGATTCTTTGATTTATATTATAGATCTTCATATTGAAAAAATAAAAAAAATAGGGGAATTAAAATTGATGCAACAAAATTAGGAAGCATATGAAGAAAACAATACAGGCATTATTTTAAAAACCCAACCTTTAAAGTTGGGGGTAGTTTTTTTTTAAAGGGCAAATGATGATGAAATATATAGAAATGATAATGAGAAAAACTTGTACAGAGCAAAAATAGAGTTTCATGATAATTTAGGACAATTATGAGAGATAGATGTATGTCTAGAAACATTTCTATTTCATCACTAGTTAGTAAAAATCCTTTTCAACAATATGAAACTATCTTTTTTTGTCTGATTATGACCTTTATGGCAGATGTATTCTTGGAGTAGAGTAATCAGAGCTTTATACCTGTGTGTCTAATTGAGAGGATTAAACAGAATTTCCAGTCATTTAACAAGTCAAAGAAAGAGATTGTATTAGCTCAATACCAAGTACCACTATTTAAAATAGTAAATTCTATCAAACAATTAAGGGACAATTGATCTCAAGATCTTATAAACTATTTGAAAAATAAATAAATAGGGAGTCCTACAATTACGTTTATCACACAATGTGGTTTTATAATTAAACCAGGGAGAAAAAAAAGAAAAAAAATCATAAAGTAATTTTCTTAATATCAATACAAGAAAAACCAACAAGAGTTCAAATTATACATGCATGCATGCATACATGGATAATTATATAATTGTACATATGTACACACATATGTGCACACATATATGTATGTATTAGTGTGTGTGTGTGTGTGTGTGTGTATGTTCATAAATATACACTAAGATCAAGTAGCTTTCATACCAGGAGTTCAGGGTTGGTTCAATATTACACAGGTTATGAGCATAATTTACTATATCAATAACAAAAATCATATGTTCATATCAGTAGATTCAGAAAAAGCATTTTAAAAATACAAAATCTGTTTCTAGTAAAAGGCACTAGAAAGTCTATGGGACCTTTCTTAAAATAAAAAGTAGTACCTACCTAAAACCAAGAGCAAGGATTATTGATAATGTGTATAAACTCAAAATCTTTCCAATAAAATCAGCAATGAAGTAAGGATGTTCATTATCACCACTATTATTCAATATTGTAGTAGCAGTTCTATCTGTAGCAATAAGACAAGTAAAAAAGGAATAAAATAGATAATGAGGGCAGCAAACTATCACTCTGTAGAGAGGATATGGTGGTATGCTTAGAGAACTCTACAGCATCAACTAAAATATCAGCAAAATTGCAGGATACAAAATAAACACACAGTATTTCTATATGCCACCAACAAAACCCAATAGTATGAAATATAAAACTAAATTTCATTTAAAATATTTATAAATAATATAAAATACTTGGGTGTCTATTTTCCAAAACATACCCAGGCATGTTAGTAGTGGTAGTAATTGTAATCTCACTATTGTGAAACACTTCACACAAATAAAGACATGTACAAATACCTGGAGAAATATTAATTGCTCATGGATTTTATATATATATGTGTGTGTGTGTGTGTGTGTGTGTGTGTGCATAGTTTGAGACATTTTGCTCTGAACACAATAGGTATATTAACCATAGCTGTTAAGAAAGTTTAAAAAATTAAAAATTAACTGTTAACAAAGCAGGTCAGACTTAGTATAACCAGAAATACCTATAAGAAGAAGGAAACAGTATTTTTTGGCAAACAGGAAAAAAAATGTCTAGTTAATTGGGTAACATTGCAATTGGCTACACCTGAGGAAAGTGGGTTGGCATTCAGGTGAGGGTGATCACATCCTTCTCTGAAAACTAAGGAATGCTAATTGATTTATGAGATTTATCAGCCTCTTCTAATATTTACTGGAAAATCACAACCACCCAAATCAAAACCACAGTCATCTTCTTGGGGATATCAAACCATTCCTAATTGCACAAGGATAGGCAAGGATTTTCCATTTTTTTGAGTGGGTGGACCAGACTAAACTGCCCAGTGTTTACAGTCAAGAAATAGATGTCCCAGTAACTAAGAGCAGTCCCTTTAAAACAAGGCTTAAAACCAACTCTGACTAGTAAAGATCTCAATCTTGAGCTTAACTGAGAAATGAGGCTTGACAAAATGGGGAACAGGGTTGATTAGAGAATAGATCCTGTTATTAAATGACATGGCGCAATTTTAATGTCCATAACAGTAGCCTATTAATTGCTGATATCAAACTGCATCACAAAGCAGTAAACATTTAAAACACTCTACTACTGGCTAAGAAATAGATTGTTGGATCAGTGAAATGGATTAAGTATACAATATATGGTAGGATATAACCAAAGCAATGTAATATTTGGAAAACCCAAGGATGCAAGCTTTGGGTTTAAGAACTCACCAATTAACAAAAATTCCCATAGAAAAATGGAAAACATTTGGCAGAAAATAGTCATAGATCAATGTTTCATACTGTATACCAAGATTAACATCAAAACAGGTAGGTGATTTAGACATAAAGGGTGATACCATAAGGAAATGAGTAGAGCATGCAAAAAATGTACCTGCTAGATATATGGAAAAGGGAAAAGTTTATTACCAAAGATGAGATAGAAGAGATTATTGGAAGTGATGCCATTTAGGGAATTCTAGGGACCCCAAAATGCAAGGTCTTTCTGGAGAGAATTTGACCACTCAAGCCTCCTTTTAGTCAGAGACAAGTTTATTGTATCTCCTATAGAAGTGGGCAGGAATTTAAGAATCTATGTATTTGATGAGAATGAGATTGATATTTTTATAGAGAAAAAAGACTGTGGGAGGATTTGGATAGGATTAAACAGTGGCAAATAGCCTGGGCTGGGCCAGGTGTATACAATGTAAGGGCATTCAAAAGGATTGATTATACTGGGATGGGCCAGATGCCTCAAGAGAATGCCAGAGATCTGGCTTTGAGATCCAGGTCTCCAGGATAGGATCTTTTCCTTTTAGGAGTCTAGCATGAATCCAATAACCCCATCAAAACTAAAATAAATGTTTAATTACATGAAATTTTAAAGAAAAAGCTTTTGCACAAACAAAAGTAATGCACTGAAAACTAAAAGGAAAATAGGAAACTGGGGAAACATTTTTGCAACAAAATTTCTCCAAATAAAATCCTATTTTTTAAAGTATATATGGAAATAAGCCATATTTGTATACACAAAAGAATAAGAGCTATCTCCCAGCTGATAAATGGTGAAAGGATATAAACAAAAAGTTTCTAAAAGAAATCACAGTTATTAATATTTCCATAAAAATGTTGTAAATAACTACTGATTGGGTCAATGCAAATTAAAACAATTCTGAGCTATTACATCTGTCAGATTGGATAACATGGCAGAAAGGAAAATGACATGTACTAGAGAGGATACGGAAAAAATTGAGACAGCATACTGGTAACAGAGTTGCACACTGATCCATCTATTCTGTAGAACAATTTCCAACTATTCCCAAAGGAATTATAAAATTCTACATACACTTTGATTCAGAAACACCACTACTAGATATGTACGCCGAAGAAATGAAATAAAATGAAAAAAGAACTATATTTATACAACCTCATTTTGTGGTGACAAAGAATTGTAAACTGAGAGGATAGCCAACAGTTTGGGAATGACTGAACAAACCATGCCATATAATTGTGATGAAATACTACAGTGCTATAAGAAATGATGAACAGGATGATTTCAGAAAAACCTGATAAGATTTATATGAACTCATGTAAAGTGAAATCAGCAGAAGCGGGAGAACATTGTACACAGTAACAATATTACAAGAATATTGAACTGAGAAAGACTTAGTTATTCAAATCAAGGCAATGATCCAAGATAAATCCAAAGAAATCATGACAAATACTATTCATTTATAGTGAGAGAATGGATGACGTCTCATTGCAGATTGAAGCATGTATTTTTACCTTTGTTTTTATTATTTTACTACAGGGAATTTTCTTTCCAATATGCTTAATATGGAAATATGTTTTGTATGACCTCATATATAAAATAAAAAGCAAAGTGTTTACTTTGCCAAGCAGTTAGGAGGGAGAGAATTTGGAACTCAAAATTTTAAAAAAATGCTATTTTTTCATGTAACTGTACCTGGGGAATATTTAATGAATTACACAAATATCTCATCATCCATTCAATTTGTAATATGATCATCACCTACTTTCTGGAATCAACTCAGATTATGGCATATCACTTTTCAAATGAGAGTAGCTGTTCCGGGATGTGTGTGTGTGTGTGTGTGTGTGTGTGTGTGTGTGCGTGCATGCGCGCGTACGTGTGTGTTTCCCTTTGTGTTTCCTTACACTTTGAATTAGCCGAAGAAAACCAGAGTTTAGTAAGTTGATGCTTTTGCAACTGAAACAGAGCAGGCCAGTAGCAAAAGTTAAATGATTTACTTTCTTTCAGTCACTGGCTATGCTGGATAGCACTGTAATGGTTCTCTACAAAGATTTCTGCCCCACTTCAACTTCTGAAAAGACTCTTCTTTAGGATCAACCCAATCTCTTCTATTGTTTCTTCAACTTTAGCCAGCAGATAGGAGAAAGTTTTCCTCTTCTACCATTTTTTTTTCACAGAAGTTCCTTCCCTCTAAAAGATAGCCCACATTGCCTGTTGTTGCAATGATTTGTTTAGTCATGTCACCTATTAAACACCCTTGAGAGTCATATGTAAATGAGAGCCAAGGGACCAAGAAATGAAGGCAGTCTCTGCCTTGAAGGCACCACTGACTTTTTGTTAGACTAATCCATATGCAATTAAGATATTCAAGCCCATCACCTTTTCTACCTTGGAGAATGCCTGTTTTGTAGATGAAGGGATTTCTTTTTATTTTTTAATGTTTCATATTTTATCCCTTTACTGCTTCTCTTCAAATATTCTTCCTTTTGCTGCTGTATGCTTGAACTTATTTGTTCTTTAATTAAACATAAATTATTTCTGAATATCTCTCAAGTCTTCATGCAGACTAGTGTACACAAAAGGTGATTAATATGTTTTATTGGAATTAAAAAGCAAAAGTCTATAGAATATTACTTGGGACAGTTCCTGAAATTATTGTTAACGTTTGTCAGTTTCAGGAATTGACCAGTAAGACTGTTTTCTCTTTATGTTATTGAAATATATTTCAAAAATGGACCTTCCTCAATCAGAAAATATAACTATAACTTGACTTTTTGCTGAAAAACAGTGCATGAATTCAGCTCTCCTATACCTTCCCTTCCAATGAAGGCCAAGGATTTACATATAGAGAACAGGCATTGTTTAGATTGTCAAAATGTCCATTTAAATTGTAAAGAGATAGGACTTATAAGAAAGAAAACTATTTTTCTAAACCTGTGGTAAATTGATTCACTACTTAGAGTTAAAAGGAGAGGATACCTGAAGAACAGGCCACTGTGGCATGCCAGAGATACCTGGGAATTCATGAATACATTATACATACAATAACTTCTTCTGACAAAGAGCAAATCGCCATTTAGCATAGGGGTTATTTTGTGCAATAAAAATATATTGTTAGAAAAACACATTATCATGCAAATGCGTATATCAGAATTGGGTTCCTTAGGATAGAGGAGGACCCAAGGGAGAAAGGGCAGATTTTAATGGCAGATAAATGTGATTTTAACATGGTGGGGAAATTGAGTTATCATTAATATAATTAGTGTGTGAACACCAAGTCCAAGAAAAGCAACTCAGCAATGGAGCAAATGCAAGTGGGGTTTCCCTGTTCCGCAATTAGTTGAAGAAAGCAGGGTATGGAATGTGGATGCTTTTAGGTTGAAACAGCTATTTTGAGGAAAGTATGAGAATGGATGGCAAAGATAAATGCTGATCATGGCATGATTCCTTCCTTGCCCCAATCTATTTTGTACCCCCTCTCAAAATATAGGATTATAGTATACTTGGTTTAGTACTAAAAGAGATCCTGTTGTTGCATCAATTTTCTGTCCTGTTTGACTCATGACCCCACTAGGGGTCTTCTTGGCAAGGAAAATGAAGTGCTTTGCCACTTCCATCTCTACTTCATTTTACACATGAGGAAACCAAGGTAAATAGAGTTAAATAACTTTCCCACTGTTTTACAGCTAGTAATGTCTGAGGACAAATTTGAACTGAGGAAGATGAATCTTCCTGATTCCAGGCCCAGCACTCTATCTACTGAGGCACCTATTAGAAATAAGTGAATCTGACCCTCTCATTTTTAAGTGATTTGTCTAGATCACACAGCTAGGATCTATATGAGGTAGGATTTGACTCAGTCCAAGCCTAGTGCTGTATTAACTGTCCCAACTAGTTTGTCCCAACTATGTCCCAACTTATTCACCCAATATGAAAATTATGGGGATTACTTCATCATCATAATTTGTTCTTAATATTATGTTATACACTTACAAAAGAGGTTTTCTCTTTTGTATTTGTATTGTAAGTTATTGATACACATATGGTAATATTTCAAAGAAGAGGAAATAGAAAGCTATGAGGAGATGACTTTCCTAGCATCATGCATCTCAAAAGTTTTAGAGAAGGAATAGGATGCCAAAATTTTTAATTATAGGCAATGACATTTGTATTCAATTAATATTGTCTCTCATTCCTTTTGGATTAAAGTATATGATTGATTATTTGGTAAATAAATTAGTGGTAAAGTTTAAGTAGTTTGGTAAATAAATTAGTTGTAGAGTTTAAGTAGATTAAATTAAGTTTTAAACAGAAATAGAAGTTCCTTCCTAGGGGTTATGGTGATGGTCGTGGTGGTATAGAAATAGTAGTAGTAGTAGTAGTAGTAGTAGTAGTAGTAGTAGTAGTAGTAGAAGTAGTAGTAGTAGTAGTAGTAGTAGAAGTAGTAGTAGTAGTAGTAGTAGTAGTCGTAGTCGTCATAGTAGTCGCAGCAGTAGTGGAAGTAATAGTAATAGTCATGGTAGTAGTAGTATTGTATTGATTGTGGTGGTAGTGGTCGTGGTGATTAAGTGCTACTTGTGGTAGTGGTAGTAGTAGTGGTTGTAGTAAGCTAATAAGTCATTGTGAAATTTATGAATAACTTTGCATGCATCATCTCATTTGAGACTGAGAACAAAACTGAAGAAAGTACTAAAGATATTATCCCAATTTTACAGATGAGAAAACTAAGCTTCAGAGAAGGTGAATCGTCCTTCATCACATAGTATTATCCAAAATAGGGTTTAAAACAGTCCGTTTGATTTCAGCCCTACAGCTGACCATTATGTAGTATCTTTTTTCACATTTTCTTTCTTTTTATTATATTTGTAATTTTAATATTTTAATTGGATATCAAACATGGATTGAAGATACACTCAAAAAAAGGCCTAAACATATGAATTATTTCACTCCTCTTTGGTGACAAATAAGACAAAAAGTGCTGTGGACTTCTAGGTAGGGGAGGGTATGAGGGTACTCCCCCTGACCTGGTACCCATTTGTCCATGAATGCATGATATCTCTGTTGGGTTGATATATATCTGCTCTAAGATATATGAATATCAGGATGAAAAAGACAAAATTAAGATTTTTTTGAACTTTGAAATGTAAAAAGAACTGGAAAAAATCCTCTCACTACCCAAAGCCTGAAGAAGCTACACACAAGTCTGATGAGTAGCCAAACTTGAAGAATAACTTATCTAGCAGCTAAGATTTCATATTGTACAAGGAAAGTAGAAATTTCTTCATTAGTTAGGCAACCATCCAAAATGAGATCTGATGGTGGAGGGTAGGATGATAATGGAAGACTTGTTTCATAGCAATCTCATGAAATTTGATCCTACTGGGTACAAGA
>CM053769.1:112140337-112173998 GCA_028658325.1 Potorous gilbertii
CATCTCTCTCATTTCTTTTCCCAGTTTTTCCTCCACCTGTCTGACTTGATTTTCAAAATCCTTTTTGAGCTCCTCCATGGCCTGAACCCATGGGGTATCTCTTTCAGATATTTGGGATACAGAGACTTCGACTCCCATGTCTTTACCTGATGGTAAGCAGACCTCGTCATTGTCAGAGTCAAATGGAGGAATGCTCTTCTCAAGGAAATAGCCCTCTATGGTCTTAGTTTTTTTCCCTTTTCTGGGCATTTTCCCAGCCAGTTACTTGATTTCTGAGAGTCCTTTCCACCCCCTGGCCTAGATTCGCCTTAGTGCTTGGGATCTGAGATTCAAATGCTGCTCCCCAGCCTCAGGGCTTTTGGGGGCAAGCTTGACTTATCTGCTTATCTGCTGGTTCTCAGGTGGGGGCAGGGCCGCCTCTCAGCCTCAGTTCCCTCAGGGGGTTTATACAGAGATCCTTTGTAATGGAGCTGGGGTGGAGCTCCAGCCTGCTCTGGGAGTCTCTGGCCGAGCTGCCTCAGCCTCTGCCGCAGCGGCCGCTTCCCAGGGGGTCCGAGTCCTGGAGATCCCCCGCTCCCCTCTCAGCCCGTCTCTCTCACTGACCTGTGCGTCTGTGGGTGGTGGGACCTTCGCAGCCGCCTGGAGATTCAGGTCCCTGACGGCTGCTGGGGTCTGCTCGCTCCTCTCAGTGCGGTGCGGCCAGGGCAGGGGAGGGGAGGACTCCGCAGGGCAGGGCTCTGCTCCCGTCTGGGGCTCGATGGACCTTTACGGTCGGTTTTTCAGGGCTCTCTGCAACGGAAATCTCCTTCACTGTGTTGCTGCGCGGCTTCCACTGTTCCAGAATTTGTCAGGAGTTCTTTTTACAGGAAATCTATGGGCTGTGGGTTCGGACCTAGCATAGGTGAGTCTTTCTTCTCCGCCATCTTGGCGCCGCCCCCCAATATAATAATTGAATAACTGAATTTGTCCTCATTTTTGGTAACATTTTACTGTATTTTCCCTTCTATAGGATTATTGGATGAAGAGGTATAGTTATTTTTGCAAGTCTTTTTTAGTATCATCCATGGTCTAATCATGTACCCCAAGGGTCTCAAGAACTGTTCATCTGAAGCATGTATAATCTCTTTCTTTAGAAGCTTATTGAGTTACAAGCTATATCTATCTGCTGCCTTCCATATCCTTCTAGTTTAGATACATGTATCTGTTTTCAGAAACAACAACAACAACAAAAAACACTTTAATGATTTCTCTTAGGGATGATGGCTTTGAGTTTATGCTTAACCAGCTTTACCCCTTCCAACCAAACACAATTTATATAAATGACTATCAGGAAAGGTATATTAAATATATCAACTTACAAAAGCAAATAGAAAACAAAATTGGAGAAGTTTTACATACAAACATACATACGAAAGAGTTATAACAACAAAAGCTATATATATGCATATGAAAATATATCAGATCTAGTTATACATGCAGTTGCACTAGTAATGAACATATATATGTACTTATTTCTTTCCATCAATGCCAGTAATATTTCATGTAGTTGTATTACGCTTCAAATATGACAGAGGTTTGGAGGTACCTCTTACCTTTTTTAATTTGCATATTTTGTATATTGTTTGTTGTATTGCTTGTATATTATATGTTGTTGCTATCTACTTAGCAGACTTTCTAGTGTCTTTGGTGCATTCTCTCGTGGAACATTCATCAATATACAATGAAGGTGCCTGTCATGAGAGCTATGCATATCTCTTGAAAGTGGAACATCAGCCAGTACATTTTTGAGTATTATTCTTAAAGACAGGTATATAAAATGGAATGAATCAACTTAGATCTACAGGAAGTTTCCAATAATATTTCCACTGAAAATGAAAGCTTATGAGCCCAAGATATTTTCAGTTTCCATTTCATGTGCCTGGTTTTACAAAATTCAATTTCGGGAATGGCTTCACCACTCTAAAAATTGAATGTGTACCTTGGATTTGCTATCTGCAATTAACTATTAAATTTAAAGCATCAGCCTTTGGTTATTATCGAACTTCCCTCAGATTGTGACCTATATTAACTTCCAGAGACATAGTTTCTGGGTAATTAATCATTTTGTTAATAATGTTAACTATTCTCTTGTAATTAATCATTTTGTTAATAATGTTAACTATTCTCTTTTAGACCAAAACCTATCATGGAAGAAGAATGGTTGTTGCTGCAGGTCAAAATCGGCTATGATTGGTTAATAATTAATGAGGGAGTCAATATTATAGTGAGAGATGGACCTATTCTAGTGAGGTTTTGAGTATATGACTGATTACTCAATCTTGGTCAAAAAGACTTATCTGTATTTATGTTACCATGTCTGACAACAAGGAAATCTACATTTTCCCAGGCTTGTCTGAGAAAAATACAATGGACCAGAATCCATCAGTTCATCTAACTTTACCTTTTGAATAAATTTCAGTTTTCCCTCTCAATATTAGATGTGCTCTTCAGAGGCTGTATGACCAACATACGGGGCTTGATTTTTGAATAAAGAAGCAGAAAATTGGAAAAATCCTGGGCCTAATTCAGTAATTAGTCAGTGAATACAATAGAAAAGCAAACATTTCTCTCAAGATTGAATTTTCAACTCTGCATTTTATACATTTTTTCTCACAAATGGGTGTAAATTCATAAAATTATCATAAAAATGTAAACAAAATTTAGGAAAAATTTTTCATTTAAAAATAAAGACCTATGTAGACTTTTTTTCTGTCTCACTTATCGACACTAAACAATTTTCAACTTATGCATAGCCTCTATTAAGATATTTCTTTTCCAAAAGTTCATCAATTCTCTTAATCTAAGATCAAAAGATTCTAGATCTGTCCAGATCAAGAGGGAATCTGTGCTAGTAGCCCTACAGTGTGTTTACCTGTCATCCCCTACACAGTGTATGTGCATATACACACATGTATATGCATATAATAGATACACACACGAATACATATATACACATATGTATATGTATATACACATAAATGCATATTCAAATGTATGTGTGCATGCACATTCTTATGCATATAGATGCATATGAATGGATACACACATACATACATACATACACACACATATATAAAATCTAAGGGAAAGTAAGCTTCGATAACATGTGACAAAAGGGTAACATATAGGCCCTGTATATTCTTTTCTCCTATTTGTTTGTTCTCTAATAGAAATTAATGGAACAGATTAATTTCATAATAAACAGAAGCAAACCAACCTAGTAGCATAGCATTTGACTGACCAAAGATCCCATCTATTAGAGTAAAGCCTCACAATGTGACCAGACCTACTAAGGAACCTGGACAGGTGTAATGAAGAAATTAGCATTAGATAAATACCGCATATATCGTACTAAGATTTGCCTCAAATGCATATGACATGTAGATGTTAAAAGATCACATCATAAACAAAACAGAACAATAGCTAAATAGAAAGCTAACATTTACACAGTGTTATTATGTACCAAGAACTCTACAGTGACTCTCTCATTTGATGCTCGCAACTCTGAGAGGTTCATGTAGTTATTATCTTTATCTTACAGATGAGAAAACTGAGTCAAATTCAGATTAGAAGACTTGCCCAGGAGGTGTCTGAGGTTGGATTTAAACTCAGGTTTTCCTGAATCTCTGCTTAGCATTCTTTGCATTGAGCCATCTAGGAAACATAAGGAATAAATAAGATTTATTTTTTGGTCATGTGCCTAGTAAAATGTAAGATTTTTCTCCAATGCTAAAGACCTCTTAATATTCTAGAAAGTAGAAATAACATGTAAAAGACAAAATTATATGTGCTGTCACCACTCTTTTAGACTTCAAAAACACTACTTAGGTAATCATATGATTAGTCAATTACAAAAATAGTTAGTCTCTAATTTTGAATGTATTCCCTTGGCATCTTATCCTCGACTAGCAACTGCCCTCGGGCAAATTTGCGTAAACAGGCTAGTGGACTTCTAACAGAATTCAATTCTTCACACTAATCTCCAGGCTATGGAAAATCAACAGGTAGAAAGCTTTCTTTGATCACAACTGCGATGTGGAAACAGTTTATAAATCAACTATGCCAGGAAATTTAGGGAAAGAGTTCATTGGAAAGGATATCTGTGTGTATGTGTGTGTGTGTGTGTGTGTGTGTTTGTGTGTATGGGTATGTGTGTTGAGGGTGGGAAGAGGGTGGAGTGGTTGTGAAATGCATACACCCAGCCTGAAGAAAAGGCAACTGGCATCCATTTTTAACCAGATACCATCCCTTTGGAAATCAATTTGTGGCACAAATTGATACCTGTGAAATATAAATTGACCAGAGTGGGAGGAGACTAAGATATGTACTAGGCCCAGCCTCTGCAGTAGATCACTTTCAAAAGGGAAGGAATCAGAAAGGTAGTGAGGGAGAAATGTAAAAGGTGTATTAAATTAACAAAGATTTCAGGACAAAAAAAAGTTAAATTGAAGACCTTGAGCGCAATTACATCAACTAATAAGTAAGATACAAATAACAAGGGAAGGTGACCTCTGGATCAATTAAAAATATACAAATATGGAGGGATAAATATGGTAACAAAAATGAAAATGATAGGCATAGTGCACTGTGGAGGTACAAGAGAGCACAGAAGTACAGAAGATTCCTCTTGGTTGGTTTCAAACAGAAATATGAATTGGAAATCATAATTTTGGGTAGAGTAGTGGAAATAATTAGAAAGATAGAAGAACTTAAATCCAGAGTATAAACCTCATGGATAGAGAGACAGAGACAGAAAGACAGAAACAGAGAGAGACAGAGATGAATTGGTAATACAAATACACACAGCACTAATGGACAATTTGAAAGACAAATAAGAAGTAACAACATTAAAAGAAAAGATAATCTCTATACAAGCCAAATATATCGACCTCACATATGGATGTTATATAGATAATTTAAAGATTGTATGTGAGTCATTCAGAGGAAAATGTCCGGAAGATCACAATTCAAGAAATAATATGAGAAATATGCCATAACTTTTGAAACCATGAAACAAAGTAACAGTTTAAAGAATCCATAGATCACTTAAAATTATATTGAGAACTCCAAGTAGTGGTTATATTGAATAATTTCAATGACAAACGTAAATTTTGGAAATTACTAGGGGGAGAAAATAACACCTTTAAATAAAAAGATTGAAATATTGCACTCAATTTTAGCCACAGGAGAAAAGGTACAAATATGTTCTGATGATGTGGACTAAAGTAAAAGCCCAGAAAACTTGAGCTCAAACTTCAATCCTAAAATTATGAATGTTTAATATAAAGAAGCATATGATGGATTCTCACAAGCAAAAAGAGATCTGAATAAATTTTTTCCTCTGAAAACAAATAGGCAACAGTGACATCTGAAAATCAATGTAATATACCAACAAAGGAAGAAATAGATAATTAAATGAATTACTTGCATTTTTAATTAAAAGATAAACATATGAGATTCACAACAAAGCTAAGATGATGGCAACAGAAAGATTATCATAAAATTACTTTGTAAAAAGTACATAGAGAGATAAGGGTGAAAGCAAATGTCAAAAAGATGTGATGCTGGAGGAATAGCCTTGAAACATCATGGCCTCAACCTCACAAAACCTGGATGAATCAATATTCCTTCCTTCTTCCTTCCTTCTCTCTCTCTTTCTCTTTCCTTCTTCCTTCCTTCCTCTCTTTCTTCCTTTCTTTCTTTCTCGAGGCGTAAACTGAACTGCAGGAAAGGAGAGTGCATAAAACAATAAGGCAGACAGAGAGAAAGAGAAACTATAAGGGAATATATAAAGTTATCAAATTAAGTAAAATATTAACAATGATGGGAAACTAAATCATGTACCTTTTCTTATGTAAAATAGAGGATCCCAGAGAATGGATTAGAAGTAAAATTGAAAGTTGAAGAAATAAAGGAAGAAATAATCTAGTACTGGGGGAGATACTTTTGGTGAATACTCTCATATGGAAGAGAAATAATCTATAATGCAATGAATATAATCTACAGGGATTTAGAGCCTCAAGGATATGAGAATCAGAGGGCCTGGATAACAAAACAAATGGGCAACTTCCAAAAGAGTGGTAGGATATGGATACAGAAAAAATGATTTTATAAAAATGAGAAAATATGATCACAGGAGGGGAAAAGTTTACAAAGAACTACACAGAGACATAGGGGGAGTATAAACTTGGTGCAATAATTCTGGGCTCTGTATCACTTGCAGGGATTTGTATTTCAATAAGTAAAATATGGGGGAAGGGTCAAGATCTAAAACGTAATAATATAGAAAATATTTAAAATAGAGATATCAAAATAGACACCCTAAAAACTTTAGAGAAGAATAATCATTTATAAAACATCTACTATATGCTAGGCATTGTGATAAGTACTTTACAAATATCTCATGTGATCTTTACTACAACCCTGCAATACCATTATCTCCATTTTCCAGTTGACGAAATTGAGGAAACAAAAGATAATTCACTTGTCCTGGTCCTGAGGAGAGATGTGAAGAGTGGTCTTCCTGACTCCAAGCCCTAATTCAGTTCAATAAATAGGGGAAGTGCTCATGACCAAAAAAAGAAATAGAGTTAATCATAAAAAGATAATGGAATATTTTTATAACAGAAAGTTTTTTTAGAAAAATTTTGGCACAAACAAGTCCAAAATAGTTATGATTTGAAGGGAAATGATGAATTAGGATATATGCAAATATTGATATCTATAAATTGGTAAAGATATCTATCTACATTTAAATAGTTATCAATAGAAGTAACTATTTCTATCTATCTTTCTATCCATTCTTGCAGAATTCTTTTCTCTGCCACTAGCCACTTCTCTCCATGGATGATCATGCAAAGTTGTTAATGGAAGGATAGCAAATTCAAAATTCTCTTGACTATTGAAAAGTCACCAGATCTTTCTCTGACCAAAGATGAGTAGGTAGCAAATAAGATGTGGCCTCTTCACCACCCTAACTAATTATCCTTACCTGGAAGTTTTACCAGCAAGTAACATTTTAGCTTACCTTTCAAATAATACCTATTTTAGCTAACTAGATAGAAGTTTACCAATTTAAAATACTCATACATACATGGTTCTTAGTGAGTATCACATCAATTCAGAGTGTATTTATTCAAAAGTCTATCATTAATTGATTTACTGATTGGCATTTTTATTTTCCCCTAGTTAAACCTAAGGCTGAAATGCAGTTAGTTTGCTCCTTTCCTTACATATTGATGGTGAATGCAGCCATAGAAAAGCAGAATGATTTTTTTTCAAGTTTTCAAGACAATATCAGCTTGATTATATTCCAATAACTTAAAAATGAGGGAGACCTGGAGAGAATGAGGAAATGGGGGCAAAATATACAAATCTGACATCTTAGCATCTAGCAAAAAGGTAGCTGGAAAGAAAAATGACTCATGACTGAAGACTACCTATAGAAGACCCTGTGAGGCATTCATCTGTCAGGACAGTTGATGGGAGATCCAGAGATATCCCCTCAATTACCTAGGAACTGCAATTGAGAGGGTACTACTTGTCCTATTCACAGAATCCACAAGTGATTGCTGCCATCGTGGGTTTTTTCTCTCCCCAGTCCCTACAATGTCCTTGTTACCAAGCTTCGCTTTTTGAGAAGTGATTTTTTTTCTTCTAAAATCCTGTGATAATCAGTTTCTGGTAGTGAGTTGATTCTGAAATGTGGTCAGATTGGAAGAAAAGATAGGACTCCGACTACATTTTTCTTTCATAGGAAGGCCATATTACAGATGGCTTTTTCCAAGTAAGCAACATTACACTCATTTCTGAGATGTTTTAGCAATCTGCAGAGATAGGCAAGAAGGCCATTTCTAAGTATTTACTGGAAGCTTCTCTGTTCCCTCATTGGCCATTTTGTGACAGTAATTAAGAGGCTGTACCACACATATCCTGCAGGAAGAGGAAGCAGATTAGTTGGCACTGACATTTCAGAGGGTTACCCTTACCCCTATTGATTACATGTGTATTTACTTCTTGAAAGAATAATAAGATACACAAAGGCAATTCTAGCAGTGTGATATTGCTATGATGGTTTTTGACTTGGGGCCATTAATATGACTTCATTGATACTTAGGTCTGAGTGCAGAGCTGGGTGCTGATGTGAGTGGGGAAAGGCCCCTTCTTAGGCAGGGAGCAGACTTTATGATATGTGTCAAATTTCTGCTCTTGGTGAGGTCTAACACTCCTTTTCTTAAAGAGTGCTTGCTTGACAGGCCATCAAATCAAAATATATGTACATCAATAGAAATTCTATCTTTGCAATGAAAGCTAAATATAATTTTGGAGATAGTGCATAAATTTATACCACTGAGGAAGGAGGGATCAGGGAGAGGCATTTTGCCATGTCCTAATAATGATATTGGAAAGCTATGTCCATATGATGAGCAACGTTTTATTACTTCAGGATAAGATTAAGCTACAGGTTTGTTTGTTGGTTTTTCTCACTTTTGGGTCCAGTAGGAGTATTCAATGTAGGTAACTATGAAAAAAATAGAAAGTGGTTACCCTCTTCACAAAAAAAGTCACTTCTGAATTCATTTAAATATTGTTCCTTTCATTAGGTCGCAACTTAACTTCATAGGAACATTTTGTGTCAAAGAAAAGAGTGACTGCAATAGTCTCCTTATTTCTGACAGGATCCCTAGCTAGGATAAATCAATGCTCAGAATGTGATAAAGAAGTATCTATCATTCATCTTGTGATGATGTCACTACAAACACTTCATGTTATCTATGACTATTTTTAAGCAGATCATAGTGCAATTCAACAGTGGGGTACACAAACTCAGACACATAAGGAAAATCACCAAGTTCCCCCAGAGCTAATGTCATATGCCATTGAGATTTCACTTGATTTTTCTTCCTGAAGCAATTAGAATATGGTAGAAAGTCTACTTCATCCAAAATCCAAAGATCTGGTTTTTAATGTTGGTTTTACCACCTACTACTCATATGACCTAGTTAATAATAGGTCCCTCAGTCAAATGCAGTTTTTCTTTTTTTTTCCATGTGATACAAGAAATGTTTAAAAGTCTACTGTAGTGAAAAAATCTTTCTTGAGTCATAGAAACTAAGTTTAGATTCCATCTCTGTTACTTACTCCCTGTATCATGTACAGAACTAGAAAGTTGGATCAAAGGATGTCTGAGATTCATTCAGGTCTAAATCTAGAAATTATGAAGACTCAATTGTTCAGCTATAATATAATGGTTACTTTAGTGAATGACTGTGAGGAATACATGAGCTTACAACCTGACTTCAAGCAAGCACAAAAAGAGAGATGGATCATCATGTTGATTGCTATCGGCAAAACTTAGTAACTTCCTGCTCTTACAGATCAATTGCCTTGCCTCTCCCCTTGTTCCGTTATGGAAACTGCAGTCTATCCTCATAATTCTCTCCACACCTTCCTTCCTGAGAAGTTTGGGGCCTTCATAAATGTAAGTAGGGGAAGGTGTCTCTTTGATGAAAAGTTAGGGTAAAGTTCTCTCCATCTTTTGCTATGAGCTGCGGCTACCAATTTATTAAAGCCAGTTTTTGTTTCTCAACCACTCTCTTCAAGGTCTAGTATGTAGACTCTCTTGACCCTCCTGAATCTAACGGTATGTAGCATCTATTCATCTGCCACTTTCTGCTTCCTGTCCTTTCTTTCCAAGAGATGGCTTATGAAAAAGAGTACTGAAATAAGCTTTATTATTCTCTTTGCGTGTTTAGCAGATCATATTACCTTCCCTCTGCACAATTTCCTGCCCTGGAAAGAAGTTGGAATTTTATTTTAAATGAATGGTGTACTCATTCTTGTATTCAAGGAATCACAAGAAATTCATTTCCTCTATGTTATATATATATATATATATATATATGTATATATATATATATGTATATATATATATACATATATATATATATGTATGTATGTATATGTATGTATGTATACATACACACATATGTATATATGTTTATTAGCTAGTGCCTGAATTTGAATTCTAACTTATCGCTGCCTTACTTGCAATTCTTACTTCTCTGAAGTATCACATGACATTTAAAGTTCTTGTTTTCCTTAGCCATTAGTCTCTCCTTCCTCAAATTACTTCTTGTTTCCTCTATAAATTCAAGTTGTATCCATAGTAGAGAAGAAAATCCTTGAAGGCAGTTACATTTTTTAAATTTTTGTTTGTTTAGGTATGTTTTTAACTTGCCCCCTTATGCCTTAAACAGTGCCTCACATAAAATGTGTGTCATAGGAAATCATCATTGAATTGGCTTGGATGGGATTGGCCCAATGTCTGCTTCTCCCAATAACAATATTGCCTCATCCTCAAGCAATAGAGAAAATATAATATTCACTTACCTCTTATTTATGCACTGCGTTAAAAGCTGAGCAACCAAATCATATATACCATAAGTTCTAAACTACAGTCCATTAACTGTACTACTGGTATAAAACTCTTAAACATAACCTCTGTATTAAAATATAATTGGGAAATATTTGACAAAGTAAATGAAAATACAATAGAGCATAGATAATATTAATATGTGGTTTTCTAAGATAATACGAAGCACAAAGGGATTCTAACTCAAGTTTTAATGCTTTTCATTTCTATTTGAGTTTTACACTACAGTCTACTTCTCTAGACAGTACAATTATGTCAAGTTACATATTACTTCATTAGTTCAGCAGAGACATAGTTTCCTTACCTGGGGTCCACAGCTATGGATCTGTGGATAGGTTTCTGGAGATACATGAATGTGGATGAGGAATTAAATTATATACATTCACAAACACACACACAGATATATACATGTATGTATATATATGTTTGTGCATATATACACATATATACACATGGGTACATTCAAATATGTATGTATATCAATATGTGTATATACACACACATGTATACAAAGATATTCAGAGATAGATAGATCTCTTTTTGTTTGAAATTCTATGTATTTCATTTTAAGCATTTAAATGCATTATCCCAAAAAGGGGGCCATAGTTTTCTCAGCCTATGAAACAAATGCATTACAAGAGGGAGATTAACTACTAAGGTTATCGGGAGAAATGGAAAGGACAATCTTCCTTCCAAATTGGTGTTGTTAATTAGAGTCCCATAAGCACTGCATGTTGGGTCCTACATCTTATATAACAGGCACTTCTGAGAGTAAAGAGAGAATAGCTGTAGAGTTCAGGGTGGAAGTTAGGGTTCCATATTTTTCTTAATGAAATTTTAAATACAATTAACACCTTTTGACTGTCATATAACACAACACTATTCACTCACTATGAGCACGTAATTGTCAAATCCTTGTTTTATTTACATATTCCTAATATTTGTATCTAAGAAGAATTAGTTACCAGCTTTGACTACATAAGTTTTCTATGTCTGCACTGAGGGTTTGTGTTGGCCCCGTTGTATCCCTGGAGGAATGTTTGGTATTTGTGTTCATGAGTGGTAGTGTCAGTACATATTCAGCTTGGCATATCTATCTGAAGTTGTAGCATATATGTAGTAAAGAGCAGTAAAATCAATGGAGACAACTGAGATAAGTAAATAAATAAATAATAAAAGACAGAATGAACATTTATTGTTTACTCACTAGGTGAAAGGTACATTTAGGAGTAAACAAGGCAACTTTTGTTCTTATGGTGAAAGAAAGCACTTAAAGGGGTGCTGGGAAAAGCACAATAAATAGGAGTAGATAGGTATACCCATACACATCTTGGACCAACTGCAATAAAAATCATAGCAGCCTGAGTATTTGATAGATTAATCAAAATATCATCTCTCTGAGATGGGGAGTGGAGGCAAGAGTGAAGTGCTGTAATGTTAATGGGAATTGAAGATCTTCCCTGCCCATTAGTATTCTCTAGTGGAGTCCATTAAGGGAAGCTTGCTTAGGGGAGATTTGCTTTCTTGAAGGTTTTCACACCTTTTGATACTTAGGCATCAAGGCACATGGATTGTGATGCCTTCTGGCTCTCTATACATTCTGAAGTAAGCATTTTGCTTTGGGACTCTCTAATTGGAATAGTGCTCATGTGATTTGGCCTTAGAAGACTCTGGGTAGTTGTTAAGGAACCATCCTCCTTTGAAAACCCAGATGTTGGTGCTTCATTCTCTGGTAACAATATATGCATTGCTTTGGTCATACAATCTGTCTGTTGATCTGTGCTAATTTTTCAGATAGTTAGAAGCCCTGTCCATTGATCTGTGCTATTTTTTCTGCTTGTAATTTCTGTTTGAATTTTCTCTGAGGTTCAGTGCTAACTTTTCCCCTGAACTGTATTAGTGATATGTATGTTGAATTAAAGTCAGATGGTTGATGCCTTAAAAGTTGTTTTCCTGTAAGAAAAGCAGATTCAAGAACATGTGCTAGCAGGCCATCCTGGGTGTGCTAGGGTGCTTACTATACAAGGGCTAATTTATGATCAGGTAGAGATGATGTGAGAGGATGTGAGAGGCCAATTGTAGACAATGATCTCTTTAAGTCCCAGAATTAGCTGGTGACCTCACACATGAAAAATACAACTTTCAAATTGGTTTAAGTTACTATGGCAGAGAAAAAAAGGGATTTGCAGCCAAAGGACATGGATGACAGTCCTGGCTCACCTACCCATTTGGACATTTCCTTTTAACATCTCTCAACCTTATATTTTATTCATAAAATGGAAAGACTGTATTAATATGACTCTTTGTTTCTTTGTAGACCTCTAAATCCCTTTCTGGAGGAAGACAATTTCAACAGAGACTTTGATCTCTGATATAAGTGATATTTGGGAAAAGAAAAAGATTTACAGGGACCCAGATTAGGCTGCAAACACAGCAAGGTCTCAGTAAGGAAGAACCGAATCTACCTAGTGATGATAGTGATGATATAAAAGTTTAATAAACTATCTGAATCTCTTCAGTGGGATCATTCTATGCATAGTTAATATTATTCAGGCTTTTAATAATGGGCATGTTACTAGTGGCAACAGCTTTGGTTCTCCAGATTTATGTTACATTAAGAAAACTGTCTGTATACAAAATTTTTCATTGCAATACAGTTGAGACCAAGTTAAATGACCCTGAATGCTGCTAA
Source organism: Potorous gilbertii (assembly GCA_028658325.1). Lineage (NCBI taxonomy): Eukaryota > Metazoa > Chordata > Mammalia > Diprotodontia > Potoroidae > Potorous > Potorous gilbertii. The sequence continues at coordinate 112,153,504 of CM053769.1, forward strand.
AATATGGGAAAAAAATCCTCCAAAGACACAGAACAGTGGCAGGGGATGTTGAATTTCTAAATACCTCTAGTAAATGAACACAACAAACATGATGTTTTTCAGGTCTGGTACTATAGAAGATTCTTGACTTTGGGTCTCCTCTCCTCATCATTCACCACTGCTGTTGATATTATATTGAATATGGCATTTTCAAATTGACCCTCTGGTGCCAAGGATGAGCTTGACTAGTATGTTCTTGAATTTGTTTTCTCTTCAACCTTTATGTCCTTCATCAGTGCCCACGAAAGTTTACTTTCCCTAGATTCTCTTCCTCGATGCACATCCTACTAGATAAATAAGATGAATAATAATAAAAAAATCCTTTAATTTTTGAAAATCATTTCTGATCATTCATCAGAATGAAATAGAAAGAGTTCCAAATTTGGAATTGGGCTACATTAGTTCAAATTCTAAGTTCACCATTTATGTCACCTTAGTCAAGTCAAACAACATTTCAGTATCCACATAAGAAAAATGAGATATGGGAACTAGATGACATCTAAGGCCCTTCAAAATCTATCTCTATGCCAGAAAAGATTATGAGGAAGATAGAATTGTTATATCTGTGCCAGTTTTGCAGATTATCAAACCGTTAGGCAAAAGAATATTTGTCCATGCTCAAGTCAATATGTAAATTAACCCAGTACACAATGATTAAATTGGCAATACATGTCAGGCACAATGCTAGTGATGAGAATCAAAAGAAAAGGGGGACAAAGCAGTCACTGCTTTCCAGGCGTTATCATTCTAACAGAAGAGTTAACAAGCAAACGTATCAGTAATCAATCAAAAACGTATGGAGTCAGGGTATAGCTTGTCTTCTGCAAAGAACAATAGGAAGTCATTGCCAGTGGATTGCAGATGACATGGAGGGAAATAATGTATTAAAAAACTGGAAAAGCAGGAAGGAACCAGATTAGGAAGGGCTTTAAAAGCCCATTAGAATATTTGATATTTGGTCCTGGAAACTATAGGGAGCTATTGGAGTTGAAGTAAAGGGGTGGGGTAGTGATTTAGGCTCATAGTTTACAAAGATGACTTTGATAATTGAGTTAAGGATGGACTAGATTGGAAATAGGCTTCATACAGGAAGGTTAACCAGCAAACTATAGCTTAGGCACAAGATGATTAGTGTCTGCACCAATATGATGGCAGTCTCAGCAGAGAGAAGGACTATATTGAAGAGATGTCAAGACAGTAAAATAGATAGGAATTAAAATATACTAGCTATGGAAGTGGTGAGAAGCAGTCAGGAGTGGATTATAAGCCTTGGTGATTGAGATGATCAGTATATAGTTGAAGATGTAGAATAAAGGTCAGAAAAGAGGTTATGTCTTGATAAGTGGATAACAGAATCATTCCCATTGACAGTAATTGAACACATGAGAATTGCTGATATCACAAAGCAAATGGGGACAGAGGGAGAACAGAAAGGGGTACAGGGTAACCTCTGTGATGCTGCCAATATGGGAACTTCTTTCTGAAATGCAGACAACAAATTGACTAGAATTAATGATCTCTCTTAGACATTTGATTGCATCACACAGAGTTTAATAATTTTCTAATGGCTCACAACTCTTAAATACTAGAAGCATGACTGGAACCCAGTTTTCTCTTGATCCCTAGTCCCGAATTCTTTCCCCTAAATTACAGTAACCCCTCACAAAATAATCACATATAGATGTCATTGCCAAGAAGTCAAAGGACAATAATAGCTTAATTTGCTCATGATCAATTGTACAACCTAGAAAAGTGGGCAATGGTGGTAAAACAAAGACAAATTTGAGTCTTAAAATCATATGTCCATTTTTAGGTCAATATGTCAAGGATCTGTTTGGAAGATTGGAAGATTGACTGAGGGGAGTTGGGGGGAGGAGAGAAATTGACTCAACTGTATTCCAGTCAGAGTACTTTGCATAGTTTGGTTATTGTGTAGAAAATACATAAGGGCAGCTAGATGGTACAGTGAATAGAGCACACGCTGGAGTAAGGATTTGAATCTTCCTGATTCAAATGTGGCCTTAGACATTTACTAGTTGCGTGATTCTGAGTGAGTCACTTTAATCTATTTGTCTCAAGTTCCTAATAAGTAAAATGAGCTGGAGAAGGAAACAGCAAACTACTCCTATGGCTTTGTCAAGAAAATCCCAAATTGGGTCACAGAGTCAGACATGACTGAAATGACTGAACACCAAAAATAAAAGAAAATCTTTGTCTACTTCTCTCCTATCTATCTCACGTCTTCCTCTACTCAGTCACAGAACAATACAATCTAAAAGTTGAAATAAATCTTAGAAAACTTACAGTACAATGAACATATGGCAAAAATGCTATCTAAAGTATCTCCACAGTCTTTTCTCAAAGATTTCCAGGGATAGAAACACACTACCTCCTGAGAAAAATATTTCACTGTAAGAATTCTAATTGATAGGGAAGTATTAATTTTTGTTGTCATTCAATTTTACCCTAATTTCAATGTAATTATCCTTCACCACTACCATGCAAATAAAAGGGGAGGAGGAGCAAATAGCCTGATACCTACAAGGAAGTATATTGCTTTGCAAATATCATCCTATTTGATTCTCACACAACCCTGGAAAGTAAGCATTATGGTTACCACTGTTTTAGAGTTAAGGAAACAAAAGCATATAGAGGTGAAACGACCTGCCCGGGGTCACACAAGTAGTACCATGTCTGAGGCCAGATTTGAACTCAAATCTCCAGGCCTAAGGATCTATTCCTCTATACTACCCACCTATAGTTGCTATTTTCCTAGTTCCTCCTCCTGGGTCAACACTTTTTCCATGTCTTCTTCAGACTAAACATCTGCAGCTCCTTCAACTGATACTTATATGTCATGGCCTAGGTATCAAGCCTGCTTCTCATAGGCCAGATGCCATGGGTAGAACCCCCAAGTGGATTCAAATGAGAACAAAATGTTGGTGAAAAGTATTTAACAAAAAATACAATAAAACACATAGGCACACGTATGTGTAAATACACAAATATATGTATATACAATATATATGTTTATATATACATATTACATATATAACATATAATACATATATTACATACACATTACATATATATGTATATATGTAATATATTATATATATAATTAGTGTTTATGTGCTTGCATGTGGATACTTTAAAGCTACATTAATTTGCAATATATGAATCAGTGGATCATGTTTCTACTTGTTTGATATTACTTCCCTAGGAAAATTTCACTGTCCTGGTTATCCTTTTCTGGACATGTAGTACTATAATACCAACTAGATCTAACCACCATGTTAAGGTCCAGGGAAAACATACACAAAACAAAATAACAAAGCTAAATAAAAATGTCCTGAGTCTCAAGAACATCACAACCTAATTGAGGAAATACCATGCACAAAATTACATGTAAACAAGATATTTACACAGGAAATTCAAGTCAGTCGGGGAGGTAAGGAACTACTGTTGAGAGGGACTGGGAAAGGTTTCTGGAGTATGATGATATTTAAGCTTATATGTGAAAGAAGACAGGGAAACCAGAAAGTATAGTAGAGAAGGAATACCGTTTCTTGTATGGGAGACAGACAATGAAAAGACGTAGTCAAGAGATGAAGTATTTTAGATAGGAACAGGAGGGTGTGGCCAATGATTCTTCTGGATCTCGAATATGAAGAGTAGTAAAGTATAAGAGCACTAAAAATACAAGGGAGCAGAAGTATTGAAAGACTTTATAAGTCAAAAAGGGGATTTCATATTTGATCCTGGAAGTGATAGGAAGCCACTAGAGTTTATTCATCAGGAAGATGACATGGTCAGATAAATGTTTCAGGAAGATCATCTGCAACTTATTAAAAAACAAATGAGTGGAGAGAGACCTGAGACAGAGAGACCAACTCCTACCCAAACTCTTGAATACTTTGAAGAGTTTCTAAGCATTGTGGATTCAAACTCTTTTTTGAAAACCCATAATGACAGTGAATTTAGAATGCCCAACACAGTCCATTCCATTTTAGACAGTGAGAAATTGCATTGCTCCTCTTCCCTCCCAATACTTAAGTGTTTGTCTTAAACTAGAAAAATGCATTTATGTAACACTTATAAAGGACATCTACTCCTTCTGCTACTAATGAAATATATATAAATCTTAGAATCTCCCAGAAATGCAGATTTTGATCACTTTCTGTAATCATGTTGTCCAAACATTTCTTGTCCCCCCAGATCCCTCTCTAGAGTAAAACCAAAACACAATCAACAAACCTCATCCTACAGTGAAGGAGAACCTATCACCTTCAAAGCATCATATTCCATTTTGGGGCCATTCTAAATTTTAATAAACATTTTTGTGATGTAAAATCTTAACATTCTTTGTAATTTTTACAAGTAAATATTCACTCTGGAGTCAGAAATAACATGTTTATTCCCTCTTTAACATTACAGTACTTCAAATACTTGAACAACATAACCTCCTCCACCTACCATTAAGTTTCTCTTCTTTAGGCTAAACATTATCCATCCCATCAACCAAGATTTAAGTGACATTGAACCATCATTTAACCTCTGAATCTCAGTTTCCCGAACTAAAAATGATGGGTTTGGACTAGATGATTTTGTAGAGTCCTTCATTCTTAATATGTGATTCCTTCATTCATTATTTCTTCATTCATAATACGTGATTCTATGGATTCAAGATTCAACACTATCATGGATGTCATCCTCTGAACATTTTTCAACTTATTACTTTCCTCAGAGGGCTGTGGTGAAAATTGAGCTGGAAACTCTGGATGCCATTGGAAAATTTCCCCAAATTTAATTGTTAAGGAAGTTTTTTAGTTAATAATATGCTCTCTAGCATCGTAATATTTCTATAACTACCCTCGGTTTCAGGATTGAGACTTATTCCAGGTCACACAGCTAATTAATGTCTGATGTAGGACTGCGGTTATGGCCTCGCTGACTCCAATTTTCAAAGTCTATGCCCTCTAAAACAATACCTTTCTGATCAACAAGTAAACCATCTATAGGCTGATGAAATGTTTTTGACCCTAGGATTCTCCCTTTCTTAGAATTTATATGGTGAATTACCCCAGTTTGAGAGGCAAAATTTCATAGTGCATCGAGAGTGTTTCTGAGTTTGGAAGAATCTGGTCTAGTCTTGTCTCCTACACGTGTTGTTTTGTCAGCCTGTTTACCTCTTCAGATTTTGTCCATCTAACTCTCTAGGGCTATAACTGAAAGAATTATAAATCCCAACTGATGTAAGAGATCCAGCCATGAATAGAAATCATTGTTCTTATTTGGAGAAAAGGGGCAAGGGATAAACCAAACAAATCTAATACCCCTCAGTCTGACAATGTAGAGGAAACCAGGGTAGGGAAATTAACCTTCTAGTTTTGTTTTATTTTCTTTACTGAGAATAATCTGAAAATTTTCACATTGAGAATTAGTCACCAGAAGTTAGGGTGGTATCACTCACCTGTCTTCCATTACATGGTGAGATGCTTTCTGAGGTATTCCAAACTTCCCAATAATGTAACTACTTATCCACTTTTGAAATTTGTACCCATGTTAAAGAATATATTCATGCAGTTCCATTTTCAAGGAAAACTTTAATAACTTCACAGATATCATTATGGTGTTGGTTAATTTTCCAGAATTTTTTAAATTTCCTTTTTCTTTACAAAGTCTTTGTGACAAAAGAACCTTCACTGAGAAGAGGATTGGAGCAAGCAAATATTTATAAATTAATAGGATGTAAAAAACAAATGGAATACTTACTCTGGATATCTTGTGTAAATGTATATATAATATACATATACACACAGATATATACATACACACATATATATTTGTGTGTACATGCATATATACATATACACACATATTGCTTTATGACCCAGGAAAATAAAAGCAAGTTGAAATTGAAGGAAGGAGCAAGATTTTTTCAATTCTTTCTTTACATCTCAAGTCCTCAAAACAGGCATCACATAGAAAGTTCTTAATAAATGATTGCTGAATAATTTTAAAAGATATTATAAATAAAACTATCCCAGTGCTTACTAGTTTGTGATCTTGGAGAAGTCACATAAATTCTTGGATTTTCAGTCTTTTCATCTTATAAAACAAGAGTTACAGCCATCACCTCAAAAGAATAATGTGAGGATACATTGTTACCATAAGTGAAACATTTTGAAAGCTTTAAAGTATGAAACCAAAGACATCTATTATTGCTATTATCACAATGTTGTAAGACTTCATTTAATATCAAAATACCAATAATTTATATGAAATAATTAAACTTTTTGTTTCAATCTTGCTACATTTTCAAAAAAGCAAATGAAGTTAGGTTGGCATGACTTTTTATATGTAATCCAATGTTGTCTTACAGAGTTCTCCAATTTTCTTTCTCAGTATTCAAATTTCCATGTTTAAACACTCACATTAGAATTTTCACAGAATATGAATACATACTGCTAGCTTATAGTTTTTTAGAATCAACTGTCCTCTCTCTTTTGAAAGAAAAAGTGGACATATACACCTATATTCAAATCTATGTTTCTCTTCCCATTCACTAATGAGTTTTAGTCTCATAAAAGCTCTGTAATTCAATCCATGGATCTTTCCATAAAGGCTGAGCCTAACACCTGCATATGTGACCTTTTTATTCATTATCTTAAATAGGTTTTTAATATGGGGAATTGCAATACTCTTTTTTTGTCCATTTTCACCTAAAGTCTCTCCCTCTACCTCCATCACTCATTAACTTTTCCTCCCTTGAGGGTCACTCAAATCATATCTACTATTCAATCATAAATTCAGCAGCTGTTGTCTATTCAACTCCACAGCATGCCCTTTCTTTCCTCTTATTATAATTCAGTACATAGATCACAGTATTTCTTTTCTATCAAAATCTTGCCCTCATATTAGAGGATTTCAATATAAATGTTGACAGTGTGACAAACACTCTAACCTCCCAGTCCCTCAATTTAATATTTTTCAGTGTCCCAATCCTTAACTCTACACAAATATTGCAATACTCTTTCCTTGTTACTATCAACAAAATATTATCATTCCACCTCTATCTCTGCTTTACTATCTTATACCCTTTCCTTCTCTTCCTTATCAATGTAACATGTAATTCCTAAGCCCTCAATTCTTTCCCAGGACCTGCTCTGTCCTCTTTGTTTTGCTATCTGTTTGACTCCATAGTCTACTTTGATGTGCCTTCATCTCCCCCACCCCACCCCACCCTTACTCATAGCCAGGGCTCCATTCTAAAAACTGTTTTCTTGCCTCTGTGCTAATTATTTTGCTTATCCCTTAGGTGCATGGATTTAATTATCATCTCTATGCTGTTGATTCTCAAATCTATTTATGCAGCATTGACATCTTTCCTGACCTGCACATCTATCTCTACTCCTTTATGCCCAATTGAATATTAAATATTTCAAATTGGATGTTTAATATACATGGTAAATTCAACCTGTCCCATATGGAACCCATTATCTTTCCTCCCAAATCATCCTTTCTTCTGAACATTTTTTACTATTGAAGATAGCATCATTGTTCCGTTTAGTCTTATAGTAATCAACTCACTACTCTCTCTCACTCCTGATAGTGAGGTCTGTTACCAAGATCTATTGATTATTCCTTTGTAACATATCTTGTATGTGTCCCCATGAAATCCTCTTACATTGAAATGACCTTTAATAAGTTACTCTCTATTTCATGCCTAGAAAATTGCAGTGTTCTGCTCATTTTCCTCCTAGTTTCATTTCTCCAAACTTTGGTCCCTCTTCTATTCAGCTGTCAAAGTGATCAATGATCTTCCTGAAATGCATGCCTGATCATCAAATACCTTTCCTATGTAGAGGAACAAATATTAAACCCTCTTTTTTGATATTCAAAGTCCATCATAATCTGGCCCATAGCTAACCTTTCAGTCTTCTTATAATATTAACCTTCTTCTCTGCATATTCTCTTCCATCCAGTGACACTGATATTCTTGTTCTTAGTATAAGATACCCCATCTCTCAACTTTGGGCATTTTTTCTTTGGATGTTTTCCTGGATTTCTCTTTCTCCTCATCCAAGCTTCCTGGCTTCCATTATTTCCTTCAGATTCTAGCTAAAGCTCTATCTTCTTCAAAAAGTCTTCCCTAATATGTCTTAATGCATCCCTTCCATCTGTTGATTACTTTCCATTTTGTCCTCTCTAGATCATAGTTTCTTGCATGTTGTCGCCACCATTAAACTCCATTCTCCATGGATTTAATTTTTGCCTTTCCTCACATTTTCATCATATAAAGTAGGACCTGACTTAGTAGTTGCTTAATAAATGCAGGTAGCTGGTGCAGTGAATAGCATTCCTTGCCTGGAGTCAGAAAGACTCATCTTTCTGAATTCAAATCTGTCCTTAGACACTCACTAGATGTGTGGTCCTGGCAAGTCTTTCACCCTATATACTTGTTTCCTCATCTGTAAAAGAATATGGTGAAGGAAATAAATAACACTCCAGTATCTTTGCCAAGACAATGCCAAATATTATCATGATGAGTAGATGACTAAAAATTACTGAAAAATAAATACTTATTGACTATCTAACAGACTTCTTTTCAGTAAGTAGAGTGATTTCTTAACAACTCCTGACTTTTTTTGGGCTTCATTTCTCTTTGGTACCTAATGAATTTCTCATTTTAATAAGGTCAATCTGATCTATTATACTGGCCACAGGAGAAGATCCCTGAATATCCTTCCCATTCCATGTATTTCAGCAAAGGTCATTAGGTGATGCACTATATTGAGCACTGGACCTAGAGTTAGGAAGAATGGAGTTTAAATCCTGTTTTCCAGACCCTTAGAAGGGGTTACCCTAAGCTAGTCAGTCAAAATCTCCTGGCTTCAGTTTCTTCCTCTATAAAATTGGGATACTAATTGCTCCTCTTTCTCAAGGTAGTTATAAAGATGAATTCAGATGACGATCTTAAAGTCTTTAACAAATCTTAAAGAACTTTAAGAATGTCAGTGATGATGAAGATGATGATGATGGAATTTTCCCTATTAGTAAAGACTATTGAGTTGACATTCATTAAGGAGGAAAAGAAGAAGGATAAGAAGGAAGAAGACATTGGATTATGGGCAACTCACTGTTTACAGAGTTATGATGCAGAGAAGTTTGGATAGACCAATTGTATATATTTTTCTTGGTAGGTTCTGTTTAATCTTCTTTTATTTTTTTAATAAATTGTTGAAATTCTGCTTTGCTCTGTGTTATAGATGTTTATGCTAGGAAGGTGAACATGCCCTTTCTTTTACTGCTCCCATCCATGTTCATACCTCTGTTGAAGAAAGAATAATGAATAAGGCATTGTCTCTCCACAATGGATCTTACTGTTCAGTAGGAGACAAGAGATTCATAAAAAAAGTAATATAATGAAAGATGGAGACCAATAGTGGTACAATGGAAAGAACAAAGGCCCTGGAGGCAAAGTGTTTGAGTTCAAATGCTATCTCTCTTGTGTATTATTTGTGTGACCTTGGGCCAATTGTTAATCTCTCTGAGTTCCAGGTTTCTCATTTATAAAATAAATGGGGAGGACCAAACCGCTAATAGCTTCTATCATACCTTCTGCCTTTGACTATGGTTTCATCAACATTGGACAGCATTCCTTTAGGTGTTAACTGAAGAAAAAAAGAAGCCTGAAATCAATGATGTTTGCCAGAACTAGATGCACATGTAATTTCTAAGATCCTGAAATCTGGGTGGCATGGCAAATTCTGCAGTTAGCTGTGAGCCAGAAAATTTTAGGACCGTGAATGCGGGCAGCTGCTGATATATGACACTTGGCACCTGTGCAGAGATACCTGAGGTGAAAAATAAGATACAATTTGAAATACATAAATAAGTCCTGCTTGTGAATTATTCCTAGGAAAAGCACATACAAAATAACCTTCTGAAGGCAAAGCTCCTCTCACTCACCAAGTTAGTTTTGTCACCAAAAACAATGAAAATAATTCTGCCTTTTCCCATACAAAGTATACCTGGACATATTTATTAAATTCACTTTAATTAAAAAATGATCCAAATTAGCTCTAATGGAACAACTAAACCTCACTAATTTTAAAGTGGGGGATGTGTAATTAACTTATACAAGAAAGATACAGTATCTCTTAGCATGATTATCATTACAATATTGTTATTGTTTACTACTATTTGGCAGAATTATTCAAAAGACTGTAGAATTCTAGCATTTATGTTTTATTCCATGCATTAGGAAAGGCAGATGATCATAGGTGGGGCAGTTTAAGAAATATATTGGATGTATATTCTGTCTCTTTCCATAGGAAATATTGATATATAAAATAGCAGAAAGATGAGTTTAACAAATTCCCAAATGGAAAATTCCATCATTAAATCTGAAGATACAGATGAATCCTAGAATTTCTTGGACCCAGACTTTCTATACAACATCCATTTCAAGCTAAAACCTATTACATTTTCTTAAATATTTATTGACTTATTTGTTCATTCTTTAGTTGATTTGATTACTTGTTTTTAGGGGTGTTGATTACCCACCATAGAGAATGTTCTAAGTATTGTAGAAATAGGGGAAAAGAAGAAATAGAATGCTCATAGTTTGAACACAGCTCATATCAAATTACTCCTTATATCCTAAACTGGACACAACAATTGGATCATAAAGAGGAGATCATGAAGTGAAAATAAGAAAGATGAAGGAAAAAACATAGTAAGTAAAAATAAAGTTGGGAGAGAAGAAAGGGAAAAAGGAACAGGCACATAGAGCATTCAGGAGTCATGGAGTCAGTCAACTAGCATTTATTAAACGATTAACATGTGCCAACAATTCTATTTATGGAGAAATATAGAAAGGGAAAAAATAGTTCCTTTAGTAAACCTACATTCCATTGGGGGCAACAATACGTAAATAACTAGAAACATACAAAGTATATACTGAGTTGATGGAAGGTAAACTCAGAAAGGAAGGAGATACCATTTGGAAGACCTACTAAAGGGTTTCTACAGAATGTTGTGATGAGCTGTCTTAAAGAAAGACAGGGAAATTAGCTTGTGATGTCAATAAGGGAGAATATTCTAGGTATGGGTGGAAAAGTACAGACATAGAGATGTAAGGGACAGCAAGTTGGCCATTGTTTTGGAATTTTAGAATGCATGTGGGGGAGAAGTTGTTCTTATAGACAGAGAAAAAGATCTTTAGGGGTGGAGATAAATCCACTGGAGTTTATCTAGTAGAGGGGATATTGTGGACAATTTTTCTTTTCATAAAAAATAATCATTTTTTCAGCTTAGTGGATGATAGATATATTCTTGGGGAAAGGAAATCAATTGGAATGTTTGTCCAGGAGTTCAAAAACAGGTTATGAGTTGCTGTAGTCACAGTTGTGTAAGTAGAGCAAAGTGGACATATGTGAAAGATGGTGCAAAGGAACACGTGTCCAAATTTGATAAGAGAAAAAGTTTGGTGAGAGTGAGGATTTAAAATTGATATTGAGGTTGTAAATATGGATGATTTGGAGGAAAGAAAATGGGCAAAATATATTTATAAAGCAACTACTATGTGCCAAAAAAAGAGATACAAAAACATTCTTGAGGTCATGCTGAAGAAATTTGGAATCATTCATGAGATATCAGAAAAATTGCAACAGGACCAATCAACATGGTTTGTCATATCAAAGAAGGTACTGTGTTTCATAAGTGAAGCAAACTTACAGTAGCTAAAAAAAATGAGATACACAAATTTAGAGATATGTTTATTCTCAGTAATGATATAGACTATTTGTGCCTGACCTGAGACAGAGCCTTCTGAATTTATCTTGGTCTGATCAGACATAGTTGGAAACACTGTATTTTGACCTCAACATAGTGACATAATTTTGCTCCTCTTTGAGGATGAAGGACAAAAGCTAACTATGTGCCAGGAATGGTACTAAGCAGTTTTGACAAATATTATCTCATTTTATACTCATGACACACCTGCCATGATAGTGATGTTATTTTCCTCATTTCAAATTTTAGAAAACTAAGGCAAACAAAAGTTAAATGTCTTGCCCAGTATCGCCAGGGTGTGAGAACATATTTGAACAAAGTCTTCCTAACTGCAAATGCCATATTCTATGCACTGAACTACCAGCTGATGCTAGTACCATAAACAGTAATAAAAAATACACAAACAAAAGAATATTGATAGTTTTATGGGGGAGGAATGAATTTTTTAGAACATGTGATTAAGATTCCTAAGAGACAAAATATCTAAAAAGGAGATGTACAACTTTAACTCAGGAGAATGTCTTATCTTCATATAGATCTGGAAATCATCTTGATAGAGATGATAATTTAATTCTTGAAAGCTAATGAAATAGTATAAGTGAGAAAGTATAGATAGGCAAAAATTCAAGTCAGATCAACAAGAATTCATTAAGAGCTTACTATGTGTCAAGTAATTTTCTACATATTGTAATCTAGCCATTTAAGCTTGACAGCATCCTCAGCACCCTGTGACTTGTGGGCATGATCTACATGAAGATCTAGCAAAGGGGACTGAGAAATGTCCAGAAAGATAGAATGGCAACCAGAAAAGAACTGAGTGATGGAAAACTGGGAGAGTGAAGGCTATCAGGAAAAGATGCTAAATTCTGAAGAGATAATTTATTAAAAATGAGGATTAAGATAGAGACTTTGGATTGAGCAATTAAGAGAAAACTGGCAACTTTAGAAAGAAGGTTTTCAGCTGAATAATATGGTCAAAAGTCATAAGATAGAGGTTAAAAGCAAATGAGATGAGAAGAAGAGGAAGAAAGTAGGTGATTTTTTCAAGGTGTTTAGCAAAGAACGAAATGAGAGAGCACCAAACCTGGATGGTATAGGATAATTTTACTTCTCATTTCAGGTTTGTTTCCTTTTTTGTTAAGATGAGGAAGACATGGGAATAATTTTAGGTAGCAGGGAATGAAACAGTAGTTAGGGAGAAAAATGAATAAAAGAGAGAATAAGGGAGAGTGGGAAGCATCAATACAGAGCAACATGTAGAGAAGTTTGTCCTGGTATGGAGAAAGGTCTTCTTTTCATGAAAGCCAACGGTGACAGAGATAATGAGAAAAAAAAATCTTAGATATTTGAGGTAAATAGGACTGGACTGAAAGCTCTTTTAGAATGACCTTATTTTTTTTATCACTGAAATGTTAGTTGAATTCCTTAGTGGTAGTGGGAATTCTGTGGGAAACTTGAGAAGGGGGAAGATTATTCGGAATAACTGCTATATAGAATAGTGAATTGATTAGGGAGAAGTCAAATTACTGCTTTTGTTCTAGATCTTTAAAATCTCAGATCTGATCCTTTCAATCTCTACTCCCCCCAAGCCCCTCAACTCAATAACCTCAATTGGCTCTACATAGTCTCCAGGATCAAATACAAAATCCTCTTTCAGGAATTAAAAACCTAACCCTTTTCTATCTTTACAAACTTCTTAGATCCTATTTTCCACTGTGTACTTTTTCATTCACTGACATAGAACTTCTTGCCCAAACTATAATAGAGCTAATTCAGGGATGAAGTTTAATAAAGTGTAAATTTTTTTTACAGGACAAAAGTGTTTAGTCACTTGACTGGATGCTCTCCATATAAAGAGTGCACTGAAACAATACCTGGAAACAAATACCTGAAACAAATACTTTAAAGAAGGTAGTGGAAGAGACTGAAAACAGGTAAATCTGTTTTTATACAGATGCATACACATATACATACACTTACTTATATATGAAAAAAATTGTATTTCATATATAAGTATATATGTATATAGACATACATAAAAGCATATATACATGTATATGTCTGCATATATGCATACGTTTATGCATGCATTTATATATGAATATATATGTATATGTGTGTTGGAAAAAATATTGTAGAATCAAGGTGATTAAGAAGAACCTGAAGTTGAAGAAATCAGAAAATAAAAAGATTATTGAAGACTATGAATTTTGAAGGTGCTTGAAGTTCTAAGAGGTTGATGTAAAGAAGGAATGCATTCAAGGAATTCAGGACAACCAGCACAAATGTAAGTTTCATGTACATGGAGTTTCACTTACAAGGAAAGATAAGAGGACTTGTCTGTGTCATAAAACAAATAAAGATTTTGGGGAGTTGTTTGTTTTTAATTTAAAGCCCTTCCTATGTTCCAGCTATTTTACTAAGTGCTAGAGGCATTGTGTTAAACCACAGGGTAAACAGAGAGGGGAAAGATGTAATGTGGCTAGAAAGGTAGGGTGACTCTCTTAATAATTAGTATTTCTTTATAGATCTTCAGTTTCCTAACCTGTCAATTTAATGCAAAATGAGAAAACATTCAGAAATAAAACATCCCAGTAGAATTCCTACCATTTTCCTTCTTCCCTTTTCTAATCAGTCCATCAGAGGCACTGATATATTCATCCTTGTAGATAAATAACTCAGAATTTTTTAACGTTTGGCAACCCTCTACAATGCCCCATGCCTCCAGGACCTTCCCATTTTAATAGCTGAATGAAAATGGAGCAGTCCTGTCTGAAGTCCTTAGAGCAAAGTGGTTGTCTCTATAATGAGATCATTTCAGCAAAGAAAAGTAAATGCCTCTCTCTTTGCCTTAGGTTTTAATTTGACAAATGGTCAATTTTAATAGGAAATGAAGGCTGTTTTGAGTTTATTTATGGGAATTATATATTTTGGTGTCTGTGGAGAGTTTGTAGAAATAGAGAATGAGGTGCTGAACAATAGCTAATGGAAAGGAAACTGGTCACTTTAGAGTAACCACTCTACTTTCATTGTGGGAAGAGAAACAGACGATGACACAAATGTAAAGCTTGCTACACATGTGATCTGACTGGAATTTCACAGGCCTAAGATGCCTATAGGAATGATCATACTATTTTCATTCCAGAAATGAAGAAAGATATGTTCAGGCAGGTTAAGGTAAGGTTCAGAAAACATTGGAAAATTGGGATGAGCCTATGCCGTTTCAGTATTGTTTGAAGAAATTAACTGATCATGCTTCAACAGAGGAAGAGAAAGGAAAGTGGGAGAGGGTGTGTTCTCTTTGATCTCTGAAGTCAAAAGTAAGCAGAAAAGATGAAATTTGCAAAGAAATATTTTGAATTGATGAAAGAAAGAAAGAGTGAGGAAGGAAGAAAAGAAGGAAGCAAGAAGGGAGGAAAAGAAGGAAGGAAAGAAAGAAGGAAGGAAGGAAAGAAGGAAGGAAGGAAGGAACCCTTCTTACAATTAGAATTATCTATAAAGGGTTTCATGTAAAATTATCTTTATTTTTATTTTACTATATTATGGAAGGGCTTATTTTATTCCATAAATTGAAAAAAAAGTAAGAATATGAATAGTGGGTTTCCTTTCATTGTAGGTTATCATGCACTCTTAATGGCCACCTGTCAGGTGTTTAATAGAAAAGATTTCTTTTAGGTTTAAATCCTCTTTGCGACTTGCTAGCTGTGTGACACAAGGAAGGCACTTTACTTCTCTGGGTTTCAGGTTTTTCCTCTGTAAAATGAAGGCTAACTACCTTTGAACTGTTTTCTAGATCTAAATCAGTAATCCCATGACTATCCATTATTTAATCCATTACACTGCCCTACCTCCACATATTGAAATAGAATCAGGGGATTGGTGAAGTTACAAAGGGTTACAAAATACTAATATATGCTAGCATTTTATGCTTCTTCAAATGCGTCCCTTAGTTTCTGGAGAAAATATGTTTCTTCCTTCCCTGTCACTATGAGCATGCTCTTTTTCATGGGAGCAGCAGACAATGACACTCAGAAGCTTGTTTCAATTCTTAGAGAAAGAGGAATGTCCCTGGTTGTTTAAAGTATAACAACAAATTCTTTATAATCAGCACATGATCAGTGGTTAAGTGCCCTGACCAAACCTTTGAAGGTTGTATGAAGGGAGGAAGAATGTTCCTGATTACAGTGACCGGGGTCAGTCATTTCCTTAGTAATTATAGTCAGACATAATTTAACCACATACATTTCACGGCCCCTCAAAATTTCATCCTATTTAGTAACAAAATGTTAGTTAAATGGAAAAGAATTATATTCATGAATTTAGAACTGAAAATTTTGTATCCACATATGTTTAGCCAACAAAATTAAATCTTCTTGAAGTAATATTTGAAAAGACTGGACCAAGTTGAAATGAAATCACAGCAACATGGTCTATCATAGTACAACTGAAAAAGTATTGAACTTGGAGTCACAGCCTCTGACTTTAAATCTTACGTCTGACACTTCATATCTATCTACATGACCTTGGATAAGGAAATTAACCTCTGAGTTTTGACTTCTTCTTCTGTGACATGAGGGCACTGAACTATAGGACCTCTGAGCAATCTTTCCATTCTAAAGCCATGACTATGATCTATAGCTATGATGGCAATTAGGCAACAAGAAATTAATCGATCCTTTCAGAGAAACTATGTGAAGGGTATTGTATAGATGAAAGTCTTGTCGATTGATTTAATGTGCTGGCACTTCTCATTTGTCTATTTGAAATCATGGGGTACATTTCAGAGCAATTAAGTGATAGACCTAGAGTTAGAAGGGGTCTTAGAAGTTATGTATAGATGAGATGCTTAAGAGATTTGCCCAAGGTTACAGAGTCAAGAATTGGCAGATGTGAAATTTGGACTGTGGTGCTCGGGTTCTAAATGCCTCACACAATCCATTGTAAAACATTGTCTATCTGAAAGCCTTAGATTGTTTGCTGTTTTTTTTTTTCCTCCTCAATAGCAAAGTATTTCTTCCTTTATCACATCTGCTTAATAATTGCTCTTTTTTCCTTTCATTATCTACCTAATTTGGATACGTTTTTAATTCTACATGGAAGTTTCTAATCAATAATTCATTTTGTTCCCACATTTGTGTTAGGCATATTAGGCATGAGAGAGAGAGAGAGAGTGAGTGAGAGAGAGAGACAGAGACACAGAGAGAAATAGAGACACAGACTCAGAGGAGCAGAGAGAGTGAGAGAGAGTCGATTTTAGATGAATATAGAGAATGATGATGTCAGGACTATGAGTCTCTCAGGAGAAAATAATTAAGGTCTTAACCTTGACATTTAAGATATTTATTTTAATAATAGAAAGGGGAACAACAATCTATAATATGGTGGGGATAGGGAAGTATACTATGAGAAAGATGACAGAGGTGACCATATAATATGTAAAAGACAGTATGGACATAGGATATCTTATAAAATTAAGAAGCTCCTAAAAGTTTATGCTTTCTCACATAAAGATAGGTCATGACACCTAAGACACTTTTTACTGTTGGCATCACACAAAGATAAAGGTATGACAGCTAACAATGCAGAAGTAATTAGCAGGGGTGAATGATAAAGGAAAAACAAAACACTTTTTGATCTGAGACTCAAGAGACCTGAGATGGAAATCATATAAACAAGATAGCTTTGTACTTCCCCTACTAGTGTAAGAAAGCCCTTGAGAATTAATACTCTCTTACACTGCATTGTAGTTTAAACATGCCTGTTGAAGGGTGACCTCTAACAGTTGCAGCCTGGATTTCTTTGTTTCTCATTGTTAAAATCCATTACCAACATGTTTCATCAATGTCCAGTTATTCATTCCTCTAGGTATTAAAAAAATGATGTTTCTCTCTGTCTAATGCCTAGTGATTCCAGTTTCTAAGACTTAGAATATGCTATTTCCAAGAAGTTGTGATAAATAGATATTAATTCACAGTAAAGTTGGACAAATACTGATTTTGAAGCTAGGAGACCTGGTTTTTCACTTCTTAGCTATTTTTACATAAGTAAGTCACCTAGTCTTTCTTGGTCTCAGTTTCTATAATTAAAAAGTTACATTTGAATATAAATTTTTAAGTGGCTTCCTATGTCACTTATTACTTAAAATCTAGAAAAAAATTTGAGGGGAAAATTATCATCTGCTTGTCCCATACAATTGCAATACATCACCCAATGGGAAGCAGCATTAAACAAGATAATAGTGTTGGATGAAAAGTCAGAGAATTGGGGTTTAAACTTCATTGCTTTCATTGAATAACTATGAACCTTTGAAAAATTCCCACCCACTAGGATTAAGTTCAGTAATCTTCTAATCAGAGTTTGGATGTGATGCTCTTTTATTTTCTTCAAGTTTGAAAAACATGTGAGAACTAGTGTTTACTAAACTAGTGAAACTCCTTTGGGTGAATATGACCAAGCAATTCAAGAATATAAAGGTCTGTACTGTGGAGAAGGAGTTTAAATGTTTTTGATTTTCCCCGGAGAATTGAATTAGAAGTAGTGAGGTGAAGTTAAAAAGAGATGAATTAGGATTGAAGTAAAGTAAAATACAAGCAATCTGAACTATTTAAAATGAAATGTGGCACTGCTGAAGGTAATAGGTTACCTCTCATTTGAGGTCTTTAAGGAAAACTGAATGGTAGCTTCCTTCACATGTTGTAGTACAGATTGTTTTTCAGATATGGCTTGAAATTGAATGGTCTCTGTGGTCTCGTCTAAGTCACAAAAAATACATTATTATTATTTTTTTTAACTTTGATATTAGGGAAAGGTTCTGTCTGTGGAATCAGAAGATCATAGTTAAAACACAAACTCAGTCACTGGCCTACTTGCTTGACTTTGGTGGATTCACTTAATGTATCTTGACATCCATTTTCTCATTTATCCATAGGCAGCTCTGAGGAGCCGGGCAGTGCAGTTGTCCACCTTCTAACAAGCCAGTTTAGCTGTTGAGCATACCAGTACCACTCAGCCATCTTATCTTTTGTGGGTGGAGTTTCCTGATTAGTTTAAAGCCCCATTTCTCATATGTACTGCCTGTGTGGCCCAGGAAAAATAACCATCAGTGCCTCAGGTGAATCTCTAAAGCTGTAGGATGTAAAGAGGGAAAAAAAACTGTACTGTTAGAGGGAGTATTGAACTTACCTGTCTATAAATTTTTCATGTGAATGAAATCATAAGCTCCTTCCTTCTACCCTACCTTCCCCTCCTCCAACAGAGGCTACATTAAACTTTTTTTATTTATATGTTTAAAAACCTAGGAATAAATTTAAATTGCATCTTTGGGGAGGAGACATTTTCCTCAACTTCTCCCACTTTCCACAAGAAGCCTAAGGGTTCAGTTTGCAAAAAGTTAAAAGTCAATGATTTTCCTTAATAGATTTAAAGCCAATTGACTTCTCAGCTATCTAGGAGTACACAGGGATTCTGCTATTGTAGTTTCACCTTTTTGTCTGCTGAGACATTGCCAGAAGACGGTCCCAAATGGTAGTTTAAGTATCCCAATCAAAATGTACAAAGTTGCACCAGAAAATCTTGAATTAGAGAGGGAACCACTAAATTCTCAGGGTACCTCTCAAAGGTTCTATCTGTGCTTAGCAAATAATTGGAGGATGAGTAAAGGTAATATTCCACCTTGGAAATGAGCATCTCCAATATGGGAAAATGTTTCCAAACACTCATTAATTAATTCTTTGTTCATTTTATATAGTAAAATTTGATTATTGGCTTGAGATCCAAAAATTTTCTGTAAGCGTGGGAACATCATGAGTGAGTGTCTCGCAGATTGGAAGTGTCACTGTGAGATAGGTAGAGCAGTGTTGCTCAGAAAGAACTCTGGGGCAGAGTCAAGATGGTGGAGTAGAAAGACTCACATTTGCTAGCTCCGAATCCACAGCCCATAGATTTCCTGTAAAAAGAACTCCTGGCAAATTCTGGAGCAGTGGAAGCCACGTAGCAACACACTGAAGGAGATTTCCGTGGAAGAGAGCCCTGAAAAACCGACCACAAAGTTACCCCGGATGGGAGCAGAGCCCTGCTCTGCGGAGCGCTCCCCTTCCCCTTCCCTGGCCACACCACACTGAGAGGAGTGAGCAGACCCTAGCAGGCGTCAGGGACCTGAATCTCCGGGCGGCCGTGAAGGTCCCTCCACCCACAGACGCACAGGTCAGTGAGAGAGATGGGCTGAGAGGGGAGCGGAGTATCTCCAGGACTTGGACCCCCTCGGGAGGCTGCAGTCAAGGCAGAGGCAGAAGCAGTGCGGCCAGAGGCCCGCAGAGCATGCAGGAGTTCCACCACAGCTCCACTACAAAAGATCTCTGCATAAACCCCCTGAGGGAACTGAGCCTGAGAAGTGGCCCAGTCACCGCCTGAGAACCAGCAGATAAGCTCCCACTGAATAGCAGTCAGGCCTGCCGCCAAAAGCCCTGAGGCTGGGGAGGAGCATTTGAATCTCAGACCCCAGGCACTAGCTGGGCGGATCTGGGACAGGGGGTGGAGAGGACTCTCAGAAGTCAAGTAACTGGCTGGGAAAATGTCCAGAAAAGGGAAAAATCTAAGACCATAGAAGGTTATTTTCTTGGTGACCAGAGGATTGCACCATTCCTCTCTGAGGACGA
>CM053769.1:112174498-112196567 GCA_028658325.1 Potorous gilbertii
CCAGCCTCACTTCTCCAGAGCCATCTGAATCCAGTGACCAGATATTCATCCGGATGACTAGAGATGACCCAGGATGAAGCAATTGAGGTTGTCACTTGTCCAAGTTTGCACAGTTAGTAAGTGTCAAGTGTCTGAGGTGAGATTTGAACTCAGATCCTCCTGACTCCTGCACTGGTGCACCACCTAGCTGCCATACACACACACACACACACACACATATATATATATATATATATATATATATATATATATATATATATATAGAGAGAGAGAGAGAGAGAGAGAGGGAGAGAGAGAATGCAATATATTTAGAGAGAGGGATATAGAATATAAATATGTGTAGGAATGTATATATTATAGAGTATATATAAAATACTACCCTATTATGTATAATGTGTATTACACAAACACACACATAGAAAATTTTGCATATGTGTGTGAGAATCATGTATATATAAAGAGTGTGTATTTATATATGCATATATTTATACTGTCTGCTTGTAGTCTATATAAAATAAACCTATACATATGCAAATATACACAAATGTGTGTATATATATATATATGTATACACTATACCCATATATATGTATGCACACATACATGTATATGTGTATAAGCCCTCTGTAATCTCTATAACCTATACATGAGGGTGTCTGTGTGTGTATGTGTGTTTGAGATGGGAATGATAAAAATCAGATTTTTTTCTTTACTCCTTTAGGAAATCTTTTATTAATCATCTTTGTGACCCTCTTTTAGACACTTCTAGATTACCAAAGTCCCTCAAAAGCTGAGAAGACATACAATTTACTAACTCTCTTACCCTTATTTAAGATCTTCTATTATTGGATTTTATTGCTTTCTATTAGCACAATGTCAATTCAAGATGTAAAATAGACTTGACCTTTCAGTTTAACTGAGACATGTTGGCAGGAATCCTGTATTTTTGACAGTATTATATTAAAATGGCTTTCTCAATTTCTAATATTCCCGAATTGATGGACAACATATCTTTGGTTATTTCAGAGGCCCTTGCAAGTATCCGTTGAAGGATTCTTTTCAAAGACTCAAATTCTACTCTATTTTAGAACTGAAAAGAAAATGTAAAAGGTATCTTGTACAGCATCTTGATTTTACAGAAAAGGAAACAGAGATTCAGAGAAGTTTCTCATGTTGTCTTATTTCAGTACTATTTTATTTTTTCCAATTACATGTAAAGACAAATTTTAATACTTTTTAAATGAAGTTATGAATTTTCTCTCTTTCGGCCTTATGTACCCCTCCCTAAGATGCTATAAATTTTTTATAGGTTATATATAAGTTTTCTAGGTACAATCAGGTAAAATATATTTTTGTATTAGTCGTGTAGTCAAATAATATATAGATTAAAAGAAACAAAGATATTTTAAAAAGAAATGGAAAGAGTGTGCTTTGATCTGCACCCAGATGCCATCAGTTCTTCCTCTGGAGATAGATAGTATTTTTTATCATGAGTTCTTTTGTATTGTTTTGGATCAATGTATTGCTAAGAGGAGTTGTTATTCACTATTGATCATTGTAAAATGTTGCTCTTACTGGGTACAGTGTTCTCCTGCATCTTCTTACTTCACTTTACATAAGTTCATGTAAGCCTTTCCAGGTTTTTTCTGAAACCATCCTGTTTGTAATTTCTTCCAGCATAGTATTATTCCATTATATTTATGTATACCAAACTTTGTTCAACTATTCCCTGAATGATGTATACCCCTTCAATTTCCAATTCTTTTCCACTACAAAAGTAAATGCTATAAATGCTTTTGTATAAATAAGGCACTGACCTACAGTGGGACTCAGGGCTTCCCACTGGTTTTTTGAGGCAAAGCCTGCTGTTGGCTTACCAGGACACTGCCTGCTCTGGACTGCCCTTCTCTTTTGCCTGAATGAGACAGAACTTTCCTAATCCTCCAAGTTATCTTGGGCTTGAAAATTATTGCACCTCTTCTTTTTGTTGGTTCTGCCATTCTAGAATTCATTTTGAGATTCTATTTGATAGTTGTTCTCAGGTGAATTTGGGAGAGTTTGTGAAATGTCCTACTTACTTTGCCATCTTAGCTATTTAAGTTGATTTAACTGTTGGTAGAAAAAGGATGGAAACTCAGGTCTTTTAAATCCAAATTCAGTACTTTCTCAAGTGAACCACACTTCCTACCATCTCATTCATTAGCAAACTTAACAATAACAAAACTAATACCCTGGTCTATAACATAGGTTCTAATTGAGAGAAGAGGGAGTTGTAAGATCTTCAGAAAAATTATTGAAGATCTCAGATTCCCCAGACTGATGAGAGTTAATCAATTAGGAAGGATAGACAGTATGAAACCATGGGGTAAAGATTGTTCTGGAAATCAGGAGACCTGAGTTTTAATCAGGTTCTGTCAGTGATAGCCTGTGGTATATTAGATATGTTAGGGAAATTCTCTGCAGAACAGTTTTATTATGAAATTAAGCTTTGTTAGGTCAGGTCTAGTGTGTCTTCTTGCTCTAAAAATTCTATGATTCTTAATCAATCATTTCTATATCCATCTTCACTGTCTCCCTCCTTCCTTCTTTCTGTCACTTATTCTGTCTCTGTCTCTCATTGATAGCAGTTGATCAGCGAATATCTAATGGTTGATAGAAAAGAGAGTGATTGATGAAGATGTGATTATTACTTTCAGTATTGGAGTGGCTGAAATATTCAGGTAAATAGTTATTATTATGCTAGGTTTATGAATATAAAAACAGAACACATAAGGTAGAAATTGTGTGAAGGCAGATTTTTGCTCATTTTTTTTTTGCATGTCCCCTACTAGCCACCGTGCCTGACATATGGTAAGTGCTTAATACATGCTTGGTGACTGACTGCTTATATCTTATATTAGTTACCTACTATAGGACTCTTTATGTTGCTTGACACTGGGGGAAATAAAAGGGACAAATGCCAGCACACTTTTCTTATGAGTTTGTTGTTGAAAACATCATTATGTAAGACTACATTCTAACC
Source organism: Potorous gilbertii (assembly GCA_028658325.1). Taxonomy (NCBI): domain Eukaryota; kingdom Metazoa; phylum Chordata; class Mammalia; order Diprotodontia; family Potoroidae; genus Potorous; species Potorous gilbertii. The sequence goes on from CM053769.1 coordinate 112,177,521, forward strand.
CTCTACTAAAATATCTTCCATGGCTCCCACTTTCCTGACAAAAGTCTTAACTGCTTAGTCTTGCATTTGTGGCTCTATTTCACCATAACTTTGTAGTCATTTTTATGCTGTTTCCCTCTTTTTTTAAATTCAAAAATCATTAAAACCTCTCTGTTCTCCAGACATAACTGGCATTTCCTGGCCTCTGTTTCTTTAATATATAATTCTCTAGGCCTGTATCTTTTTCTCCCTACTGATGCTTTATCTATAATTTACAAATATAGGGATAGGAACTAGATCTGTGATTTCAATTTCATAGTTAACTTCTCATCTAGCAATCTCCTTCTATCAGTTCTGGTAGAGGTCTTTAGACATAGAGGTCTCTTTAAAACACTAAGATGTAAAGTGACTTGTCTAGCGTAGAATCAGTATTTGAATATAGATGTTTTTGGCTTTCAATCTCATTTCAAACATCACTTCATCCAGGAAACCTTCTCAACATTCTTTCTTATGAACTCCCTTCCCAATATGTTTGAATGAGCCTTTTATAGACTGAAAATTTACTCCTCCTATCCTACAGTGCAGGCGTAGTCTGTGTTTGTTTCTGCAGTTTTTAATACTATTGCCAACTGTTGGATGTCAGATAGATAATCCATTAAAATCTTGAACACAAAACCTGAAACTGATGTGCACTATCCCTAGTGCTTGGATAAGTTCCTTAAATTTCTTAAACCTTACTTTCTCCTCTTCTTTCAAATAAGTAAATTGCAAATGAGGGTCTCTGGGATCCCTTAAAGTTCTGTAACTAGGGGGCAGAGCCAAGGTGGAAGAGTAGAAAGACTCACCTATGCTAGCTCCGAACCCACAGCCCATGGATTTCCTCTAAAAAGAACTCCCAACAAATTCTGGAAGAGTGAAAGCCATGCAGCAACACAGTGGAGGAGATTTCCATTCCAGAAAGCCCTGAAAAACCGATCCCAAAGGTCCATCCAGCACCAGAGGGGAGGGAGCCTTGCCCTGCCCTGGCCGTGCAGCACTGAGAGGAGCAAGCAGATCCAAGCAGGCTTCACGGATGGAATCTCCAGCGGCCGCGAAGGTCCCTCCACCCACAGATGCACAGGTCAGTGAAAGAGATGTCTGGACAGGCTGGCAGGGGAGCGGGGCGCCTTCATGACTTGGGTCCCCTCGGGAGGCAGCAGAGGAGGTGGCGGGCAGCCAGAGGCAATTGGCAAAAGAGGTTCAAAAAACCAATGAGGAGAAGGCTTTAAAGAGCAGAATTAGCCAATAGAAAAGCTCATTGAAGAAAACAGTTCTTTCAAAATTAGAATGCAACAGATGGAGGCTAATGACTTTATGAGAAACCAAGAAATCACAAAATAAAACCAAAAGAATGAAAAAATGGAAGATAATGAGAAATATAAAATTGGAAAAACAACTGACCCCTCATCCCATTGCCCTCCCTACCATCATCCACCCCCACCCTGCTTATCCCCTTCTCCCCCACTTTCCTGTATTGTAAGATAGGTTTTCATACCAAAATGAGTGTGCATTTTATTCCTTCCTTTAGTCGAATGTAATGAGAGTAAAGTTCATGTTTTTTTCTCAGCTCTTCTCTTTTTCCCTCCACTAAAAAGTCTCCTGCTTGCCTCTTCTATGAGAGATAAATTAGCCCATTCCATTTCATCCTCTCTCCTCCCATACGTTTCTCTCTCACCGTTTACCTTCATTTTTTTAAAGCTATGATACCATCCTATTCAATTTACTCTGTGCTCTCTGTCTCTGTGTGTGCGTGCATGTGTGTGTGCGCATGTGTGTGTGCGCATGTGTGTGTGTATGTGTGTGTGTAATCCCACCAATTGCCCAGATACTGAAACGTTTCAAGAATTACAAAAATTGTCTTTCTATGTAGGAATGTAAACAGTTCAACTTTGGTAAGTCCCTTATGACTTCTCTTTGCTGTTTACTTTTTCATGCTTCTTCTCATTCTTGTGTTTGAAAGTCAAATTTTCTTTTCAGTTCTGGTCTTTTCATCAGGAATGCTTGAAAGTCCTCTATTTCATTGAAAGATCATTTTTTCCCTGAAGTATTATACTCAGTTTTTCTGGGTAGGTGATTCTTGGTTTTAGTCCTACTTCCTTTGACTTCTGGAATATCCTATTCCATGCCCTTCGATTCCTTAATGTAGAAGCTGCTAGATCTTGTGTTATCCTGATTGTATTTCCACAATACTGGAATTGTTTCTTTCTAGCTGCTTGCAATATTTTATCCTTGACCTGGGAATTCTTGAATTTGGCCACAATGTTCCGAGGAGTTTCTTTTTCTGAATCTCTTTTGGGAGGTGATCAGTGGATTCCTTGAATATTTATTTTGTCTTCTGGTTCTAGAATATCAGGGCAAATTTCTTGAAAATTTCATGAAAGATGATGTCTAAACTCTGCTTTTTGATCCTGCTTTTCAGGTACCCCTATAATTTTTAAATTGTTTCTCTTGGATCTATTTTCCAGGTCAGTTGTTTTTCTAGTGAGATATTTCACATTATCTTCTATTTTTTTCATTTTTTTTGGTTTTGTTTTGCTATTTCTTTGTTTTTCATGAAGTCCTTAGTTACATGTGCTGCATTCAAATTTTTGAAGAACTATTTTCTTTAGTGAGCTTTTGAACCTCCTTTTCCATTTGGCTAATTCTGCTTTCTATGGCATTGTTCTCCTCATTGGCTTTTTGAACCTCTTTTACCAATTGGGTTAGCCTATTTATAAAGGTGTTATTTTCTTCAGCATTTTTTGAGGTCTCCTTTAGCAAGCCATTGACTTGCTTTTGATGAATTCTTCAATTGATCTCATGTCTCTTCCCAGTTTTTCCCCTACCTCTCTTATTTGATTTTCAAAATCCTTGTTGAGTTCTTCCATAGCCTGACACCATTGCATACTTATTTTGGAGGTTTTGGAAACAGAAGCCTTGATTTTTCTCTGCCAGTTGCATTGTTATTCCTCATCTGAAAGGATGGAAGAAAATATCTCTTCATCATGAAAGTAATCTGCTATAATCTTATTTTTTTCCATTATTTTGGGCATATTCCCAGACAGATATTTTTGAGTATTTTGTCAGAAGGAGGGTGTACTCCAGAGACCTAAGAGCTCTGTTCCTCCAAGGTGACACAATCAAGGGAGGGGAGCTTACTCCTCTATTGACCTTCACATTGATCTGGGAGCAACAAAAACCTTTTTCCCCTGAATCTGCAAATACTATAATTCCCTCTCCACAGCTGCCTCAAAATCCACCAGGGCAGTTCTCCTCCTCCTCACCCCAGAACCTGACTCAGGGCTGAGATTCAGATCAGCCACTCAATTCCCCCAGGGGCTTTAGGTGGAGGGCCCCAGAAATAGAAGCTGCCCACTGCAGTGACTGCTGCTGGTGGATTCAGGCCATGTTCCCTTCTCACTTAGATGAAAAAACTTTCTCACTGACCTTTGAAACTTTCTTTGTCATTTATTGGTTGAGGGATCTGATATCTGCCACTACTGCTGGGGATTCTGCCCCTGAGACCTGTTCTGGTCCTGTTCCTGCCTGTGGTAAGCAGCCAGGGCTTGTCTGAGCTCCATGGACTAGGCCTGGCTCCATGTCCTGTGGGATGGACCTTTCCTGTTGGCCTTCCAGGCTACCTTGGGCTGGAAATTTCTTAAATTGTCGTTTTTTGGCTTCTCCTGCTCTAGAATTTGTTTAGAGTCATGTTTACAGGTATTTTATGGGCTACAGGGGAAGAGCTAGAATATGTGTGTTTTTGTTCTCCACCATCTTGGTACCACCCCCATTTTCTCTTGTGTTATGTTTTCTTTTGATTTGTTTTATGATTTCTCCTATTCATTCTTCTATTCAACATGACTAAGGTGAAAATGTATTTAATAAGAATGTATGTGTATAACATATATAAGATTGCCAGCTGTCTTGGGGAGGGAATGAGTAGGGAGGGGTAAGGGAGGGGAAGGAGGAAAATCTAAGGCATATGGAAGTGATTGTAGAAACCTGAAAACAAATAAAATAATTTAAAGTAGAAAAAAGAAAGAAACAAAACAATAAAATCAATTTGGGCTTGAGAACAGTTCATATTCCCTTTTGTGGGTATAATGTCACTGTTATTCTCTTTTGAATTTGCATTTTGATCCTCCCTGTCCCTGTCATAAAATTATATGGTCTTTACATTTCTATTTTGCTTCTTGCTAATGATGATTTTCTTTTTCCTGGCTTTTAAAGTTTGTCTTTGCTTCTGGAGCACAGGGAATTCTGTCCCATTTTTCTTGTGCTGTGAGCTAGGAGCCTGGTAACTGGCTTTGCATGGTGTGGCTTCTGGTTCTTTAAATTAGAAGCTGTATAATGTTGCAGCTTACCTAGTGTTTTGCTGTCAGGTGTGTGCCAAGGCTGAATCCAGGTGAAGACTATTTGAGTTTCCCTGGGGTTACACGGAAGTTAGTGGAATGAGGTGTTAGGGAGGGGTAGTCTGGCTGCTGGTGGTCTCCTCCTACCCCACGGCACTAAAAGGGATGCTGTCTGCCCAATTGTCATGGCTGTCTTAAGGCATTCCTGGTATCCTGGTGTTGGTATAACCATGGAACTCAGGATCAGCTGCTGGTCCACTGAGGTGGGGCTTGCTGGAATGCCTTGAATCTTGCACTTGTCCCCTTCAGTCACAACAAGAGGGATGCTTCCTCTCAATCTCCCTAGCCTCCCAAGTTAAAAAAAAAAAAACTGCTATACTCTTACTTTTGGTTCCACTACCCCAGGATTTTTCCTTAGACAATATTCTCTGACTTTTTCAAGGCTAACAAGGGAGTACGGGAGCACTTACAGTGTTTTCCACTCTCTTGACTCCCAAAGGTTCAAGTAGGTGACTTTCAAATATTTAATCCATGGACTGATAGTCCCAGGAATAACTGCTTCTGCTGCTATGGGCCCTGAACTTTTCTCTCACCCAGCTCCGGGTCTAATTGCATAGTATGATGATTCTCTATTTATTTAGTAACAAACTAAGTATTGTTCAGTAAAGTAAAGCATTACATTCATAGCAACATCCTTAAGTAAAACACATCAATCAGTGTATATCTCATGACAGTAGCATCACCCTTACATAAAAAATATCATTCAACCCATATCAAGAATCCAAAAAAATTCCCTTTTTCTCCCAAAAATCACACTATCCAACCCTAGGTCATAGTAAGCACAATCTCCTTGATTGATATCAAGTGTCCAAGTAAAGTCCTTTTACATCTTAACTGGACTTTAATTTTCAAGTCTCATGATTCTTCCCCTGTGAGCTGACCCCTCCTGACTCTCTCCTGGATTCACCTATAGTCAGCTCTCTGCTCCTGCTCCATGATTCAGCTCATGGAAACTACTCTGCAGCTTCTGTCTCAAGGAAACCAAAGTTTGACAGGGCAACAACAATACTAAAATACACCACCAGCATCATTATCTCAATTTACTTATAAAGACCAATAGGCAGGGATTCTATCAGAGATATCTACACAGATCAGTAGAGAGGTCTTCCTTCTTGCTCTCAGAGGGCTTCCTCTCCACTATCAGAGGCCTCCTCTCAGCTCTTTTCTTCTCAATGCAGGCTCAAATCTTATCTGCTTCTCTCAGTTCTGGCTCTTTTTATATACAGTTACACTTAGCATCTGATTGGCTAGAATCCACTTGCACATGCCTGATTGGTTAAAACTCTCTACTATATATATTTGGAGTTAAAGATTCTTGATTAATCAAAGGCAAAATTCAGTCAGAAGCACTTGATTGTCTAAAACAGAAAAGATCAAATGATCCTATTTTTTTTGCCATTATACTCATGGACTCTGTGCTCTCCCAATCCAGTGTAACAGATCCTTCCCATTGACCTTTTGGGCTGTCCTGGGCTGGAGATCTGCCACACTCTGTCTCCTAGTGCCACTCTAAGATTTGTTAAGATTAACTTTTTAGAGGTATCTGAAGGATTTTGTGTTATTTCTAACACAGATATTGCTCTTCTATTTTACAGATAAGGATACTGAATCACAAAAGGTAAACTAATTTGTCCAAGAGATTCAAGCTCAACAGTATCAGAGTTGGAATTCAAATTTCATTTTCTGCTGAATCCAAATTCTCTGTTTTTTCAACTATAACACATTGTCTCACAACATTTACCTATCATCTATCTATCCATCCATCTATCTATCTATCTATCTTTCTGTCTGTCTGTCTATCTCTCTATCTATCCTTTATCAGTGATGAAGTACACCAACTTTTGGTGCTATTTTAACATTATATAGCTATATTAATGTCAAATTCCTGAAACTATCAGAGACACATATATTTATGACTCAAGGTTTTTTTTTCTTTACTGATTACTTTGAAAATCTGGGAAAATATTATTACAAAAGAATCAGTTTACAGTTAACGACCACTTTGGATTTATCCTTGATTCATGGAATCACCATTGAAAGGCTATCAATCCTTTTCTCCTTCTAGAGTTCACTAATACTTGGTTTTGTTTGTTTGCTTGTTTTTTTTTTATCCCTCACTTTGAACTGTAATGTATTGAATTGCTTTATTTTTCAAATTCTGAAGTTTGTGGTAATATATGGCCAAAGCATAAGCAATTTTGCTAAGGAGCTGCATAAATGGACACATTTTCTCTCTTATCTTTAGAAATGTTCCTGTTGATTTATTGTATACGTGCTCCATTCTCAGATTTCATTTTGCTGTGTCCACTGGGGTTTCCTCCTGTGTGTTTGACCACAGATCTTCTGTTTCTTTTTACTGGATCACTATTCATATCTCATTTTCTAACCATGACTCCTTTATTCTAAGCCTTCTTTTCCACTTGGTCCCTAACTATCAATTTTTCCATTCAAATCTCCACTCCAGTGTTCAATCATTTTCTCTTTCAAGAGAAATAACTGATGGATACATTAAATCTTATTCATTCTCCTAAACTCTAATCCATAGGATCAACTATCTGTTCAATATCCTCAATGGAAATCCCATAAGCTCCTTAAATTCATCATGGCCAAAACAAAGTTCATTATCTGTATTCCACTAAGAAACAAACAAACCAAACACACACACACACACACACACACACACACACACACATCTGAAGTTGCTGTACCAAGATCTCTATTTTATTTTTTCCCTTCACTCCAAATGAACTCATTATTCTTGTAGGATAGTTGTGGTATAATGGAATGATTTCTTAATTGTGCCTCAGAATGAATATCTAAAGAATTGTTGATACCATCAGGGTGGACACAGCATCCAAACAGAATGCAACCCATTTACAACAATTGATTTTTTTTCTTTAATTCTGTGTTGTTGCTTTGGGGCAGATAGAAATTAGTCATGGGACCAAGGCTAATGACTGTCAGACCAGAGCTTCAAACCCAGTTGCCTCTTATTGCAAACCCCAGGACACTATCCATTATAGCAAACTACCAGTATGATTTCATAGGGAATGGGGTTCTAGGAAATCATAAGGGAAACAAAAATTTATCTAACCAAATATCTCAGTATCTTTCATTGAGTTGAACTTATGTCCTCACTTCCCCAGACTGTTCAAATGTTAAATGACTTCCCAGAATCACTTAATTATGTTCTTGCTTTCTCTCCATATATATATGGTGGTGTGGTAGTTGTTGTTGTCTGGATGCATAATTTACTCAGTGTGAAGAGCACCATTTTTCTGTTTGTTTTTTATACCTACAGTGGAGGAGACTGGTTAATTTTACTTAATTTATAGAGTCTGTCTTGCTTCAGTTTTTATCCAATATTTCACCTTCTGCAAGAAAACTCTTCTGATCTCCCTTAATGCTAATAATTTCTCTCTAATATTATTTCTGATTTATCTTTTTTATATCATGGTGATATATACTTCTTTGCATGTTGTTTCCCCATTAGAGTATGAGTTCCTTAAGAGCTAGAACTGTTTTATTATGTTATTTTTTTTATCCTCTTGTAGGGTGTTCAATGGATATGATGTGGATACAAATGGTGCCATAAAGGTTAAAGCAAATATTAAGGGATGCTTTCCCAGTACTTTGTGAGTTGCCATAGCTTATCCTGTAATTTGAGGGGGAACTAACATCCCTTCCCCTCTATCTTGAAATATCCTAAACCTTCACTTTCACCTATGCTAAAAGAATTTCTTCTGTCTCTATTATCCTTTATTCCTCATCTCCTAATTTTTAAACTGTATCCCCTGCCCTGTCCTTAAATATTTAAACCATAAAAACTTCCTTTTGTTTCCTTCATCCTATGTTAAAAAGTTCTCTCTTGTCCTGTATCTAATATTTGACCCCCCATGAAAATCTCTAAAACTAAATCATCATTCAGAAACCTCCATATAAGTATAACTCCCTGAAATATTGGGGTCCAAGTAGACCCATATTGCTTACATGTTACATAAATCTCACAATGAATGGCTAAGAAAACATCATCTAAGTGAATTCTTTTACACCAAAACTACTCTCTCAAATCAGGCCTCAACAGATAGAGACATGTGTCTGGAGTCAGTAAGACCTGAGTTAAATTCTGACATCAGAGACTTCATCTATGTACCGAGACAAGTCATGAACTTAATCCTCCTCAGTTTCCTCAACTCTAAAATGGCAACAATAATGAAAATTACCTTGTAACATTGATGTGAAAATTAAGTGATTAACATAGTGCCTGTCACGTATGAGATGCTTAATAAAGGCTTATAATTGATGGCTGATTTTTAGTATTAGTTAACATGAGGTTGTGATTTGTGCTTCATCACACAAAGTATATGTGTTTGAAATATGATATGAACCCAGTTCTTTCTTACTCCAAGGACAGTACTGCACAATGCATAATACTATCTCTATTTCTGTTAACTAATAGAGGTCAAAGGAAACATTGGGCAGATATTTGAATCAGCACATATATATATATATATATATATATATATATACATGTATATGTGTATATATGTGTAAATATATACATATATACATACAAAGATATAGATATATAGAGATATATTTATTAATATAGATGCTAGTTACAACTATTTAAGCAAAGTTTCAAGATGCAGCACCTTTTTCTCACTTAGGACCAGTTCCTACAAAAATCTAATTGCCTTTGAATTCCTGTGTGTCATCCTCTCCTATACTGGATCAAAGCTAGGTGAGGTGTAAATTTTAAATGCAGTCTTTAAGTATGCAGCCCTAATGAACTCTGTTGTCTCTTGCTTATCAATTTTTCACTGGTGTTTTGCTGCAGACAAACTCCTCTCCACCTTGTTTTATTTATTCCCATCTCTCTTATCTTGTTTCACCAGATCACCTCCACTAACTTCACAGTAAATATCCAACTACAATAGGCGTTGTACCCTCCCCCATTTTCCTTTCCTCAGTTTTGAACTAGAATCATGGGAGACTGTTCTATGTATGTGTGGGTAGGTAGGGGAAGGGATGACATAAATGTGTTATCTAAAAAAAAAAAAACAAACCAAAACAAAAAACCCTCTGATTTTGTTATATTTATGTGAGGTACTTTTATGACTCATTCCATTTAATCTATTTTACTCAGAGTTCTAATTGGCTCATGTGGGGTTTTCTAATACATTTTGAAACTCTCACCCTCCCCTCCTCATCTAGCCCAATTTCTCAATTAAATCATTTTTAAAAGAAGAGAAAAATATGACTTCCCTGTGAGAAATATAAAATTAAAAAATAAACGGTCTTTCCTAGAACCATAGTGCCCAATTAAATTGTCAAGTTTCAAATGAAAGTTTGTTGCCCAATGTTTCTTTTTAGAAATCTTTCAAGATTTCATCCAAAATCTATTCCTACCAGACCTTCATCATGACTTCAGGAACCTTATAGTCCCACAAGATCACACCATCCCTAGTACTCATACCTTAGCAATAGCCTCTACTGCTAGGGACCCTCTGATTGAGGGCAGAGCAGAAAGCTCTTCTCAGAATTACCATATTAAGAAAGTGTCCAGATGTGCTATCTCTTCATCTCTCCTTGCTCTTCTTCTATGGACTTCTCCCCTAGCCATGAGCTAGGGACTTTCTCTTACCTATCCCTCTCTCTTCAGATTCCTTTTATGTGATCTTTCTATTTTTGAGGGTAAGCAAATTAAGAGCAGGAATTATCTTTTTCTTTTTCCTTATGTCTTTACCACTTGATTCCATGCCTGACAAATACTTAATGTCTGTTTATTGCTTGACTTACTATTGACTAATTTTCTTATAAAGTTACTCCCATGTTTGCTTATTTGCTATATGAGATTAGCAGAACTTTGAAACACAGGTGATGCTTATCATGCAAAAATGTATCAGAAAGTTTGTCCTGTAGTTTAATTTCTAGCTTAGATTATAATAATTAGATGATTATAAATTTTAATGTTCTATTTTTTCAAATACAAAAAACAATTTTTAATCTTCGCTTTTTACACTTGTGAGTTAGTTCCAAGTTCTTTCCCACTTTCCTCCTCTTTTGCCCTCATTGAGAAGGCAAATAATTTGATACAGGTTATGCATGAGCAGTTATGCAATTCCTTGTTAGTCATGTTGTGAAAAAACCAGACTCTATATATGTATATATAGTCTCCTTTTTATATATATGCTTTATATATATGTATACATATATAACATATATATACATATATTCTATATATATAGTTTAGAAATATAATAAGGTTTCTTAAAATTTTGCACCTCCCACTTATATACGCCATGTTAAGTTGGATAATATTTATGAACTTTCTTTCTCAGTGCAGTTTTAACCTAGTAAATATGGGTGGAGCTATTTCTTATTGGCATTACCTTAGATTCTCCCAGTTTTCAGTTTCCCATCCCCAAATATATTTTTAAGAATTTATTCTATATATGCATTCTTTTAAATTATCTATGTACACAATAACTCTTTCTGATAGAATGTAAGGTAATTCAGAGCATGAGATCTTCTTTTTTCCTTTGTCCTTAACATATTTAGACCTTAACACAGTGAAAGACACTGAGTAGGTATTTAATAAATGCTTCCCAGATTGTTTTAGATTGAAAGGGAAACAAGTGATTCAAAACAAATTTATTGCCAAGCCCTACCCTTATGACTTTTCTAATCTACTTTGACATCAGTAATAATATTACTATGCTTTAAGGTTTGCAAAACATGGTACAAATATAATTTCTTTTATTACACATAAGCAAGGAAGTTAGCTGTTTTTCTTTTTTTGCATTTTACACATGAAGAAACTAAGGTGGGCAGATGTTAAGTAACTTGAACAATATCATGACATTAATACATGTCTGAAGCCAGAATTCAAATGAGGTCTTCTGATACTAACACCAATCAAATGAATTAGAGGATTATATAGAATTACAGGCACATTGTTTACTGTTAATTTATATAGTTCTTATTCTGATGCCACGAAAGAGGAAGGAAAATGGAGAAATAAAATAATCTTTGCATGAAAACATGATCAACATTTGTACATTCAACTCCAGGTTCATACTTCTGAAACTGGAAGGAGGCTTTAAGGTCATGTAGTCCTCATTTTTCAACTGAAAAAACTGAGTCCTGGACAGGATTAGTGATCTGCCCCAGGTCACACAAGTAGTAAGTGACTGAGCCAAGATCTGAATCAGTTCGTACGACTATTAAATAACATTATTTTGGGAAAGCTATTTTAAGATAAAAGGAGATCAGATTTCTGTAGCCCTTAAGGTTTGCCAGTCACTTTGTCAATAGGAGTTTGATTCACCCTTTTGACAATTACATGATTTTAATATGTCTCATCACTTCAATTTTACAAACAAGCAAACTGAAATTATGTGAGATTATGTGACTTGTTTGGGGCCACAATGCTAGTGGGTCACACATATGGGGTTAGGAGGAAAAGCACTGAAGTTGGAGGCACAAATTTTGCAATGGATCTGAAAACTGACTATGCTATCTTACTATTTATGGGAATATGGGTGATTTCAATTTCTTCTGGGCCTTAAAACAACATAGGCTACATGATTAATGAGTCTTGGTTCATGTTTAAATCTATCATGCTAAGTGACTATGGTAGAATTCATACCCATTTCTTCCTGAGTCCAAATACTATCAGCTACGCTTTATACTCTATCAACTCTTAGGAATATGAAGTATAATGGACTAAAAATATACATGAATTATGGAAGGCTAAAGATTAAAGAAATAGTCCTGAGTTGACCACTTAATAAAGACGATCTTGAGCAAATATAGTTGATCATTTGAAGTCTTAGTTTTCTTGTCTGTAAAATGGAGAAAACAATATATGTTTCCCAAGGATATTTTGATGACAAAATGAAGTAATTCAGCAAATATTTGTTAAATGAGTAGTTTGTTGTGATAACTGTGTCATAAACGGTAGGAAATGGGGTATTGACTGCTTAATAGAGATCATACAGACTACTCAAAATTATACAATGGATGATAAATATGAATGATATAGTAATTGTGAAGGTCTGATCAAAATGTTAAAACAATAAGAGGACTACCATTGATGTGGAGAATCAGAGAAGTTGTCCTGGACCTGGGATTCCTTGTCTGGGCTTTAATAAAAGGAAAGGATTTTGTTGAGATCATCCCCTTTTGCTAGAATGCACATTGTCTGAGGGAAATAATCAACTTACCAACCAGACATTAATCCACTATTGTACGACAAATATAATGCTATACTCTGAGTATGCAAAGATAAAAGAAATAGTTCTTATTCTCAAGGAGTTTAAATCTATCAGGGAAAACAAAATGTGAACAAAATATTACATAACAAATGTTGACAAAGAAATTACTTAATCAGTGAACTAAGTAATTTCAGGATGCAGGAGCACTGGAAACAGTGGTGGGGGGCGTCAGTGATGATTTCATGTAAGAGTTGTATTTGGGTTGAGATTCAAAGGAAGCTAAGGGCTCTAAGAGGTGGAGGTAAGGAGGAAGGTCCTATCAGGAACCAAAAGCAGGCTGTGCAAAACCTAGAGAATGGAAATAGGAATTTGTCTGTGAGGAGCAACAGGGGCACCAGGTTGGCTGGACTGCAGACTTAATGAAGAGTAGTTGTAAGTGTAAGAAATCATGGACCATTTGTGAGTCTTTAAATGTCAGAAGACTTTCTGTTTGGTAGTGCAGGTAACAGGAACCTATTGGAACTTATTAAGATAGGGTATGAAATTGTCAGAGGAGTGCAAAAGAAATTTTAAATGGATAGGTGAAATCCAGATTGTGGCAGTTTTAAATGCTAGCATAGAGAAGCAGTTCCACAAAGTAGAGATAACACTGTACTAGAGTTAGTAAAATCTGGATTCTAAATCCTGCCTTGGGCATGGGCCAGTCATATCAACCAGGGTAAGCCATTTATGTTCTTTCACAATCAATCTTCATTTACAAAACAAAGATTAAAATACCTGTCAATACTTAAATCAAAATTAGATCCTGAAGATCTAATAAAATTATTTCTAAAATGCTTTTTTCATGTCTCAGGGCACAGTACCGATATTATTTATTATTGTTTGAATCTAGAGGCAATTGAGGAAATAAAATGAAGATTTTTGTGCAGGAATGTGACTTAGTTACTTTTGGGCCTGAGAAAATTCATTTGACAAATATGATGAACATGTGGAGACAGGGGAAGTGGGAGCACCTGAAAAGAAATTCTAGGAGTTTAGAGATAAAGAAAGGAAGGCCTGAAATTGGATAATGACAATTTGGGTGAAGACAAAAGAGAAACTTACATTTGAAAAGCATTATGATATTACTTGGTCTCATGATTAAGAGACTAAAAGTTCAACATTACTTTTGCTACTAACGTTTTGACCATTGACAAATAATTTAGCCTGAACTTTAGCTTCTTCATTTTTAAAGCAAAGAAGGTGAATTTTTCCTTCATTTTCTTCCCTTAAGAATTTGTACCATATAATTAGCTAGTTCAAATTTTCACTGTGTGTTGCCACCTAATCTCTTTTCAGCTTGTCTTTTTACTGCTGACATTTTGTTAATCTCCAAATATGGGTTGCTACCTCCTTTGCACTTCTTTACTATTACTCACATGATACTGAATAAGCCGTGCCTACTGGATCAAGTAAAATGTACGCTATCTAATATCATCTGGGCCTGTACTATTTCATACGCATACTTAGTTGCAGACTAAAAGAGTTGATCATCCTCTTTGCCAAAACCATATTCCCTTGTTGAATCCTTCCCTTCACTAATCCTCAAGTTTTCCCCTTTGATTGACCCCTCTGCATAATTTTTAATCTCTCTTAAATGCACACATGCTTTCCTTATTACCTGCCAAGATATGCAAATTTCTTCTATATCCAATTGAAATTTCATTTGACTCTGCTGTCCCCTCAAGCTGTTGTTCTATATCCTTCTCTTTAATGATCGTCTATCCCTTACTGTCATTTGTCCAGTCCCATTCATTTCTTAAACTTTTACATTTTGGCATTGGAACTAGTCATTTGACTAACACCTCTTCAACCTAGTAATAATTTCTGAATTGTCAGGTTTTAAAACTATTTTTTTAATCAGTCCTCATCCGTCTTTTATTCTTTCCTGTCACTGATACTGTTGATCAATGTATTTTCCAAGGTATTTTTTTTCTCCAGCCTTCAGTGATACTCTTGCCATGGTTATTTGCACATTAGAACCACTATGAGAACATGAACCGTTTGGGAATGCTTTTTGCCTTTGAAGGAAAATGTATAGCACATAGGTAGTGTTCATAGCAAGCACTTAATAAATACTTGTGAGCATTTCAATTGATTTTGGTACATCATCACCTATACTCTATTTCTTATATTCATTTTTCCCCCAGGGCTCTGCCTGATTGATCTTCTCTTTTCTTTCTTGTAATTCCAATGTAAAGGAGAACTTTCTCATTCATTAATAAGCCCATGTGACCTGCTTAAATCACCTGGAAACGTAAGTCACCTGTGATGGGAGGAGTTTATTGAACAGATGGAACAGAAAAGGTGGAGCAGAACCAGGAGGAAGTGAGTGAATGTGGCCTGGACTGAGGAGAGAAGACTCAAGTAGGCATGTGCAGCAAGACTCAGGACCCCAAGTGTTGGCTTGTGAGAAGAGCCCTGCAGATGGGGGAGGCTTGAGAATGACTTTGCCTCCTGAGGTGATCATGTTGATTAACTTCTTGGCTACCATGACAGATTTAGCTTTCTGGTGCTGGAATTTGGCTTGCTGGTGTCTAAATAAATGTTTTTCTTCTGTCTTCTGTATGGAGAGTCTTTTATACTTTGCTATTGAGAACTATGCGGGCATATTCATAGTCACCACCAGTGCTGGGAAAATCCTTTGGTGAACATTTCTATGCTTTTTTTAATTTATTTCAATACCTCCCATAGGTTCTTCTATTCACCTTGTTGCATTCACATTCTTATTTCACTACTTATCACTTGTATTTTGTTCATTTATATGTATTTCTTCAACTTGAAGGGAATTCTTAACTGGCTCCTTTTAAAATTTAATCTTGTGGGAATGTTAGTTGTTTTCTACTGATTTCTTGTATTATTGATGTTTGTGTGTGTGTGTGTTTCCTTATGTGTAGGCCAGTGATGATATGTTGACTTTTTTCTGTTTTTGTCCTCTTATCATTTAATTTTAAAGTTATCTAAATCAGATATATATATATATATATATATATGTATATATTTCTGCCCTAATTAGATTCATTCTATCTCCATTTGAAAACAAGTACTTCTCATATTTTAACTGTGGTCTAGAAAGTTGTGGTTTTTGTTTCTGCTTTTAGGTTTTTTTGCTAAATACCAATTTATAAACTGGTTTCTCACTTCCTAAATATACCTTTCAAAAATATATCTTTCTATCCTGAAGGCTATACCCTCAACCAGCAAAAGTGATGGAAACATTACTCACATTGCCCAAGGTCTTCAATTTTGTGTCCAGATCTTTATAATTCCCAGCAATGTTTTCTAGGTCCCTTCTGGAATCTTAATTTGTTTCAATATGAATGGCTAGAATTTGATGGAATTCATCAGGTTTTCACAAGGCACAGAAGTCTCTACATAACATGTAGAATACATTCTCTGGCAACAGAGTAGATCTCTATTTTACAAATATTAGGTCAAGGAAAAGCTTCTTCAGTACTCAATAACATGGAGTTACCAAGCAATAAAATTCATCTCTTTATCCTCTGAGGTTTGTTGGATGACTTCTGCAACTATGAATTCACATGATAATTTCTTAGATTAAAATCCAGATGCTTATTTTTCCAAGCATTGGGATAGAAAGACATCAATATACTTCTAGTGAAAGATTGCATTTGTGTTGGCCATAGACCAATTTAGGGAAGTCCAAAGCAAAATTTCATCAAATTTTGCAAAATAACTTCTGAAAACCATTTATTTAGTTGTCAAGAGATTGTGGCTGGTATCAATGAAGAATTTAATCATACCAATAGAAAAAAGATTCTCAAATAAGGAGTTATGTTCATAACTATTTTGATAGTTCTTTCTGGTTTTCAAGGTTCAATATTTTGATACATTAAAATTCTCATCAATACAAGTATTCCTTCCAACAATCTGTGTAACACCCCAATCACTTCTATTCCTTCAATACATTTCTAGTTACATTTCTAGTTACATAAATCAACTAGAAGGTATCTACACAGCAAGTTGGAAGCTTTGATATAGAACTTTTGACATTGTATAGACAACAATGAAGCAATAGGACTATTTCTCCATCAAATGGGAAACATTCATTTAGGACCTACTTGGCTTCAGGAAATATTCTAAGGATTATTAATAACAAAAAAAAATTTCAGGAAATTTCCCCACCTCCCAAGGACTTTACTTCTTATCTATAATCTTTTCATCTCCCTAAATGGTCAACCTCCCCTTTCTTCTATATTCATATATCATCTTTATGATTACCTTGATGCTACTTTATATCAATCAGCCAGCCTAAATTCTATACTACATTTGAAGACAAACAAAAATATATGAATAAACATAAATGAATGAAGAAATGAAAATGACCTGCCTCAAGGAGCTTACTTTATATTAGAGAAGTGTATGCATGTTTTCTATTCATATGCATAGGATAGAGGTCTGTGATTTCCTTGGTATTGGGAATTCCTGACTCAGAAAACTCCCTTTAACACAATAAGTTGTTATATTTTTCTATCTGTTATCTTAGAGAGTTGCCTAAAGCACTAAGAAATGAAAGAATTGTACTGGGTTATAAAGCCTGTTGGTGTTAGAAAAAAGACTTGAAATCATATTTTTTTTGATTCTAAATCAGTTTTCTATCCACTATGCCATGACTCTTTTCTATGTCATAACACATAAACACCATAGGCAACGTAAATACCAAATAATTGGGAAGGGATTACATGAGTATCATGGAATGCTTCATATGAAAATTATCATTTGAACTGAATTTTAAAGGGAATACTTTATTCTATGAGGTCCAGGTGATTTATGCTAGACAGAAGGGACAAGTGTAAATGCATGGAGATGGGGAATGGGGTGTCTTATATGAGGAAAAATATGCCAATTTCATTCTCCTTACAATGAGACACAGTGGGAAAATATTGTACCCTGATATAAGTTCTGAGATCCTTTCTGTCACCTCTCAGGATACTGACAATTTTAATTCTTTATAGCATTTGATATGCTTTGTGTGGAAGCCACAGTTCAACATTATTAGAATATTGATGCTAAAAATCTGAGTCCTTGTATAGATGGTTTATTTTAATAACAAAACTAAAACCCAAAGGATGACAACACTGCCTGAGTTTTGGACATTACATTCTGCCCATGTCCTTGGCTATTGTTTGGTATGCTGAGCATGGTCTGATAGACTCACAGCTCAGTATTAGAACATTCAGAATATTGATATTGAAATTCAAGTTTGTCATATGTAATTTAGATTTTGTTTGTGGGGGGTCTCATTTCAAGCATCTAATTAAAAAAGGTCCTAAAATGAAATAATCTGAGGTTAATCACATAAGAAATTGGTACCCTAGCATTATTGCCATCATTCATATAGCTCTCCTGTGTTTGAAAATGTTAACCTGTCAAGTTGTTTAATTTTTTTTTAAATTTTAATGCACTTAATTAAAAGGCTATCTTCCACAATATTTCAAACTTTCATCTATATTTTCTGGTGATGAAGAAAGCTTGTAGGGTGCAAGATGATTCAGGGTTGTGTTTACCTTTAGGGAGAATTAGTTGCATCTTAAGCAAGACAAATTTGTCATAGGCTTTTTCGGGAGCTGCCTAGCTCTATTAGTTTCTGGGATCATAGATCTCAAGCTAGAAAACACATTAGAGATCAGCTAGAAAAGCTCTCTCATTTGAGTGATGAAGAAACTAAGAAAAGGAGAAGTCAATGACTTGCCCAAAGTCAATGAAATAAGAATCCAGACTCAAGATCAAGGCACCTGCCTTGAAAATTGCTTCTTTCCCAAGGGACACGGTGATCATGAAGCCAAGATCAAACAGTGGCTGCTTTACAGGCCACTATACTCAAGTCCAGAGACATAGATCAATTTGTCTGTCCCGATCAGTAATATAATTAGGTTGTTTCTGTAAAATACTTTTGAAATTATGGTGGCTGCTCATGAAGCTAAGTATTATTTATGCTTACAATAATCCTTTGAGATGCCCCAGATCTATGTTCATATTTTTCTAAGCAGGGTGAGGAGAACAGGGGTTGAGATTCTCATCTTGTTCTTATTCATCTGGAATTCTTAGTTTGAAACCTCCCTCCTCCACTGATGTTGGTGACCATCACTACCTTTGAAATTTCTAGCCTAGCATCTAGAAATCCAAATGTAGCACTGCAAGGTCCAGTTACTTGCTTTGGGGCATATAACTCATTGTTGTTTACTTTTTCATGCTTCTTCTCATTCTTGTGTTTGAAAGTCAAATTTTCTTTTCAGATCTGGTCTTTTCATCAAGAATGCTTGAAAGTCCTCTGTTTCATTGAAAGACCATATTTTCCCCTGAAGTATTATACTCAGTTTTGCTGGGTAGGTGATTCTTGGTTTTAGACCTAGTTC